>CP139503.1:374431742-374687155 GCA_021014915.2 Artemisia tridentata subsp. tridentata
GTTTCTCTTCTCGTTGTCCTAATACGGCTCCAACAGCAAAATCGCTTGCATCGCACATAAGCTCGAATGGTAGTGACCAATCAGGTGAAACCATAATGGGTGCACTAGTCAGTTGTGTTTTCAATGCTTCGAATGCTTTCATACAATCTGCATTAAAATCGAAAACAGCATCTTTTTCAAGAAGTTTCGTCATTGGACGAGATGTTTTGGAAAAATCCTTAATGAAACGACGGTAAAATCCTGCATGTCCTAGGAAACTTCTAACGGCTTTGACGTTAGTTGGGGGTGGCAATTTGGTAATGACATCGATCTTTACTTTGTCAACCTCCATTCCTGCACTAGAAATTTTGTGTCCTAACACAATTCCTTCAGTTACCATGAAATGACACTTCTCCCAATTGAGAACAAGATGTGCAGCTTTACATCTTTCAAGCATTTTATCGAGGTTAGAAAGGCAAGCTTCGAATGAGCTTCCGAAAACTGAAAAGTCATCCATGAAAACTTCCATAGACGTTTCAAGCATATCTTGGAATATGGCAATCATACATCTTTGAAAAGTCGCGGGGGCATTACATAATCCAAAAGGCATACGCCGATAAGCGTAAGTTCCAAAGGGACATGTGAATGTGGTTTTTTCTTGATCAGCTGGATCAATAGGAATTTGGAAATATCCTGAAAAACCATCAAGAAAACAAAAGTATTTGTTTCCTGCTAATCTCTCAAGCATTTGATCCATGAAAGGCAAAGGAAAATGATCTTTTCTGGTGGCTTTATTTAATTTTCTGTAATCAATACATACTCGCCATCCGGTGACAGTTCTAGTAGGAACTAGTTCATTCCGTTCGTTGGTCACAACAGTCATTCCTCCTTTTTTCAGAACACAGTGAACAGGACTCACCCAAGGACTATCCTCGATGGGGTAAATGATACCTGCATCAAGCAGTTTGATGATTTCTTTTTTAACAACTTCTTTCATGTTGGGGTTGAGTCGACGTTGTCTTTCTACAACTGGTTTGGCATCTTCTTCGAAATTGATTTTGTGTTTGCAAAAATCAGGACTGATTCCTGGGATGTCAGAAGTTTTCCACGCAAAAGCTTCTTTATGCTTCTTAAGAACTGAAATCAGACATTCTTTCTCAAAATCATTTAGCAACGAAGATATGACTACTGGAAGTAGCGAATTGTCTTCCAAGTAAGCATACTCAAGATTTTCTGGCAGTGGTTTCAACTCAAGATCAGTCGGTGGTTCTTGAAGTGATGTTTTGATCCTCATCTGATCATTAAGACTGATTTCCTCAAAATCTTCTTCTATTTTCTCTCCTTCTTCTTCTTCTTCTTCTTCTTCTTCTTCTTCAATCTTAACTTCCATAAAATCAGCGAATTCTTTATCAAAAGTTGTTTCACTAATCTTCTCTGAAATAGTCATGAATGGATCAGAATCTTCAAGTAATGCATCCAATTCTTCTTCAGTGACTTCATCGATTACATCAATGTTAAAACAAGTGTCATCACTGGAATGTGGATATTTCATTGCTTTATCGATTAAGAACGTGATTCTATCCTCTCCAACTCCAAGATTGAGTTCTCTTCCTTTTACTTTGATGATCGCATCAGCGGTGTTTAGAAAAGGTCTTCCTAAAATAAGTGGTACTCTACTATCTTCCTCCATTTCTAGAATTACAAAATCCACGGGAAAAATGAATTTACCTACTTGGACAAGCATATTCTCAGCAATACCAACAGGATATTGGTAAGTATGATTAGCTAATCGGATACTCATCCTTGTGGGTTTCAAGGTATTGATTGAAAGTTTCGTATACAGCGAATAAGGCATCAAATTGATACTCGCACCTAAGTCGGCTAAAGCATCGCATGTGATGTTGTTTCCTAATATGCATGGAATCAGAAAACTTCCGGGATCTCCGAGTTTTTGTGGAATTTTGTTTTGAACAATAGCTGAACATTCTTCATTGAGAAAGGTAGCGGATATTTGCTCCAACTTGTTTTTGTTGTTAAGAAGTTCTTTCAAAAATTTCCCGTAATTGGGCATTCCAGCTAAAACATCAATGAGAGGTACATTGAGTCTAACTTCTTTGATTATTTCAACAAACTTCTTATAACGCTCCTCCATTCTTTCTTTCTTAAGGCTCTGTGGATATGGAATTTTTGGAGTGTAAGCCTTAACTGGTGGTTGGGGTTTGGGTTTGGGTGATGTTTTTGGTGTATTTTCCTTCTTGGATTCTTCATCTTCATCCTCACTATCGAAATCGATAGTTGTGGTGTTGTTTGGGTTGGGTGGTGGATCATAAGACAGGCCACTTCTTGTGAATACAGCATTGATATGCTCATTTTTGGTTTGTGGTGGACGATAAGTCTTATCATTCGATGATGATGATGGTTTTGGGTTGGTTTGGGTGTTACTAGGCAACGAACCTGATGGTCGTGAAGAAATTTGATCAGAGAGTCTCCCAAATTTGTTTTCAAGATCTTGGATAGATGCTTGATGATTTTTCTGACCTTGCTCAACTTTGGTTTTGAGATTGAAAAATTGATTCTTGACGAACTCGTTGGTTGATTTTTGGGCAGTGACAAATTCTCTCATCATTTTTTCAAAATCTGTTTCTTCAGGTTTCTTGTCGGAACTTTGTGAGGTTTGGTTCTCTACTTTTGGTTGGGACTCATGGTTGTTATCCCTTTGTCGGCGATCTTGCCAATTAGCAGAGTTTCTTCCGTAATAATTTCCTCGATATCCTCCTCCTCGGTATCCTCCTTGGATATAATTAGCTTCTCCTTCTTTTGGTTGATCCATAGGTTGATCATTGCATTCTGATGATGGGTGGTTACCTCCACAGTTGTTACAACCATCTCGCATTTCTTTCATCTCTCCTCTAAGATCTTTGTATTGCGAATCGATTTTGGAAACCAAGGTTTCCATTTTCTCCATGAGTTTAGATGAATCAGAACTTTCGGCGAAAGCAACGGTTTTTCTTAAGGGTTTTGTCTTGGCATCTTTTGACCAGTCGAGTTTGAGAAGAACTCGGTCTTCAAGCAATTGATATGCCTGGTTAGGAGTCTTATAAAGAAAAATTCCTCCAGCATCAAGAATTCCTTGAGATGTTTCATCAAGTCCATGGTAAAAGATTTGAATAATGGTTCCTCGTCCTAAACCATGTCCATGACAACTTCGAAGTAAATCCTTCATACGAAGCCAGGCTTCGACGAGTGATTCGTTAGGATTTTGTGTGAAAGCACGAATTTCTCCCATGAGTCGATCAAACATTGCAGGTGGAAAGAATCGGCTTACAAAAGCTTGCCTCATCTCCTCCCAAGTAGTGATGATTCCTGGTGTTAATTCGTTATACCACACTTTTGCATCTCCAGCAAGTGATGACGGAAAAAGTTTGAGTTTAATGGCGTCTACATTTGTATCACCATATCGGAACATGCCACAAATTTCAATGAATTCGGCAACGTGTTTGTGAGGATCGGCCCTCGAACGGCCATCGAATTGACGGTCTTTGATCATAGAAAGATGGTGACCTTTCACGGTGAAATTGTCACCTAAGTTGACAGCAACAATAGCAGCTCCAGGAGTTGGTGCTACGGCTCGGTTTGCTTCCCACATGGGTCTATCGTCAGCCATGGGAAAAGGTTGGTCAGTGAATGGGTTGTAAACGACTTTGGCTTCAAAAAGGTTATCAAAGTTCTACTTCTTCGTGTTCTTCTTCTTCTTTGTCTTCGGACTAAACGTTCGGGATCTGAAAATGGTGGAATTGGTTCTACTCCAGTTGATCGAGTGTTCATACAATTCCCCAACGAATCGAGGCAATGTCTAAACAAACGAGCAAAGAATGAAAACAATTTGAAAAGTTCAGAATCGTCTAACCGATCGGATAGAACAGTCTACCGATCGGATAGATCTCTCGGTAAATTGGATTTGAAGGATCCGATCGGATGGAAGTGTCCGCCGATCGGATGGTTCTCTCGGTAAATTAAAATTTTGGAAAACCGATCGGATGGATGAATAACCGATCGGATGGGCAGCTCGGTAAAACTTTTTTTTTTTTTTTTTTACGAAAACTAACTATATGAGAATTGGACTAAAACTTACAGAAACACGATCAAAATCCCCGGCAGCGGCGCCAAAAACTTGATGTGCCCGGTTCGGTGCAAGTTTTAAATTTATAAGGGTGAATTACCGAATCTAATAACAACACATACGAGCAAGTATACTCGTCCGTTGTAGCAAGATTTTGATGGTAAGTCGGGATCGTTCGCAGGGATTTGTGTAGTGAATCGAATTGCAAGTTAAAAGCAACAATCTCAAATAAGCAGTAATGATATAATGAAAATTCAAATGATTAAAAACTACACTTGCTTAGACTAGTGTACTCCAATTGACTAATATGATTGTGATAACTTTGGAAAACATGTTGGTTGTGATAATTAGTTTTGACACTAATCTATTGTTCCTACAAATTAAACCTTCGTCAAGATTTTGGTTTATAAAAACAAGCATTACGATTAACCAATCAATTCAAGATCAATTCAAGGTTCATGAGTTGGTGTTCCTCAAACACAAAAACAATCTTTTGTCTAATCAAACAAGCTTAGGAAATGGTCAATACAAAAGGTAACCAATTATAGACAAAAGGTCACAATTGAAAGCAAACTATTAATCTTTCGACCTTTAAAGTGGTTTACAATCAATCCGTTTTGATAGACAAAAGCTTTTTCATTACAATCACAATTAAGTTCCTTTGGTTAATCAAGAATAGTGGTAGACAACAATCATTCATAGACAAATGATTATAACTAGTGGAATAACAATAGTTCTTTCAACCCTTAAGATTACTAGCACTAGTTAAACTTGATTTCCCAAATGTCACTATGAAACTTTATCACAATTGGTTCTTAGAATTGACTTGAAATTGAATTAAAACATGTTATCACAATCATATGCAAATCAATGAATAATACACATCATCTAAGCAAGTGCACAAAGGCACTAGCCACTCATAGCAAACATAAATGTAAACTCAATAATTTGAACATTAGAAACCATGATTGAAAGTCTTACAATGATTTGGAAATAAGATTACAAGTGAAAGACAATGATTCCACAAGCAATGAAAATGGTAAATTCGACTTTCTCCCTTCTCCTGGACTTATGGACGAATTTCTTAAGTTTCTTCTGTGAATGGTTCTCTCCTAGCACTTGTTTAGCATGTATCTATCTCTCTAGATTGATTGGTATATAAATACTCAACTAATGGTTCCATAAATTGCTCCAACCAAGGGTCTAAGTGCATAAATGCTTCTCTTGCTCTCCAAGTAGTATTGAATGGTTAGAATAATGACAAGAAGGGCCTAGAACCGGAGTTATAAAGTCACAATCCTTAATAAAGAAGTCTTGGGTAAAACAGCGACTTCCAACCGATCGGATGGAATGGTCTACCGATCGGTTGGTCTTCTCGGTAAATCCACTTTCACTCCATCCGAATCGGTTGCGGGCGGCGACCGATCGGATGGTGATGGCTGCTGAACCTATTTCTTGGTCTTTTGCGTATGACTTGTTTCTCGGACGTAGCTCTTGATTCTTCGGTCTTTCTCTTTATCCTAAAGCTTATGAACTTGACTACTTGAACTTTAACTCCTTGAAGTACCTTACGAAGCGGAACTTGACACAAGATTCACATGAAATCTCAAATACTTCCTTTTTTCTTCATTTTTGCATCTTTTCCATCCATTTTCCTGTCTTTGGCTACAAATGCTTTGCAAACACACTTTGGTACGATTTAGTAACAAAAGCATATAAATATAACCACAAAACATATATAAAACTACCAATAACGCTATCAAAAACATGTTAGATTTAGGCGTTATCAGTATCTAAACACTACTTGTAAGGTGCTAGTTTGTAATCTCCGTGCTTATTATGATTAAAGTGGAACGATTATTTGTTGTAATTACTTTTATATTAGCATTAAATGACCCCTAACTTGTATTTTGATTAGAATAAAAGCGCATTTGCTTGAGGACAAGCAAATCTCAAGTGTAAGGGTATTTGATGAAGCGAAAAGTGTACCGCTTTTAGGGGGTCATTTAAGCTCTAAATCGTATTTATTTGATCAAATATTGCCCTAAATCGTTTCTTTTGTCATTTTAGGTACTTTGGAGAAGAAATCTGGAAAAGGAAGCATTTTGGACGTTTTTGGAGCATAAAAGTGAAGAAAACGGCAAAGTCTCAAAAATACGCTGGAAAGTACCTTTGACGGTGTCAAGACTTGCTCTTGACGGCGTCATGGCTTGGCAAAAGTGGTGGATATGAAAATTACTCATGATAAGCCAGAGAAATTTGCATTGGAATTCTGACGGCGTCACCCTTTGGAGTGATCAAGGTCGTCACGGTTTAATTTAAAGTGGGACGGCGTCAAGCCATATTCTGACGGCGTCAAGCCTTGATAAGCCAGAGCGGATTTTGGAGAGCTAAAGAGGGACGGCGTCAAGAAGGCCATCCGGGAACCCTAAAAGCGGCGAGGTGACGGCGTCACACTCCATAACGTGACGCCGTCAGATCTGAAAGTCTATATATAGTTTTGCAATTTTTTGTCATTAGTGTGGAATTTTGTGTGGAACTTTGTGTGTAAAAACCCTAAGACGATTTTAGCAGCTTTTTCAAGGCTTTTTGCCTTGA
Source organism: Artemisia tridentata subsp. tridentata (assembly GCA_021014915.2). Taxonomy (NCBI): domain Eukaryota; kingdom Viridiplantae; phylum Streptophyta; class Magnoliopsida; order Asterales; family Asteraceae; genus Artemisia; species Artemisia tridentata. Next base: position 374,438,440 of record CP139503.1, read on the forward strand.
GATCTTCCATGTTACATTGAAGATAAGTTATCAATTAATCATTCAATATGTCTATGTGTTGTTTGATTCTATCTTGTTCTTGTCTTTTGTTTAACATGCTAGGCTAGGTTTTCTTTGTGTTTACTTAGATCTAATGAAACCTAACTATTGATTATTAGTTATTAGTGTGTTATTAATTGTATTGGATGATTGTTTATCGATGTTAGGCTTAAGAAAACTGGCTAACTTCCTATACGGTAACTTGCTTGAACGTCTTAAGAAACATGAACCAATGCGTACTAAGGTTTTTATGGTTGTATTTAATGCATGAGCGAATTCTAGTGATCCCATGTTAGGAGCTTCTTAGTCGGCTCGACATAGGAGTGAAGTAGGAGCTTGTAGAGTTGGGGAAGTACGTACGCCACCCCACGATTGGTATTAAGGAATACACCCGTCATCCACGCAATTAATACACACTAATCAACCGGTAAAAGATAGTTAGGGAGTAAGGAAATCTAAGTAAACACATTTCTCTCCATATTAGTTCCACCACAACTTTTCATTTTCAGTTATTTTATTTTATTTGCATTTGTAGTTATTTGGGTTAGTTGACTAGCAACTAATTCCGCCCACTCCTTCAAACCCGAGATTTTACTTGCTTTCATAAAAACATAAAAATACAAAAATAATCTTCCTTCACCCTTAGACCTAATTAGAGTAGTTTTTCATACCTAACGAACACTATTCCCTGTGGAGAACGATCAATCCCCCGTACTTACCACTACACTATACTACATCGGTCAGGTACACTGCCTGGTGGGGTTGTAAGCCTCTTGAGATCCCTCGAGAGGTAAAACCTGTTGTAAGGTTGCAAAACCACGCATCAAGCAGGATAATAGAAGCACATGGTATATTCAAGAGAAGAGGAAAGAAGTCACAGTTGAAGAACCAAGGGCTATGCTAGCCATAGATGGGGTTAACTATGACTGGAGCTTCATGGCTGATGAAGAGGAAGCACCAACAAATGCTGCTCTTGTGGCTACTGAGACTGCTCTAATGGCCTTCTCTGATTCAGAGGTAAATTCCATAACCAAATGTTCTGAATCATGTTCTGCTCTTAAAGAAAATGAAGAACTTAAAAGAAAAGCTGATAGTAGGCGAGAAGAACTAATTACTGCCTTAGCTAATTTAAGTAATCATAAAAGAGCTATAGGTGTTCTTGAAAAACAAATTGAACACTTTCAAGGAAATGAATCTAGGTTTACTGATGACATGAATGCTCTACATAGAGGCATAGCATTCAGAGATGAATTACTTAATAGTCAAAGTAAACAATTAGCTGAAGCCAATAATAAAACTGAAAATGTTAAGATAACTGTAGATGCTTTAGCTAGTGCCTCAGAAGGAGTTAATAAAATTTGGGAAGCTCAAGTAATTGGTAAAGCTAAGTCTGGTGTAGGATACAATACTGTCCCTCCACCATATAGAGGTTGTTCCTTCACCTCCAGGTGTTGACCTAGCACACACAGGTTTTGCTGAGTTTCAAGAACCAATAATGGAATATGGTTCTAAGGCTACTAAGAGTCCTAAGATAGAAAAGGTAAGTAAAAGTTTAGATAAAACTTTATCTTATCAGGACAAGGTGTCCTTTGTTAAGAAAGGAGATGCTATAGTTGTTGAGGATAGTACAACTGATAGTGATGAAGATGAAGAACAGGTTATGTCTAAACCTGAAGTGGTTAAGAAAGTAGGAACAAGTGTTCCTAAGATAGTCAAACACAATACTGATAGGCCTAAATCAAACATTAAGCATGTTAGGCAACCAGTTAAATATTGTGAGCAATATAGAACCACCAACAAGCCCAGAGGTAACCAAAGGAATTGGAACAACCTCAAGTCTAACCAATTAGGTGATGACTTTGCTTTTTATAACAAAGCTTGTTACACATGTGGTAGTTTTGACCATCTTGCAGCTTTCTGCAACCAATGGGTAACTGGGTATAAAAACAATAGGGTGAATTACAAAAGGCAAACTCCTCAAACTCACTTTCACTCTAGTTCTAGTGTTAATAGAACAAAACCCAGAACAGTCTCAAACAAGTCTAGCTCAAACATGGATCCTGCTGGTAGACAAACTAATCCTGCTGGTAGACAAAATGTTCCTGCTGCTCGACCATTTATGACTGTTAACCCAAAATCAACAGCTAAGAGTGCAAAAACATTTTTCAAACATGCACCAAAGACTGTTCTAAGGCCCATTCAAACAAAAGCAGTGGTCCAAAAACAAGTTTGGAAACCAAAGGGTAAAACTGGTAAGCTAGCAGTTCCTGCTGGTAAGCAATCAGTTCCTGCTGCTAAGGGAAACAGGGCAAATGCTGTTAAGGCCTCAGCATGTTGGATTCTTAAATCCAATGTTGCATCAACTGTCCTTAAAAGATTCAATTACATTGATGCAAGAGGCAGATCCAAGTCAGTAATGGCTTGGGTCCCCAAAGGAAACTAATACTCTTATTTATGTGCAGGAACATTCATCAACAGATGATGGAGATCAAGGATTCTCAGATAGTGGATGTTCAAGGCACATGACAGGCAACAAGTCTTATCTCTCAAATTTTCAATCAATAGATGGAGACTATGTTAGCTTTGGAGGGGGTATTGGAGGCAAAATTTCTGGTAAAGGTACAATTAAAACCGGAAATTTAGATTTTGAAGATGTGTACTATGTACAAGAGCTAAAATATAATCTTTTTAGTGTCTCACAAATGTGTGACAAAAAGAACAATGTCCTTTTTACTGAGACTGAATGTCTTGTACTTTCTCCTGATTTTAAGATGCCTGATGAAAGTCAAGTACTTCTTAAAATTCCTAGAAAGGGCAATATGTACAGTATTGATATGAAGAACATTGTTCCTAAAAAGAATCTATCTTGTCTTGTTGCAAAGGCCACATTGGATGAATCAATGAAATGGCATAGAAGGCTTGGTCATATTAATTTCAAAACCATAAATAAAATTGTTAAGAATGGTTTGGTAAGAGGTTTACCTCACAAAAGATTTGAAAATGATCAAACATGCATTGCTTGTCTTAAAGGCAAACAACACAAAGCCACTTGTAAGCCCAAGATTTTTAACTCTATCAATCAATCATTGTTTATGCTTCATATGGACTTATTTGGACCTGTTTCAGTAAGTAGTATAATGCATAAGAGATATTGTCTTGTTATAACTGATGACTATACTAGATTTACATGGGTTTTCTTTCTATCTACTAAGGATGAGACTACAAGCATCCTTAAGACATTCATTACACAGATAGAAAACCAAGTAGACAAGAAAGTGAAAGTCATTAGATGTGATAATGGGACAGAGTTTAAGAATAGAGTTATGGATGATTTCTGCAAACAAAAAGGTATTAGGAGAGAATTTAGTGTTGCTAGAACTCCACAACAGAATGGAGTAGCTGAAAGAAAGAATAGAACATTAATAGAAGCTGCTAGAACTATGTTAGCTGACTCTAAGTTGCCTATAACTTTTTGGGCTGAAGCAATCAACACTGCTTGCTATGTTCAAAATAGAGTTTTAGTAGTACAGCCTCACAATAAGACATCATATGAACTTTTTAGAGGTAGAACTCCTGCAATAGGATTTCTTAGACCTTTTGGATGTCATGTGACAATTCTCAATACCTTAGACCATTTAGGAAAATTCGATGGTAAAGCAGATGAAGGATTCTTTGTTGGATATTCTCTCAATAGTAAAGCTTTTAGAGTATACAACATAAGAACTAAGTTTGTAGAGGAAAACCTACATGTGGAGTTTTTAGAGAATAAATCCAATGTAGAAGGTAAAGGACCAAAATCTCTATTTGATCTTGAAACACTAACCAAATCAATGAATTATGTGCCTGTTGTTGCAGAAACTAATGATTTTTCAGGTTCACAAGCAACAAATGAGGCAGAGTTAGAGAAAGATCAATCTGATGTCATAATGCCAATATGGTCAAGTACAAGTGTGGAATCAGCTTCAACAAATGATGAATCTTCTTCTGGTAAATCTAAAGAAGGTGTTGAATATGAAAATAGGACAGATTGAACTCAGGAACAACAAAATGTTGCTGCTGGTAGTGTATCTGATGCTGCTGGTAGTGTATCTGTTTCTGTTGGTCATTCTGCTGGTAGTGTATCTGTTTCTGCTGGTCATTCTGCTGGTAGTGTATCTGTTGCTGCTGGACCAAATGCTTCTAATGCAGGCCCATTACACACAAGAAAAGCAGCATTCCAAGAAGATGAAGTGGATTTGAGTAATCTCCCACCATCTTATCAAGTTCCTGCTACACCACACACAAGAATTCACAAAGTCCACTCCCTGTATGATGTGATTGGAGATGTACAATCCGGTGTGAAGACAAGACAACAACTGATGTCTTCAGACCAACAAGGGCTTCTTGATGCCCTTTATGCTTCAAAACAGCAAGAGTTTTCAAACTCTTGCTTGTTTGTATGTTTTCTCTCACAGGTTGAACCAAAGAATATTCTGAAAGCCTTAGATGATTCAAGCTGGGTAGAAGCTATGCAAGAAGAGCTTCTTCAGTTCAAGATTCAGAAGGTTTGGGTGCTAGTTGTTTTACCTAAGAATGAGAAGGTAATTGGCACTAGATGGGTTTTCAAGAATAAAAGGGATGAAAGGGGAATAGTGATTAGGAATAAGGCTAGATTAGTAGCCCAAGGGTACACAAAACAAGAGGGTATAGACTATGATGAAGTTTTTGCTCCAGTAGCAAGACTTGAGGCAATTAGGCTTTTCTTAGCTTATGCTTCATTTTTAGGCTTCACAGTTTATCAAATGGATGTCAAGAGTGCATTTTTATATGGAACTATTCAAGAAGAGGTGTATGTCTCACAACCTCCTGGTTTCATTGATCCTGACCATCCAGACAAAGTGTACAGAGTAGTGAAAGCTCTATATGGCCTACATCAGGCACCAAGAGCTTGGTATGCAACACTTGCTTCCTACTTATTAGAGAATGGATTTCAAAGAGGAAAGACTGATCAGACACTTTTCATCAAACAGCACAAGAAGGATCTTCTGTTAGTGCAGGTGTATGTGGATGACATTATCTTTGGATCTACTAGGAAGGAAATGTGTTTAGAATTTGAGAAACTTATGCATGATAAGTTTCAGATGAGTTCTATAGGAGAACTTACATTCTTTTTGGGTCGGCAAGTTAAGCAATCATCTGAAGGCATATTTATCTCTCAAGACAAGTATGTGGCAGAGATACTTAGAAAATTTCAATTTGCTGATTCAAAAGTGGCAAGCACACCAATGGATGTTGAGAAACATCTTCTTAAAGACTTAGATGGAGAGAATGTAGATGTACACACTTACAGATCTATGATAGGCTCTTTGATGTACCTTACATCATCTAGACCTGATATCATGTTCTCTGTTTGTGCTTGTGCAAGATTTCAAGTGACTCCAAAGGTTTCTCATTTAACTGCAGTCAAGAGAATTTTTAGATATCTCAAGGGACAACCAAAGTTGGGTATATGGTATTCTAGAGAATCTCCTTTTGACTTGGTAGCATTTTCGGATAGTGATTATGCTGGTGCTAGCTTGGACAAAAAGTCAACAACTGGAGGATGTCAATTCCTTGGGTGTAGACTTATCTCATGGCAGTGTAAGAAGCAAACAATTGTGGCCAATTCAACAACTGAAGCTGAATATGTAGCTGCTGCAAGTTGCTGTGCTCAAGTTCTATGGCTTCAAAATCAACTTCTTGACTATGGGTACAATTTCTTAAACACTGTTATTCATATTGATAATAGTAGTACAATTTGTATTATTAGAAATCCAGTGCAACATTCTAAAACAAAATACATTGAAATTAGACATCACTTTATTAGAGATTGCAATGAGAAAAGATTAATTCAAGTAATGAAAATTGCTTCAGAACATAATTTTGCAGACCTACTTACAAAAGCTTTTGATGTTGAGAGGTTTCAGTACTTGGTAGCAAGTATTGGAATGCTTAATCTTTGAATTTTTTAAATGATGTGTTTATGTAAATAAATTTTTGTTGCTGCTGCTGGCTTTTCTAGATACTGCTGCTATTACAATAGTTTAGATGTAGATTGTGTTATTCATACAGTTAGTCCTATGTTTATTCTAATGCAAGACAAGTACTTTGTACATTGTTCTTTTGGTTTTAGACTAACTATTTCAGGTATGAATTTGTGAACACAAAGGAGATTTCAAGTGAAATGGGAGCAGCAGAATGCTTATCCAGCTGCTAACATAGTAGGTTTATGATGGATTGAGTTTGGGAATTTAAACTCCTTAAAACTTCTTTCTTAAAACCTAGTTATGATGTTTCACATTGAATTGATGACTTAGTTGATCAGATAGTAACTGATACAACTCACTTTCTATCATTTTATACTTTTAAGTATAATGAGCAAGTCTAAGGACATCTGATAGAAAGAACAGCTAGTAAAAGTGAATCTAACACTTGTGTTAGAGGCAATAATTGTTAGATTGGTTCTCACACAACCAGAGGTTGCTTTTACTAGCTCATACATATAGTGTTAGTATGATGATACAAACACTAGTTATGGTTTTTACGCGAAATTAAACAATATATAAGCTTTTGAGAACATGTATATGGTTCGGCCATATATAAAATAAAAGATTATTGGGGTTTTGAAAAACATAAAATTTTGGCTCTAATGGTGAATTGGTGGAAAAATATAGATAAGTGCTTATTTGGATTAGCTTATTTAATAAGCTATAAGTTATGGAAAATAACTAGTAAAAAGGTGAAAATGAGTTGAAATAAAGAATATGGGTCGAATAGACCATAAAATAGTCAACTTGGAATATTTAGATAAGTAGCTTATTTATTAGAGCTTATTTGATAAGTATAAAGGTTGTTTGGTAACTAATAATCACTAATAAGTACCAAATAATAACAAAATGGACCAAACTAAGTTTTGGGCCAAAAAGCCCACGAGTTTACTGTTGGGCTGAAGCCCATGATGATTTTTGTTGTTTTGACTTTTTGACCAAACGAACCCAATGAGTGAGTAAAATGATTTTTAGTAACGCGTCGAGATATACGTTATAACTAAAAGTGTGTTTTGGGCTAAAATTTGATTATTGGGCTATTTCACTAGTTTTCGGCCCAATTAACAACTAAAATGACAAAAATGATTTTTGGAGTATTTTCCGACTCGCCGTGTTTATTAAAAGTTAACGAAACGATAAATATAACGAAAACTATTTTTGGACTTATTTTGAGACGTTTAGTCTCCGAAAGGGTAAAAATTGACATTTTCACTAAATTGATATTGAGATTGACTTTTGTTGACTTTTTGGCAAAATATTGACTTTGTGTCGAAATCTAATGTTAATACTTAAAAGTAAAGATAACGAATAATATAACGATGAAAATATTCACGACAATAGAAATATACATCACAAACACATTTTTGCACTTGTAACTAGTTAGTGGAATATTTGAGGAAAAATTTGCAACACTTGAGATAAATGGAAACATTGAATAAACGAATGGGTCATGCCCAAATTTTCTAAAAATCAAACACGTAGAATATTTTTGGTGAAAACACTTAACCTAAGTAAACTTTATAAAAATTTCTTAACAATGTTTTATTTTACTTAAAATTGTATTATAAATAATAAATAATGTTTATAATGTAATAATCCTCCACTAACTCCATTATTTTAATTATTTCTCAAAGTCCTATTTAATTAATTTTAATCTTAATTAATTAAATAACAAAAGTAATTAATCTAATATATATATATATATATATATATATATATATATATATATATATATATATATATATATATATATATATATATATTTTATATGAGTATATATATATAATACTTGCGCATTTTAAGCGGTGAATACTAGCACGGATGTTCCGTTACGTATTCCCACCGTACACTTTCACCATGAGCCACCGTCATAAAGAATGTCAACGATAAATTGTTTCAAAATATATTTTACCACACAGCAAGTAAGAAATACACGAGCACTAGTCAAGCGTAAACTTTTCAAATAAAATAAGGACACATGAGATACGAGTATTTTCGCTAAGACTTACCGTACTGATTTAGGTTGTCTGTCGGCGCGGTTGCATTATTTTGTTGCTTAGCAGATTGCTGTTGTTGAAAGGTGAGTTTACGGCCCCATATTTTATACGATTTTTGCTTTATAAGCTTGGGGTGAGAAACATGCAAAACTGTTTACATAGACCAGAAATGAATTTTGTTTTTAAGTACACACTAATATGCAGAAACCTAAGTTTGCTGAATCCCATTTTGTGACCACTATCATCTGCTGTTAATTCCTGTCTAGGAAGCCGTTTGTTATAAATAGATCTATTGGGAGTGACGTCCCCATTCGGTTGGCTCGGCATAGCCAAGGCGAACGTATACCAAATCGAATAATAGGCCGAGTGTCTGGGGATTAACACTCGCGGGCACCCCCTTTTTAGCTAAGGCCAGTCGGTCCCGTGACAATGTCATAGATCGGTAGGATGAGGCTTAGTGTTTGCATAGCTGAGTAGTGTGTATCTGCTGAATTGTTTTTATGATATTGCTATTGGTCCATATGTGCTATTTATTTAAACCTATGAACTCACCAGTGTCAGCTGACTTTTAGCATGTTTTTCTCAGGAAACTAAGGTGCGTTTAGCCAAGTGCAGAGCATGGCGATGGTCACAATAAATGATGGAAATGTTTTTAATGCGTTTACTCTGACATTTTGACCTTTTATTTAAATGGGCTTCATTTTCATCTGAAATGGATTTTATGTGTTGGGAATTAAATATTCTAAAGTTTAAGTATCGGGAAAATCTCAAAGTATGTTGCTGCTGCTGTTCCTGCTGGTAGTACATTCGTTCCTGCTGCTATCGTTAAACTCATTGCTGCTGCTAGCGTTAACACATTGCTGCTGCTAATGCTGCTGGTAGTTAAAAGTGTTCCTGCTGCTAGTATGATCTGTTGCTGCTGGTGAGTGGATAAGCTTGGAAAAGTCAAAGATAGAACAAGAAATATCTTTTGTTGTGTCATCAGTGAAGTAACCAAATTGTATACTCTTAAGTGTATGAGTTGTTTCAATGACTCTTGTAAGCTATAGCAAGTAGCTTAAAGACTTTAACATATTTGTAAAGATCTTCTTGGACTATAAAAGAAAATCTTAGACTAGATATTAGTGACGTGCTTAATTTAGAACTCATAACAGTTAAGACATAGAACAAACACAATAATATCACAAGTCATAAGAACATAAGATTCAAGGTCTTTGTAACCCTAGTGATAGTGATCACTCGTATTATTATCTTAATAATATTGAATCGTTTAGTATTAATCTTTCATTGTTCCTTGTTCAATAACAAACATAAACGTTCCATTTCCATAACAAATAACCTTCTAAGTGTGATTAAGTAGATTCCGCATTCTTAATCATATAAACTCAATATATTATACACACAAAGAACAAAATGTTTAATCACCTTAACCGTGTGTCGAATCCCAACATTATGTAACGCTACATAATTTGACTTATGTAATATATTTTAAAACGGATTTTCAATCCGTTCCCTATATCTTGTGTTATGATTATCCATCCCGTAGCACCCAAAGTGTATGCTTCCGCGAATATTATGATTTTGGGGGTGTTACAGATTGGTATCAGAGCCAGGTTATAGAGAACTTGGTTTATAAAAACCCTAAACTATAACCGATTTATGAAAAACTTTCCATCATGACCGCCGGATGCCTGCCAATTTAGCTTGCTATGATTTGAGCATTATTTACTTTATTTGATTTAGTGTTATGACATGCTATTTGAGTATTATTGTTGGAGTATGCTCTTGTCATAATGACTAATTATATGGCTAGACATATGTGAGCCTATGGGGTCACACACATATACACTGAGGTGCCACTTTATATGTCGTATTTATTGTATTTACGATATATAAATAACCGTAAGTAACTAGGAACCGCTATTGGGCTTCTAATGACTAAGTAATGGACTTATTGCATTGGACTAGAAAAACAAATGGGAAGCCCATTTGAGCCCAATAGGGGGCCGGCCTATGGAGGGCCTTTGATGGGTTTTATGGTTATTAATATTAGGTAAATATATGGAGAAAATCTCCAAAATTGATTTACCCTAACTAATAACAAAATTATCTCCTCCTTTCCCTCCTCTCTAGGTCACGGCACAAACTACAAACCAATTAGGGTTTTGGTTTTTGATCTCTCTTCTTTGTATCTTGTTAATTCAAAGGAGACTAGATCGGTTACGGGGTTTAAGACTAGCATCAATTGGTATTCAAGGAAGTGTAGTGTGGATACACATAGAGGTGATCTCCATTTGATCACTTGGGTTTCTCTATTGATTCGTGTAGTAGTGTTGGTGGTGATTCCCGGTTCACGCTACAAAGGTATAAATCATGTTTATTTGATTTGTTTATATTTGATTGATCATATGGCACTATGGATCCTTGTATGGTGATGTTTATCCGCTGCGTTTTATATTAATTAATTGTTAATTCATGTTTACATCACCTATAGTGGTATCACGAGCCATCATATGTTGTCATATGATCATCTTGTATGCGTAAAAATGGCTAAAAACATTGTTTTTTAATGGATTTAAAAGTGTGATTTTAAAACAGCCCCTAGGGCTTGAATATTCTGAATATGTCGACTTTATTAAGGTCTTAAGATCTGTACTTTTTGATCCTATGGCCATTTGTTATGCATACGTTGTTAGTTTACTTGATCGGTACCCGTAAAATGGCCTAAAAACGTGTTTTTTGGAAGATTTTTAACCCGATTTCAAATCAGCCCATGAGGCTTATTTTTCTGTGGTAAAATGATGTTAAGAAGGTCCTAACATCAGTGGGGTTTGAGTCTTTGGCCATTTGTCACGCGTACCATTCGGGGTTTTAATTCTTGTTAATTATTTCTTCGATTCGTTGGCTAACAATTTATTTCTTGCTATTTATTTTGTTATCCATGGCAAATACATGCATGTTTGTCCATGGAGTTAGCCAACACCATGTAATAATCTTTATTTGAATGTATTATTATGTGTTCATATGCAAAGCCGATGAAAACCTAGACCACTTGTGCGTTGTGATTGTGATTGTTGGTTGGTTTTTCTTGTTTTGGGGTTTGCCATTGTTTCGGCACTTTTGTAATGTATTTCAATTTTGGTTTTGCCAATGTTTGGGCATTTTACAGTAGATACAAAGTAGATTAGTTGTATTTTACTTTATATGTATTGTAAACAAGAGCTTGGAAGCAAAAGGCGAAAGATTGAAGAGTTGTAGACTGAAAGTTGCTGCTGGACACCTGTTGGGAAAACGTGCTTACCTGCTGATTGGTAAGGTATTTTTTTCTAAAATTTTTGGTGCAGGTCCACAAGACATAGGGCTACAACTTTGTCAACTGGGCCGAATCATGAGGAGGTGATCTTCCTGGGCTTTTGGGCCTTGCAAAACAGAAAAACTGGGCTGACAGAAACTGGAGTTCATGTGCATAATGGGCCTTTTTACTTGCTCTTGATTGTCTTAGAGCAAGTGGGAGCCCTCCATGTGGTTGTGATATAAGTCCCTAGTTGACTCTTGGTTCTTGTGATGGCTCACAAGACCAAGCATAGGATTTTCATCGGTTGAGGCTTTGCATATTGTGGTTGTATGTTTGTTTGGTTGGTTTTTTGTATGGTTGTGACTACATGAAAAACGAAAATTGTTTTCATAAAACTTAAAACAAAACATAAACCATTTTGAACTAAGTCTTATGATTTAGTTTAACTAAGTTTAAATATGATTTGAAACTTAAAATCATTGTTTTCTATATAAACAACACTTAAACCGGTTGAGATTGTTTGTTTATTTATTTATTTGTATTGTCCAAACTAAATAATAATCCACATAGGATATATATTAGTCTTGAAAATGGACAACTTGACACACATAAATTAAAACAATGATTAGACTTAAGTTAAAGAAAGTTTTTAACTTGTGCTACGAAGAATGAATGCATGCTTCTTTCGTACACGTTTTTGATTCACATCAAAACTATTTACCCGTCAAAATTTAAGTCACGCCGTCCAATTATGAGAACACTTGCAATTACCTTTTAGCATCTGGTCAGACCTAGGCTGAATTGTAACCCAAGGTGACTATTGTCCATGGTCAGACCTAGGATTATTCTCACAGTTTTCAAATTGGATGACTTAATCGAGTAGTGTGGTCAGACCCTTACCCGAGGCAAAGATGGGACTAAACATGCCTACATGACACTAGTTGTTTGACACTAGATGCCATGAGTCCCATAAGGATCTAAGAGTTGTACATGTAATACAATTGGTGATCGTCGCCTACCTATTGAATCCACCATTTCTAGTAGATCAACTGCATTAATGGTCGAACCTCAATGAGGATCTTAGCCTTTTCGTAAATTAATTGTTTTAAATTATAAACATGGGGTAGTTAATTTATAAAAGGATAATTATCGAAAATACTAAAATTGAACTTTGTAAATTCAATTAATGCAACGCATACCGTAAATAAGAGTTTGTTCTTTTCTTGTTAAAAGGACGAACTAAGTCGATCTTTCCTTGTAAGAAAGAGACTTATTCCTATCCTTTTTCTTTATGAGGAAAAGCCATAATAGGAATATTTGAATTTTCCTAATTCTAATCAAACTCAAGGAAAACCTACTCTAGAAATCGTGATGTCTTGTAAAAGTCAAAACGGTTAAGTATGGTTCCACATCTTATTCCTTCAACGTTGTTTAATAACCCTTGTTTCGGTTTTGAAACATTGAAGAAATATAAGATATTTGGACAACCAAGAACACGTGCACTTGGCTTGACCTCTTTGGTCAGACCTTAGGGCCTTTTCAACCCATGGCGAATTTTTGCTCATTGGTCAGACCTTTGGCGATATTTGCATGTTCTTGCTTGGTCAACCTATTTCGTACTAGCTACCAAACTAAAACGAGTTTAAATAATTAGAAGACGGAAGTATCAATAAACCGCAATGTGGTAAAGGCAATTACTAGCATGATTACCTAGCAGTTTGCCTTAACCCAATATGCCTACTAAGGTCCTACATACCCTTGAGGTAAAGTAGACCAATTATGGAGGAAATGCATGCCTATTTTCAAGTTAAAATAGCAATGATGGCTAGCCCATCATCTATATGTTAGAACTTGATGCACTTTCTTGAATACCTAAGTACATGTTTACTAGTCAAAGTGACTCACATTAGCAATAATGTGTAGATATTCAAAGAAAGATGGAAAGTATCAAATCGCTACTCACTCTCCACTGGTGACGTAACACATTGTAATGTTGTCTAATCCAGTGGGAGCTACGTGATTATATTACTGGTGACGTAACACATGTAATGTTGTCTAATCCAGTGGGAGCTGTAAGCTTTATTACTTGCAAGTTGCCCATCTTATTTCCAGATTGTCTTGAAATAATACATTACTTTCCACGTGTTAAGCATCATAGTTTATATAAGAACCATTACATAAGTTTTATATGATAACTTGTCGCGTTCCTGATGTTGCTTCCTGAAATGTTATCTATAAAATTGTTATGAATGATTCATTATTCAAACGATAAAGTTCTACATATTTATATTTTGATTTTTGACTAAAAATCATATGTTATCTTATACATTGTCATATTGCTCATACAAACAAACGAGCGTAGTGTTGTTTGCATGCTCTCACGATGTTGTGCCATGCACAAGTGGGAGAAATCTTAATTGTGTGCAAGGTACAACATATAACAATATGACTAATAGTTTTTCTTGACTGCAAGGTAAGAAACTAAAATTCTACTAGGACTTCTACACATAAAATGTATGTTGCCCTAATTAGAACAAATATCAAGATATCATGAAAAGCTACTTCAACATATTCACTGAATTGTTTAGTAAATATGATTATGTTTTCTTGTAAACTCATAATCATGAAGTACAAAATTAACTTGAATATACTATTGAGGCCAAGAGTCGGCGCTCGTAATTACTTTAGTTGAATATGTTTAGGTCTCTTGTAAAGACACAAACATCAATTCCGTTAATTCTTGAAAGACTTATAACGTAAAGTAAGACGTTGATTTGTTATGTCTTCTTGTTAGGACATGTACACTTACGACGTGTAATATTAAATGTTTATGTTTTCTAGTCAAAACATACACATGAAGTAAAGTATGCAATAGGCTAAAATTACTATTGATACCATCTGGTTTGACTTGGTTGGTAGATATGTAAGCCCAAAAGTATAAGTTCATCTAATGAGTTGTGTGATAGTCTCACAACATCAGTCCTCAGGGAATACCACAACTTTATGATATGTCCATCATGGAAAATCAAACACTATTGATATTGTTTGATCTTTGATAACTTAAACTGTTTTACCTCCAAAGCTATCAAGGTTAGAAATTGGATGTGCCATGTGTACACTCAATATGATTCCAACCCAGAAGGAATTTAAGACACCATTGTATTATGGCATGGGATGAATCTCATTATGTCTTAATTGAAGTTCTGAATTTGTTAACTACTTAAGAGTAAGTAATTAACAAACTAGAGTCAAGAACTAACGGTGTATTTTGGATGTCCCACTTGAAAACAATTTATTGTTACTCAAGATGCTTAGTATCTAGAGACTAGTCTCTACATACAAAAGCAAGTGGGAGTACCTTTAGACCTTGAAGTTGTTCAAGAACTAAATACACAACCTTCTGAGTACACTTGCTAATGTCATACTAAGGTTGAACATGGATATGTTAAACCATAGATTGATATCTCTCATTCATAAATCCACAAGGATACCTCTTGCACCTGAATGATATAGTTTTTATATCAATGCTGAGGGACATAAGTTAGAGGATCATGGTGAACCTGCTAACTACTGAGATGCATTATCAGATATTGTATCTGATGAGTAGCTCAAAACTATGAATGTTAAGATGTAGTCCTTGAAAGACAATCACTCGTGGAGTTTGATTGATCTCTTACTAATCAGTTAGACTGTGAGGTAAAGAATGAGTTTCTTGAAGAGAAGACTCAAAAGGACAAACTTGTACACACATTTAATGCACGTGTAGTAAATGGAGTTTACTCGTACTCAATAAATTGACTATGATTAAATCTTCCTAGCTACAAACATTAAATGTATAAAGACGATTAATTGTCATACCTGATTTCATGTATATGAAATATGACAATAGGATATCAAAACACTTTTCTTGTTGATTACCTTTGCGAGGACGATGAGTAATCAAAAGGGTTTATGAATCCATGTAATCTTTATTAAGTATACAAGATAAAAGAATCCATGTGTGGATTAGATCATGCATCTAGGAGCAGAGATCTTGTGTTAATCATAAAATCATTAACTTGATTTTGATTAATAAGATTACTCCTAAGTACACTGAGAGCAAGTTGGAGCATTTTATTTATTTTCTTAAATCTCATATGTCATTGACATATTAGAAACAATAGTCCACCTAAGCTAGACTTTAATCCTTAGCTTGGAATGAAGTTTCTCTTGAGGGATTTATAAAATAAAACATATAACCTTGTTATATATATGTTTATTAGAATAAACATAAGCGGTTATTAAGTCTAAACACAATATGACACATTATTGGGGGGAGTCTCAATGATCAATCTTACTTGATGAGATTGAACACATGATTGAATATCTTAAGTTTGACTGAAGGATTCATCATGTAAGTCATATTAAGTATTGGACTATATATTTATCATTTGCATGAATGCAAGATGAGTTGATAACAACCAATATCTAAGTGAAAGTCGTTAGATAATTGTTAAACGAACATTATATTGGACCTACATAGGACCAAAGATATGTTCAAACGTTTACGGATAATTGAGGAGCTCTGTTTTGTTTGCATACGCCGATGCTTATTTAACTGAGATAATACGCAACCCTAGTCATGGTAGGATGTCATCATGAATGATGACATTGCTGACTAGATGTGCTCGACTGAGAGCATTAATGCGTTATACATTAAAAGAATAAGAATACTTTATAGTTTGAGAAACTATTCAGATGACTATCTAAAGTAGGTGTTTTGCTGGCTTCAAACACCCTATGGAATGTATTGTTGCAGTACTCGTCTTGTACTTGAATGCACACATACAAAGGACAATCATCATTTAAACCTTTTATGAGTTTTAAAATAAGTATTCTCAAAGTTTACTCAGATGACTACTCGTTGTCTTGTACAACATGATTCGATCATGGTGGGAACATCGGATTCCAACCTATGAGTAGTCTTATGCATATCTGTTTTTAGTATTTGGATAATGGAACTGTAAGCAGTCGTATTATACAATGAATTGATATACCGGGTATGATCGTCTTCATTTATACTACTGTGTTCTATATTTGCATGTTTAATCCATGAATAATTTATTTATTCTAAAATTATCCATTGTCGGTTGACGATACGGGAGTATCATCAAATTAAGACAAATGTGAGCGTGTTGGTGATTTATTTGCCACACTCACATGTTGTTCATTGGGATGAACATTGGATTGACCCAACCTACGAGAATTCACTACATGGATCGTCGTCAATAATGAATCTCGCAAGAGGTTATGTCTCTTATCCTCAGACTTGAGATGCAAGCAGGTCTTGCATGTGTGGAATTTCATTCCTTGATATGGTTAAACGCTATCCTGAATAAGGTAGTTATAAAGGCCATTTTCAGGAGTGATATGAAGCATGTGAATGACACGTGTAGTCAAAATGGGATTTGTTCCTCCACTTGCTTTGGAGTTAGATACTATTGGGCCCCTCGATGAATTGAACAGATGTTTGTATGGCCGTACCCAAATGAGATTAAGATGAATCTTAATTCACTTGGTAATCTTGTTCAATATCCGTATCGAGAAACATAATAGTTGAACTTTTAGAATGACTTTTGATCCATGTCTAATGTTCAACACGGTATCTGAAACAAAAGGATTGATGACATATAAACCATCTGAAATGAGAAGTTTAAGAAACTACCCTCACATATTTCTAGGGGCATTGGCGTGTTGCTAGACGCTAACCATTGCTTGTATAATTACTTGATTATTATGACGTCGCAAGTGGGAGCTGTTGGAGTATGCTCTTGTCATAATGACTAATTATATGGCTAGACATATGTGAGCCTATGGGGTCACACACATATACACTGAGGTGCCACTTTATATGTCGTATTTATTGTATTTACGATATATAAATAACCGTAAGTAACTAGGAACCGCTATTGGGCTTCTAATGACTAAGTAATGGACTTATTGCATTGGACTAGAAAAACAAATGGGAAGCCCATTTGAGCCCAATAGGGGGCCGGCCTATGGAGGGCCTTTGATGGGTTTTATGGTTATTAATATTAGGTAAATATATGGAGAAAATCTCCAAAATTGATTTACCCTAACTAATAACAAAATTATCTCCTCCTTTCCCTCCTCTCTAGGTCACGGCACAAACTACAAACCAATTAGGGTTTTGGTTTTTGATCTCTCTTCTTTGTATCTTGTTAATTCAAAGGAGACTAGATCGGTTACGGGGTTTAAGACTAGCATCAATTGGTATTCAAGGAAGTGTAGTGTGGATACACATAGAGGTGATCTCCATTTGATCACTTGGGTTTCTCTATTGATTCGTGTAGTAGTGTTGGTGGTGATTCCCGGTTCACGCTACAAAGGTATAAATCATGTTTATTTGATTTGTTTATATTTGATTGATCATATGGCACTATGGATCCTTGTATGGTGATGTTTATCCGCTGCGTTTTATATTAATTAATTGTTAATTCATGTTTACATCACCTATAATTATAATAAGCATATATGATATAAGTATTTTCTATATACTTATACGTGTCGCACTATATTTGTCACAGACTATGTCTCTCCCATTCGGCACACACTCTGAGGTAGCTACTGATGGACTCACTTCTCCGACACGACAGCCAGTCCCATTCATGGATGATCCACTGATGGAGGTTGTTCGTGCTACTGCTCAGCCATCTATTCCAGCTCAGCCTGTACACACAGCTCCGGTATCTACCTCACTGTACTTGCACAGATCCACCACAGCACACCATTCATCACCAGCTCAGCTGTACACCTTTACTCAGCATGATCATGATACCCCACCTGTCAGACGTCGTGCATTATATAGGCGAGTCCGTGGACGTCGTCTTCAGTTATCATCTGTGTTGACTTCATCTCTTAGTAGGACCCGTTATGGTTATATGGGTACTCCTGCTGATTCATCACCTCAGTCACCTGTATCATCTCCTGACTATTCCCCACATAGTCAGAGATGTAGGAGATCAGTGGAGACCTATTCAGATGAGGATCCAGTGGAGGATCCAGAGCAGGTTCAGGATGAGCCTACTCCTGCTGTGACTGCACCTACCGAGCACACTCCTATGGGTTTAGATGATGATAGGGATAGGGATACTCCTATGGATTTAGATCAGGTTATGATGCCGAGGGATGGTAAGGGCATCATGGAGGATGTTCAGAGATTGTTTGAGGTTGGACAAAGTTCCAGGGATGCTGAGATTCAGGGTTTGGATGACAGTCAGTGGTTGGACATTGCTTGTGATGTTAGCACGGGTGTACGTGCAGCTAGCCCAGAGTACTCACCGTCATCTCCTTCTTTTATACCACCATCTCCGATGCCTACTCCACTCCCATCGCCAGTGGTTTCTCCGATAGCAGAGCTTGAGGAGCCTACTGAGATGGAACAGATCTGGATTCAGCTGGCGAACCAGGCGAACCTACTTGATGTACATTCAGATCAGCTTGGGAGATTGGAGCAGTCTGATCGCATTCAGACTGTCGAGAGGCGGATTGGGACTATTGATCAGGCAGCTTGTGTCTTATTTGAGGAGTTGTATTCTGACCGTAGAGTGATGATTGGGTTGAGAGCTAGATTGGATGCTCTAGAGAGGTTACATGGCAGGGAGCTTAGAGGGTTAGATTTCAGGGCCATTGGTTTAGGCAGAGGCCAGAGTAGGATATTGGGTATGATGAGACGAGCCAGAGGTGTTGACCGTATTCAGTGGCAGAGGATTTCGACTGCTGAGTACACTATTGGAGCTGTGATGAGGGAGAACCAAGAGCTTAGAGACCGGGTAGCCCAGCTAGAGACCACCATTGGAGGATTGACTGTAGCATTTGAGGAGCTATGCATTGCTAGTGATCGATCTTAGAGTAGTAGTGATTATGTATTCCTAGGACTATTAGTATTTCGGTAGTACTTTAGGACTAACTATTGACCAAGCTTGTAATTTTGTGAACCTTTATCTTTTGATATATATAACAAGCTTAGCCTTTCCTATCCGATTATTCATTTTTCCTCTGTGGTTGACTTTATTCTCGTATTCTGTTTTCGTTATCCATATATCCGTATTATTTATTTCTCCATAAACAAAAATCTCATTTATCGCCATCTTTTGTGATGCAGATAAATGGCACCCAAACGAAAGTCAACCAGAGTCACACGAGGATAAACCGCCAACACACCTATTTCGACAAGGTCAGTGAGGGGAAGGACTGCTGAGAATGTCGCCCCGACCAGAGCTGCACAAGGCCAGACTGCTGAGAATGTTGCACCAACTAGGGCCGCAGCTTCTGCCCCAGTGGTGAATCAAGCAACACTAGACCAGCTTGTTGTTGATCGTGTGGCCGCCGCTCTCGCAGCCGCAAACAATTCGACCACCAACACCGGAACGTCTAGGCCAGTGACCAACAGTCGTGGTTGTACTTACTCTGAATTCCGAAAAATCATGGTTGGAGGATTTGGAGGAACAGAGGGAGCCGTTGGTTTGACTAGATGGATTGAGAAGCTTGAAACCGTGTTTCGTATCAGTGGTTGTAACGATGACGACAAGGTCAAGTATGCATCATTCACTTTCATGGATGCCGCTTTGACCTGGTGGAACAACTACATGAAATCGGCTAACATGGATGTTGCTTATGCTATGCCTTGGGAAGATTTTAAGGAACTAGTGATTAGGAAGTATTGCCCACGAAATGAGATTAAGAAGTTGGAAATAGAGTTTTGGAATTTGAAGGTGCAAAACAACAACATCGCTGCTTACAACCAGAGGTTTCAAGAGTTGGCCTTGCTATGTCCAGAAATGGTTCGGACTAAAGCAAGATTGATTGAGAGGTATATCGGTGGTTTACCGAAGTCCATAAGAGGTGATGTGACTACCTCGAGAGCTGTAGATCTTCATGAGACCATGGAAACAGCAAACAAGTTGATGGATCAGGAACTGGAGGATATTCCAGAGAAGAGTACTGACCACAAAAGGAAGTGGGAAGATCACTCCAAGGGTAATTGATGAAGCGAAAAGTGTACCGCTTTTAAGGGGTCATTTAAGCCCTAAATCGTATTTATTTGATCAAATATTGCCCTAAATCGTTCCTTTTGTCATTTTAGGTACTTTTGAGGAGAAATCTGGAAAAGGAGGCATTTTGGACGTTTTTGAAGCATAAAAGTGAAGAAAACGACAAAGTCTCAAAAATCGGCTAAAAGTTACCTTTGACGGCGTCACAATTTACTCTGGACGGCGTCATGCCTTGGCAAGAAAAAGTGGACGTGAAATTTACTCATGATAAGCCAGTGAAAATAGCATGTGAATTCTGACGGCGTCACGCTTTAACTTGATCAAGGGCGTCACGGCTTAAATCAAAGGGGGACGGCGTCACGTTCAAGGTTCGACGGCGTCAAGCCTTGATAAGCCAGAATGGATTTTTGAAGAGCTAAAGAGGGACGGCGTCAAGAAGGTCATCCGGGAACCCTAAAAGCGGCGAGGTGACGGCGTCACACTCCATAAGGTGACGCCGTCAGATGCAAAAGTCTATATATAGTTTTCTAATTTTTTGTCATTAAGAGAGAACTTAGTGTGTGGAATTTTGGGAGAAAACCCTAAGACGATTTTAGCTTCTTTTTCAAGGCTTTTTGCCTTGAGATCTTCCATGTTACATTGAAAGATAAGTTATCAATTAATCATTCAATATGTCTATGTGTTGTTTGATTTTATCTTGTTCTTGTCTTTTGTTTAACATGTTAGGCTAGATTTATCTTGTGTTTGCTTAGATCTAATGAAACCTAGCTATTGATTATTGGTTGTTAGTGTGTTGTTAGTTGTATTGGATGATTGTTTATCTATGTTAGGCTTAAGAAAACTGGCTAACTTCCTATTCGGTAACTTGCTTGAACGTCTTAAGAAACATGAACCAAAGGCGTACTAAAGGTTTTTATGGTTGTATTTAATGCACAAGCAAATTCTAGTGATCCCATGTTAGGAGCTTCCTAGCCGGCTCGACATAGGAGTGAAGTAGGAGCTTGTAGAGTTGGGGAAGTACGTACGCCACCCCACGAATGGTATTAAGGAATACACCCGTCATCCACGCGACTAATACACACTAATTAACCGGTAAAAGATAGTTAGGGAGTAAGGAAATCTAAGTAAACACATTTCTCTACACATAAGTTTCTCACCACATTTTCATTTTTGTTATTTTATTTTATTTGCATCCGTAGTAATTTTGGGTTAGTTGACTAGCAACTAATTCCGCCCACTCTTTCAAACCCGAGATTTTACTTGCTTTCATAAAAAAATATAAAAACATAAAAAGAATCTTCCTCAACCCTTAGACCTAATTAGAGTAGACTTTCATACCTAACGAACACTATTCCCTGTGGAGAACGATCAATCCCCCGTACTTACCACTACACTATACTACATCGGTCAGGTACACTGCCTGGTGGGGTTGTAAGCCTCTTGAGATCCCTCGAGAGGTAAAACCTGTTGTAAGGTTACAAAACCACGCATCAAGTTTTTGGCGCCGCTGCCGGGGAATAGTTATTGTTTAGGTTGAATTTTTTATTTCTATTAGGTCTACTCACTAGATTCCTTTCTAGTGAGATTTTTATTTTATTTTTCTAGGTTTTCTTTAGTCTATCTATTTTCTTCGTTTCTTTGTTCGTAACCATTACCATCCGACATCATGGAAGATGGTAATATTCCTTAATCCCCACAACCCACCACCACAACAACCACCACCACCTCCTAGAGCCCGTACTTTAGGAGAGTACTCCCGTCCTAGCCACCATGGCTATCGAAACACCATTGAGCTTACTCAAGGAGCCAATATCACACCCTTGCGATCCGACACCATCCGGTTGGTGCAAAGCGGATGCGCATTCCATGGACTTCGTTCTGAAGATCCTAATCAACATCTCAAGGACTTTCTTAAAATCGTTGATTCTATAGACCTTGATGTTGCCACTCGAGAGACGACCCGATTGCGTCTCTTCCAATTCTCTTTGCGGGACCAAGCTAGTCAGTGGCTAGAACGTCAACCCGCAGGATCCATTACCTCTTGGGATGATCTCACTACTCGTTTCCTTGCTCAGTTTTTCCCACCGGGAAGAACTACCAAGCTAAGGAATGATATCTTGATGTTCCAACAACGTCAAGGCGAAACTCTATACGAGGCATGGACTCGATTCAAGGACTTACTCCAAAAAGTCCCTCACCATGGCATAGAACTTTGGCTCCAAGTCCAAATCTTCTATGACCATATCAATCTCTCCACGAGGCAAACCATTGACCAATCGGCCGGTGGCAAGCTACGTGATCTAAGTGCGGAACAATCATGGGCTCTCCTAGAGGATCTTGCTCTTTATGACAACGAAAGTTGGAGTGATCCCCGTGATTTGAATAAAACGGTCAAGGCAATATCTTTGCCTTCGAACAATTCAAGCACTTCCGACCGTAGGATCATAGAACTTGAAGACCAAGTCAAGTTTCTCATGAAATCCTACGAGGCTCCTAAACCTTCAAGCCAAGTGAACAAAATCACTTCTTCATGTGAATTATGTAGTGGTCCCCACGACACTCGTGATTGCATGGAACTCCCCGAACAAGCTTTTGTGGACTACGCATCCTCGCGTACCGACGGAGCGGGAGACAAGTGGTACACTTTCAAACCCGAGCCAAACCATTACGGTGATTCATACAACCCCTCATGGAAAAATCACCCGAACCTTAGGTGGAAACAAAACCAAAACGCCCAACAAACAAATTCTTCCAACCCACCTAATCGTTTCCAATCAAGCGGTTCCAACTCGAACCGTACTTTCAACAACAATCCTTCCGGCAATGGTAGTACCAATAACTTTGAAGGATTGATTTCCCAATTTATGGCATCTCAAGAAGCTCGTTTAGCCAAGTTTGAAGCCGATTTCAAACAAAAACAAAGCGAGATGACCAATAAGATTGACACCTTGTTGAAAGCCCTCAATGACCGAGAAATGGGAGCACTCCCTAGCAATACGGTCAAGAACCCGAAACTAAACGTCAACGCTATTTCATCGGTTTCGTCCCCTAGTTCTTGTCCACAATATTATTCGGTCAATTCCATGAGCACGTGTTTCAAACAAACCCAAGTCGTTCCAAATGGCCAAGAAGTTATGACATCCAAATTGGTCAACAACATAGTTGAAACACCTCCCACTCAAAACCTTGATGAAGAATTCAAGGAGCTCCACCTTGAAAGTCCGGTTGTTGATGAGTTGGATGAGAAGAAGCTCAAGTTAGGCGAAAAAGGGACCGCCTTTGTTCAAAACAAGCTACCTAAGAAGTTAGATGATCCGGGCTTATTTGTTCTACCTTGCAAGATCGGTAATTCGGAGGCTTATGACACATTAGCCGATCTTGGATCAAGCCTTAACCTACTTCCGTTACCTCTCTACACCTCTCTAAAACTTGGAAAACTTGAAGAAACCGAGGTGATAATAGGCTTAGCGGATGGAAGTGTTGCTTACCCGGTTGGAGTAGTTAAGGACGTGTTAGTGCACATTGGAAAACTAACCATTTTTGCCGATTTCCACGTCCTTGATATGGTTAGCGACCCTACATGCCCCTTGTTGATAGGTAGAGGATTTTTGGCGACCGCTAGTGCTATGATTGATTGTAAGGAATCCAAGATAGCGGTAGGAGAAGGAGATACTTGGTCAGTCTATGATGTTAAGAAACATGCCTATGATACTAGTGAGGAACCAACACCACATTGGCTAGAATCAAATAGGAGACCATCTAGATATGGACCTTGGATTGATAGAGACTTCATAGGACCCCAACGCCCATTTTACCTAGAAGAGGACTTTGTTAACCGAACGCATACGGTAGAGCAACTCTTGGCTAGGGACACCGAATTGGATCCATTTGAAGATTCTCTAGTTTTTAGAAAGATGATTGATTTCCTAGGAGTTTTGCCAATTAACCTAGGAATGAATAAGTGGATTTGTGAGGAAGATGATCATAAGTGGAATTGGGATAAACCACCCAAAGATGGAGATGGGTCATGGCATATTAAGGTGACATTGTATGACCCGGATGGAGAGAAGTTTGAGAAGATATATCGTACTAAGCGGACCAATAGGAAACTTCAATCCAAGCTTAACCCTAAAGACGTCCTCGATGACGAGCTTACTTACATAGGGTAGCGTGACTTTGAGTCTAGCTACAAGACTCGTTAATAAAGAAAAGCGCTTCTTGGGAGGCAACCCAAGCTTTATTTGTTTTATTTGCTTTGTGTGTTCATTTATTTGTTTGTTTGATTTTATTTGTTTCCGTATGTGTGTTTAATTTTTATTAGTATTGATTCATGTTCAAAAGTAAATTGTGAAAATGCTTTATTTTGTTTTTAACTTCGTCTTAACTACATATAAAGGTATTTTGCAAAAGATAAGTGTAAGGGAAATCTAAATCGGTTTATTAGAACACAAATGAACATGAATCATAATAATAATAAGTTAGCATACATATTTGTATTTGTTTGAGTCAAATGCTTGTATCGAGTCATAATAAGGTTTTGCAGGATTTCCAGGAAGTAAGGTAAAGGTTTTTCCAGAAATTTTCCGGAAACTTAAAATGAGAATTTTTGTCAGGTCATTTCTGACGGCGTCAGGGTTTATAACCTGACGGCGTCAGATTTAATTTCCAGAAATTTTTGAAAGTTTTGTTTTCATAAAAAGTTTTTATTAAAATCTCCAACTTATAATCTCCAGGAATCTGCAAAATTATCATTCCACAAGCATTATATCCTTATATATAGATTTATCCCGCCGATGTTATGCAGGTTTTCGTGTTTGTTTTCTCAGGTTTAACAGGTTATTTTGGACAAGGAAATGTTTATTGAATCAAGCTTTTGGCGATACATTAGTCATGGAGCTTCAACATTACCTTGGAGGAAGATTTAACCGTGTAATTTCATTATCCACCGAGCGAATCAGGGGAGTATTTGATTTCATTCTTTTACTTTATGCTTTTACATCTTGTTATTTGAACATTGGGGACAATGTTCATCTTAAGTGTAAGGGGGGGTAAAAGTACGATTTTAGAGAATACAATTGCGCTTGATTTTTGTTTGTTTAATAGTAGATGTGTAATAAAACTGAGATAAATACCTGTTAGGGCAATTTTAGTGCCAAATTTAAAATTTTTTACAACATATAGGAGTGAAACTTTGATCTTAATGAGCGTCTCACGGATAGGAGTTATATGACTAGCACAAAAACCGTACCACTAAAAAATTTTCCACCCCCAAATATGTGAGGTTCGCCCCTAGAATTGGTAGGAAAAGCATTTATGCTATGATGTGTGTACCGGTAGCACTTAGATTCTAGAACTTGCGTTAGGACCATTCCAAGGCCACAAGTGAGACTACATTCGTGTAGTTAGATTTACTACATGATAAGAGGCATTAGGATTAACCCATTGTTTTACACCTGTGATTTTGTTATAATTACATTGGCTACATTGGTCAAGTAATTCTCCCACACCCTTTGCGTTGTACTCATTTTTGGTACACGATACCCCTAGTACACCCCTCAGAGCCTATCTTTTCGTTTCGACCTTTAAGCATTTTACTTAAAGGAAGAATTTGTTACACCCCACTAAAATGTACACCCAAATCGCCTTAGCCTACCTTGTATGCACTCATTTTTAGTGCGTTATTGTTACAACATTTGTTTAAACCCCAAGTTAATTATCTAGTTGATTACATGGTTGCTAAGTCGAGTCATATCCTTGTACATAATGTTTTGGGACGATTGGGACTCATGGGTAAAGTACTAGTGTAATGGAGTAATGGGGAAGAACATCATTTATTACCCCCATATGTGCTAAATGTTTTAAAAGTACTCCAAGTTTTTCAATTATCTTAATTCGAGTCATTAGATTAGTATTTGTAAAGTTATGTAAAAGTTCAAGTGTAAGGGGGATGCAACGCCCCTATGATGTATTATTTTGGATGGTAGGGCAAAAGTGTATGAAAAAAAAAAAAAAAAAAAAAAAAAAAAAAAAAATCGAAAAAATCAATAAAAATACAAAAAAATGAGAAAATGAAAAATATAAAAAACATACGGACTACCATCCCGTTTCATTTTATGTTTGTTTTATGTTTTTGTTATTTTGTTATTTCGTTTCTAGCTTAAGATCGAGTCTAGTCTTGGCTTAGCAACATTGTATAGTACATGTAATTGATCAAGATCTTTAACTCGCCACCAGTAAAATATCCCTTATCCAACAAAACCGTGTTTTCCTTTTCCCTACACCTAACGTTATAACCCATTTAAAAGCCCTCTTTGATAGTTTATCTTTGGTGCTTACGCCTAGTGGAGGAGGTTTTCGATCCTTTCCCAAGCCTATGGTAATCTATTTGCTATGACAGGTAGTGAGAGATATTATCCGTTTTCATTTATGAGATTTATTTTGATGACACTTGAGAGATGTGAGTATCTAAACACTACTTGTGAGGTGCTAGTTTGTAATCTCCGTGCTTATTATGATTAAAGTGGAACGATTATTTGTTGTAATTACTTTTATGTTTGCATTAAATGACCCCTAACTTGTATTTTGATTAGAATAAAAGCGCATTTGCTTGAGGACAAGCAAATCTCAAGTGTAAGGGTATTTGATGAAGCGAAAAGTGTACCGCTTTTAAGGGGTCATTTAAGCCCTAAATCGTATTTATTTGATCAAATATTGCCCTAAATCGTTCCTTTTGTCATTTTAGGTACTTTTGAGGAGAAATCTGGAAAAAGGAGGCATTTTGGACGTTTTTGGAGCATAAAAGTGAAGAAAACGACAAAGTCTCAAAAATCGGCTAAAAGTTACCTTTGACGGCGTCACAATTTACTCTGGACGGCGTCATGCCTTGGCAAGAAAAAGTGGACGTGAAATTTACTCATGATAAGCCAGTGAAAATAGCATGTGAATTCTGACGGCGTCACGCTTTAACTTGATCAAGGGCGTCACGGCTTAAATCAAAGGGGGACGGCGTCACGTTCAAGGTTCGACGGCGTCAAGCCTTGATAAGCCAGAATGGATTTTTGAAGAGCTAAAGAGGGACGGCGTCAAGAAGGTCATCCGGGAACCCTAAAAGCGGCGAGGTGACGGCGTCACACTCCATAAGGTGACGCCGTCAGATGCAAAAGTCTATATATAGTTTTCTAATTTTTTGTCATTAAGAGAGAACTTAGTGTGTGGAATTTTGGGAGAAAACCCTAAGACGATTTTAGCTTCTTTTTCAAGGCTTTTTGCCTTGAGATCTTCCATGTTACATTGAAAGATAAGTTATCAATTAATCATTCAATATGTCTATGTGTTGTTTGATTTTATCTTGTTCTTGTCTTTTGTTTAACATGTTAGGCTAGATTTATCTTGTGTTTGCTTAGATCTAATGAAACCTAGCTATTGATTATTGGTTGTTAGTGTGTTGTTAGTTGTATTGGATGATTGTTTATCTATGTTAGGCTTAAGAAAACTGGCTAACTTCCTATTCGGTAACTTGCTTGAACGTCTTAAGAAACATGAACCAAAGGCGTACTAAAGGTTTTTATGGTTGTATTTAATGCACAAGCGAATTCTAGTGATCCCATGTTAGGAGCTTCCTAGCCGGCTCGACATAGGAGTGAAGTAGGAGCTTGTAGAGTTGGGGAAGTACGTACGCCACCCCACGAATGGTATTAAGGAATACACCCGTCATCCACGCGACTAATACACACTAATTAACCGGTAAAAGATAGTTAGGGAGTAAGGAAATCTAAGTAAACACATTTCTCTACACATAAGTTTCTCACCACATTTTCATTTTTGTTATTTTATTTTATTTGCATCCGTAGTAATTTTGGGTTAGTTGACTAGCAACTAATTCCGCCCACTCTTTCAAACCCGAGATTTTACTTGCTTTCATAAAAAAATATAAAAACATAAAAAGAATCTTCCTCAACCCTTAGACCTAATTAGAGTAGACTTTCATACCTAACGAACACTATTCCCTGTGGAGAACGATCAATCCCCCGTACTTACCACTACACTATACTACATCGGTCAGGTACACTGCCTGGTGGGGTTGTAAGCCTCTTGAGATCCCTCGAGAGGTAAAACCTGTTGTAAGGTTACAAAACCACGCATCAGTAATAACAACAGCTCTCAGAACAAAAAGCAGAGTGTAGGCAAGGTTTATGCAGTTGGTTCAAGTGACAAGAAGGGTTATGACAAGAATACGCCTTTTTGTAACCGCTGCAAGTTACATCACAGGGGACAGTGCATAGTGAAGTGCAACAATTGCCAAAGGATAGGGCACTTGGCAAGGAACTGTAGGGCAAGACCCCTATCTACCGCTCAAGCAGCACCACCCTACAACCGTAAGGCGGATGTCACCTGCTTTGGGTGTGGTGAAAAGGGTCACTATCGGAATGAGTGCTAAAAGCCCCGAAACCAAGGAAACGGTGGAGGACTAGGAAACCAGGTAGCAATGGTTAACAATGGGAATCAGGGTAATGAAGGAAGAGCCCGTGGAAGAGTTTATGCCGTAGGCAGAAGGGAAGCACAGGACGACCCGAACGTGGTGACGGGTACGTTTCTTTTAAATAATCGTGATGCTTCAGTACTTTTCGATACGGGAGCAGATAGAAGTTTTGTATCGACCGCTTTTAGTCCTTTACTCGATATAGCCCCGACCACCTTAGATAATGCCTTTGACGTAGAACTAGCAAACGGAAACCTAAAAAGAGTAGGTACCATCATAAGGGATTGCACTCTAAACTTATTGAACCGTCCGTTCAACATTGATCTGATGCCAGTAGAATTAGGTAGTTTTGACGTCATCATAGGGATGTATTGGTTATCGAAATATCATGCCGTCATCATCTGTGATGAGAAGATCGTTAGAGTACCCTATGGGAACGAAGTTTTGATTATTGAAGGCGACCGCTCTGATCGTGCGCGTTCGTCAAGATTGAGCATCATCTCATGCACAAAGGTGCAGAAGTACATCGAGAAGGGATGCTATCTCTTTTTAGCTCATGTCACGGAAAAGAAAGAAAGGGAACTTGGAGAGAAAAGGTTGGAAGATGTGCCAATCGTAAGGGATTTTCCAGAAGTCTTTCCAGAAGACTTACCGGGACTTCCACCGGCCAGACAAATCGAATTTCAAATCGATTTAGTGCCAGGAGCCGCGCCTGTAGCGCGAGCACCCTATCGTTTAGCACCTACGGAATTACAGGAGTTGTCTGACCAGTTAGATGAACTATCTGGAAAAGGTTTTATCAGACCGAGTTCTTCGCCTTGGGGAGCTCCTGTCTTGTTTGTTAAGAAGAAGGATGGATCCTTCAGGATGTGTATTGACTATCGGGAACTGAATAAACTAACCATTAAGAATAGATACCCACTCCCGAGGATAGACGATTTATTCGATCAGTTGCAAGGTTCATCGGTTTATTCTAAGATAGATTTGAGATCGGGTTATCACCAACTTCGAGTCCGGGAAGAGGATATCCCGAAGATCGCATTCTGAACCCGATATGGCCATTATGAATTTCAAGTTATGCCATTCGGCTTGACAAATGCACCAGCAATATTCATGGATCTCATGAATCGTGTGTGTAAGCCGTATTTGGATAAATTTGTGATAGTGTTCATTGACGATATCCTGATATATTCTAAGAATGAGCAAGAGCATGAGGAACATCTCAAGCTAATTCTGGAATTATTGAAAAAGGAAGAGTTATATGCTAAGTTTTCGAAGTGTGAATTCTGGATATCGACTGTGCAATTTCTTGGTCATGTGATCGATAAGCAAGGAATTCACGTAGATCTTGCTAAGATTGAGGCCATTAAGGATTGGGCAACACCCACAACACCAACGGAAATACGACAATTCTTAGGACTTGCTGGTTATTACCGAATGTTTATAGAGGGATTCTCTAAGATAGCTAAGCCATTAACGAAACTAACCCAAAAGAATGTGAAATACGACTGGGGAGATAAGGAGGAAGAAGCTTTTCAACTCCTTAAGGAAAGATTGTGTAGTGCACCTATTTTGGCTTTACCCAAGGGTAGCAAAGATTTTGTTGTGTATTGTGACGCATCACACAAAGGTTTGGGAGCCGTGTTGATGCAGAGAGAGAAGGTAATAGCATACGCTTCTCGACAGCTGAAAACCCATGAGAAAAACTACACAACCCATGACCTAGAATTAGGATCAGTCGTGTTTGCACTAAGAATTTGGAGACACTATCTTTATGGGACTAAGTGCGTAGTGTATACCGACCACAAGAGTCTACAGCATATCTTGAACCAAAAGGAGCTGAACATGAGACAGCGCCGATGGTTGGAATTGCTTAGCGACTATGACTGTGAGATCCGTTACCACCCAGGCAAGGCAAATGTTGTTGCCGACGCCCTTAGCAGAAAAGAGCGGATCAAACCTCTTAGAGTTAGATCGTTAGGGATGACGATCAATTCACCGCTTCCAGTGAAAATTCTTGAGGCTCAGGGTGAGGCACTCAAGGATGAAAATCGACCGCGTGAAAAGATTCACAGAATGCCAGAATTGGAGAACGGTCTTGTCAGAAGATCCGATGGGATTTTATGTTATGGAGACAGGTATTGGATTCCATTGTGTGGAGGAATTCGTGATTTGATCATGCACGAATCCCACAAATCCAAGTACTCCATTCACCCAGGATCTGACAAAATGTACTTAGACTTGAAAAAGTGGTATTGGTGGCCAAACATGAAGGTCGATATAGCTGAATACATCAGCAAGTGTTTAACGTGCTCGAAGGTCAAGGCTGAACACCAGAGACCGTCCGGTCTGCTTGTTCAACCTGAGATCCCAGAATGGAAATGGGAGCGTATCACTATGGATTTTATCACTAAGTTGCCTAAAACGTCGAGTGGTTATGACACGATTTGGGTAATCGTTGACCGACTCACTAAATCAGCGCATTTCCTTCCTATAAAGGAAAATATCAGCATGGATAAACTCGCGCGACTGTATGTGAAGGAAATTGTCGCGAGGCATGGTGTGCCTGTTTCTATTATCTCTGATCGAGACAGTCGATTCACGTCAAATTTTTGGAGGTCGCTCCAGGACGCTTTAGGAACTGACCTCGATATGAGTACAGCTTATCATCCTCAGACTGATGGTCAAAGTGAGAGGACCATTCAGACATTAGAGGACATGTTGAGAGCCTGTGTGATTGATTTCGGGAACGGCTGGGACAAGCATTTGCCTTTAGCCGAGTTTTCCTATAACAACAGTTATCACACCAGCATTAAAGCTGCACCATATGAAGCACTTTATGGTCGTAAGTGCAGATCGCCAATTTGTTGGGCGAAAGTTGGAGAAAGCCAACTTACCGGACCGGAACTAGTCCACGAGACTACTGAAAAGATCGTGCAGATCAAGAGCCGAATGCAGGCGGCTCGTGACCGTCAGAAAAGTTATGCCGACAAGAGGCGAAAACCCCTTGAGTTTCAAGTGGGAGATAAAGTGATGTTAAAGGTCTCGCCATGGAAAGGCGTGATCAGATTCGGCAAGCGTGGTAAGCTGAACCCCCGCTATATTGGACCTTTCGAAATTCTTGCCAGGATTGGGCCGATAGCCTACCGACTCGAACTGCCATCTGAGCTCAGTGCTGTGCATGACATTTTTCACGTCAGCAATTTGAAAAAGTGCTTATCTGATGAAAGTGCCGTTATCCCTTTGGATGAAATTCAGCTTGATGAGAGGTTAAATTTTATTGAGGAGCCGATTGAAATCATGGACCGGGAAGTGAAACGGCTAAAGTAGAGTCGTATCCCAATTGTGAAGGTCCGATGGAACTCTCGCAGAGGCCCCGAATACACTTGGGAGCGAGAGGACGAAATCAAGCGAAAATACCCTCATCTCTTTTCGAAACCAACGAGTAACGTAAATTGAAATCCGGGACGGATTTCCCGATTAGATGGGGAGACTGTGACAAATGGTAATTTTCACGTTGTTAATTAATATTATATGAATATTAATTATTTTTAAGCTAAGCATTTCTATGCGCATTTGCATGTTTCTGAGTGTTTTTGAGCATTTTTGGGAGCTGTCCCGCATACTGTAGCTTACAGTCACTGCAGAAAAAGTATATTTTTGTCAGTAAACCTAAATTATCACATTTCTGATAGTTACTGACAAGTCTCGTAATTTACTGAGAGCTTTCTCGCATTTTTCTGAAAAACAACCGCACGCGCGTACCGACAGCACAGTACATATGGTAACAGTCAAATAAATATATTTTTGAGTCAGTAATGATATTTTATTACATTTCTGACAAAAACGCGGATAAAAACTTTATTTTACGTAAATGTGTCCAAAAACGTCAAAACGGGACTTTACGGCTACGTTTTAAGCTCAAACCGACACACGATACACCAAAGCGGGTAAAAATTCATTTCACCCTCCCCTACAACTCACTAAATCTGGCCCCAAGGTATTACCTCCCCACTATCTTCCAAAAACCTTCCACTAACTAATATAAGTCTTATATATAATGCATGATTTCTCTAAATGATACTACAACAAAAACTCTTATCCATCTAAGAAGCCACATCTACTTTCCTTGATCATTTTTCCTACTTCAAACCCATGATCCACACTCATCTCCATAATCCATCCATTTTCTTTGAAGATCAAATGCATTAGAGTGTATATTAAAGGTTTTTGGGTTATTTGGAACTTGATTTGGGTAAATTTGGTGAAGCATTGGGTGTTTCTTGGTCTTCCTTGGCCACGTTAAATCCATAACCATTGTAAGGATCCATAAAATTTTTCAAATCTTGTTAATCTCTTGTTCATTTGATGCCTAATGATGTTTAAAAGTGTTAAAAGTATATATTTTGTTGATTTGGAAAAATCTAGGGCTTGTATGGTATTATATAGTGCTCGACTTTTATGAGTCCTATGAGTTAGTATATAAATTTCTTGCTTGTGTGGTAAATCTTGTTACATATAGTGTTAGTTTGATGATACAAACACTAGTTACGGTTTTTTACGCGAAATTAAACAATATATAAGCTTTTGAGAACATGTATATGGTTCGGCCATATATAAAATAAAACATTATTGGGGTTTTGAAAAACATAAAATTTTGGCTCTAATGGTGAAATGGTTGAAAAATATAGATAAGTGCTTATTTGGATTAGCTTATTTAATAAGCTATAAGTTATGGAAAATAACTAGTAAAATGGTGAAAATGAGTTGAAATAAAGAATATGGGTCGAATAGACCATAAAATAGTCAACTTGGAATATTTAGATAAGTAGCTTATTTATTAGAGCTTATTTGATAAGTATAAAGGTTGTTTGGTAACTAATAATCACTAATAAGTACCAAATAATAACAAAATGGACCAAACTAAGTTTTGGGCCAAAAAGCCCATGAGTTTACTGTTGGGCCGAAGCCCATGATGATTTTTGTTGTTTTGACTTTTTGACCAAACGAACCCAATGAGTGAGTAAAATGATTTTTAGTAACGCGTCGAGATATACGTTATAACTAAAAGTGTGTTTTGGGCTAAAATTTGATTATTGGGCTATTTCA
Source organism: Artemisia tridentata subsp. tridentata (assembly GCA_021014915.2). Classification (NCBI taxonomy): domain Eukaryota; kingdom Viridiplantae; phylum Streptophyta; class Magnoliopsida; order Asterales; family Asteraceae; genus Artemisia; species Artemisia tridentata. The sequence goes on from CP139503.1 coordinate 374,472,477, forward strand.
CTAGTTTTCGGCCCAATTAACAACTAAAATGACAAAAATGATTTTTGGAGAATTTTCCGACTCGCCGTGTTTATCAAAAGTTAACGAAACGATAAATATAACGAAAACTATTTTTGGACTTATTTTGAGACGTTTAGTCTCCGAAAGGGTAAAAATTGACATTTTCACTAAATTGATATTGAGATTGACTTTTGTTGACTTTTTGGCAAAATATTGACTTTGTGTCGAAATCAAATGTTAATACTTAAAAGTAAAGATAACGAATAATATAACGATGAAAATATTCACGACAATAGAAATATGCATCACAAACACATTTTTGCACTTGTAACTAGTTAGTGGAATATTTGAGGAAAAATTTGCAACACTTGAGATAAATGGAAACATTGAATAAACGAATGGGTCATGCCCAAATTTTCTAAAAATCAAACACTTAGAATATTTTTGGTGAAAACACTTAACTTAAGTAAACTTTATAAAAATTTCTTAACAATGTTTTACTTTACTTAAAATTGTATTATAAATAATAAATAATGTTTATAATATAATAATCCTCCACTAACTCCATTATTTTAATTATTTCTCAAAGACCTATTTAATTAATTTTAATCTTAATTAATTAAATAACAAAAGTAATTAATCTAATATATATATATGAGTATATATATATATATATATATATATATATATATATATATATATATATATATATATATATATATATATATATATACTACTTGCGCATTTTAAGCGGTGAATACTAGCACGGATGTTCCGTTACGTATTCCCACCGTACACTTTCACCATGAGCCACCGTCATAAAGAATGTCAACGATAAATTGTTTCAAAATATATTTTATCACACAGCAAGCAAGAAATACACGAGCACTAGTCAAGTGTAAACTTTTCAAATAAAATAAGGACACATGAGACACGAGTATTTTCGCTAAGACTTACCGTACTGATTTAGGTTGTCTGTCGGCGCGGTTGCATTATTTTGTTGCTTAGCAGATTGCTGTTGTTGAAAGGTGAGTTTACGGCCCCATATTTTATACGATTTTTGCTTTATAAGCTTGGGGTGAGAAACATGCAAAACTGTTTACATAGACCAGAAATGAATTTTGTTTTTAAGTACACACTAATATGCAGAAACCTAAGTTTGCTGAATCCCATTTTGTGCCCACTATCATCTGCCGTTAATTCCTGTCTAGGAAGCCGTTTGTTATAAATAGATCTATTGGGAGTGACGTCCCCGTTCGGTTGGCTCGGCATAGCCAAGGCGAACGTATACCAAATCGAATAATAGGCCGAGTTTCTGGGGATTAACACTCGCGGGCACCCCCTTTTTAGCTAAGGCCAGTCGGGCCCGTGGCAATGTCAAAGATCGGTAGGATGAGGCTTAGTGTTTGCATAGCTGAGTAGTGTGTATCTGCTGAATTATTTTTATGATATTGTTATTGGTCCATATGTGCTATTTATTTAAACCTATGAACTCACCAGCATTAGCTGACTTTTAGCATGTTTTTCTCAGGAAACTGAGGTGCGTTTAGCCGAGTGCAGAGCATGGCGATGGTCACAATAAATGATGGAAATGTTTTTAATGCGTTTACTCTGACATTTGGACCTTTTATTTAAATGGGCTTCATTTTCATCTGAAATGGATTTTATGTAATGCTACATAATTTGACTTATGTAATATATTTTAAAACGGATTTTCAATCCGTTCCCTATATCTTGTGTTATGATTATCCATCCCGTAGCACCCAAAGTGTATGCTTCCGCGAATATTATGATTTTAGGGGTGTTACACTTCTATTGAATTGATTGATTGTATAGCAATAAGAATGTCAAACAAAAAAAGGTCGTCAAAAAGAGAAATTAGGGTTCCGGCAAGATTTGGGGGTTCTGTTAATGCTTTAGCAAAACGGAATAATGATCGGAATAATGAATTAGGGGAAAGTAAAAAAACAAGGTAAGGGAGATGATAAGGAAAATATTGGGGGAAAGAAGAAGATGGATGAGGCTAAGAGTAATGGCAGAAAGGAGGCTTTTGATGGTGACTTGAATGGTGTTAGTTTTCCTGCACTGAATCAGGTAGCCAATACTCCTAAAAATGTGAATACTGTTAATACCGTCAATGAAGTGAATAATGTTGTTGATGAATTGAATACTGTTGATAGTATGAAAAGCTCTGAGGGTGTGAATAATGATACTGATGTAAATGATAGTTGTAAGAATGTTAATGAGTGTGCAAGTAAGAATGTGCAGAGTGCTGAGAGGAGTAATGAGATAGCAATGAATAAGGGTGATAGTGATGTTAGTAATTCTGATGTGATTGTTAATAATAATAAGAATGCTGAAAATGAGAAAACATCAAAGACTGAAACTGTGGTTAATGGTAGGAAGATGGAGACTATGGTAGATATTATCAATTCTAATAAGCTTGATAACAAATTGATGTTAATACCTGCTGAACTAACTGAGAATGGGAATGAAATAGCAGTTTTTGATGAGGAAATAGTTGAAATTGGAAGTTTGAAATGGAATAAGATAGTTTGTGGTCAATTTCTAGGTTTTAGCATGAGTTTGAATGAGGCTAGATATCATTTAAGAAGGATGTGGTATAGATATGGGCTTGAGGATGTTACTGCAAATGATAAGGGGATGCTCTTTTTTAAATTTCAAGATGAATAGGGCATTCTTGAGGTTATAAGTAATGGACCATGGATGGTTAATAACAAGCCTATGTTTGTGCAAAGATGGAGTATTGATGTTTGTTTGGATAACTCAGAACCTAGGAATTTACCTGTCTGGGTCAAATTGTTAAATGTTTCTTTAGAGGCTTGGAGTGTGAAGGGGATAAGCACTTTAGCAAGTTGTCTTGGTAAGCCTATCATCATGGATGAGGTTACAACTAAGATGTGTAAGACAGGAGTTGGGAGATTAGGTTTTGCTAGGGTGCTAGTTGAAATTAGTGCTGAAAAAGATTTGAAGGATGTTATTGAGGTAGTGTATAGGAAAAAAGATGCTAGCACTATTAAGACTAAGTATGTAGCAGTGGAATATGCATGGAAACCTTCCAAATGTGGACATTGCTGTGTATTTGGGCATGAAGAAAGCAATTGTAGAATGATGCCTAAAGAAAATGAGAAAGATAAAGAGGAGATGAATAAGGTGAATAATGATGGTTTTCAACAAGTGCAAAACAGGAAGTTAAGAAATGATAAAGACAGTAAGAATAATAGCAGGATCCCTGAGCAAAAGCAACACAATAGTAGGGTTGAATACAGGAAGAAACAAAATACTGGAAGCATAGTTGAGAAAATGAATGGGAAAGGAAAAGAGGTTGAGGGTTCTAAGAATGTGGTAAATAAAGATAGTGGGAAATTAAAAGTACCTATTGGGGAAACAGGAAGTAGTAGCAAGGTTGTAGAGGAGAATCACCAAGCACATAATGATAAAGTGAATACTAATGGGAAACATAAGGATAACAAAAACAGATTTTCCTTACTGGATTCTTTAGTTAATGAAGAGGAATTGGTGCCACCAAGAAAAGATAGGGAAAGGATCAATGAGTTGATAGCCAAAAAGATGGTTCTAACTGAAGATGATATGAAAGAATGGGATGCAGATCAAAAGAGATACTATAAAGATAAAAAAAGAATTGGTTGAGGTTGCTAATGAGTTAGAGGAGGAAGAAGATGTTGTTGAATTGAATGAAGAAAAGGAAAATTGTATTGTCAGGAATGATATGGATGGATTGGGAGGTAATACTCTTGTATAGTATCACTAGGCTGTTTTGCTTTGTGTTTATCTGTATTGATTTGTATAGAATTGAGATTTGTTTTCATTGAATCTTAGTTTAGTATTGTATTTCAGTTGAGCTTGTGTTAAAAACAGATAGAGTGTATTGGGAGCAAAAAGAATTGAGAGATTTTTGTGAGCCAAAAACAGAATATAGAAGTGTGTAAAAATAGATAGAGTGAATTGGGAGCAAAAAGAATTGAAAGAAAGTAAGGAAAAACATAAAAGAGAGATTTTGTGTGTCTGTGTGTATTGTGTGAAAAATAGATAGAGTGTTTCTGGGAGTTAAAAGAATTGAGAGAATTGGGAGCCAAAAACAGAAAGAGAATATTGATAAAAACAGACAGAGTGTTGGTAAGCCAAAAGAATTGAGAGAATAAAGTGAGTTTAAAAACAGAAAGGAGAGTATTTTTATAAAAATAGATAGAGTGATTGGGGAGCCAAAAGAATTGAGAGATATTGGTGAGCAAAAAACAGATAGAGAGTTATTTTTTTTCTATTTGTTTTAAGATGGATCTAAAAGTTGCAGTGTGGAATATTAGAGGATTGAGCACTTCTGATAAACAAAAAGAGGTTAGGAATCTTATAAAGAATGAAAGTTTACAAATGTGTGGAGTTATTGAAACATATGTCAAGTAGAACAAAATTCAGAAAATTGGTGAAAAGATTTTTGGTAATTGGGAATTTATTTCTATTGGAGAAGACAATGGTACTGGGTGTAGAATAATGGTGGGATGGAATCAGAATAAATTGAAGATTTGGATGATTGCAAGGACAAAGCAGAGTATGTTTTTACTTGTTGAAACTATAAGTAAAAAAACTAAGTTTTTTTGTACTATAGTATATGCTAGTAACTCTGCAAATGAGAGGAAAAGGTTATGGAAAGATGTTGGGGCTCAGAGAAGTATTGTTGATAACATACCATGGGTGATTATGGGGGACTTTAATGTTACCTTGAAAGTTAGTGAACACTCAAATGGGAGCTCAAATCCTTCTAATGAGATGATTGAATTTCAAAACTGTGTTGATGATATTGAGGTTGAAGATATTCTCAGTTCAGGTATGAGTTTCACTTGGACTAAAAGTCTTAAAAATCCAAACTGTAGAACTTTAAAGAAGCTAGATAGGAATATGATCAATGAAAAGTTCTTGGAGATGTTCAGCTCAGCTCATGGGAAGTTTTTGCCTTACATCATTTCAGATCATTCAGCTGTTGTACTTACAATTCCTGATGGTATGCCTAAAACAAGAAAAGCATTTAGATTCTCAAATTTTATAACTGATAAAAAGGAATTTATTCCTATTGTTCAAGAGATATGGAAGGAAAGAATTGAGGGATTTAGTATGTATAAAGTGGTGAAAAAGCTGAAAAAGATGAAATCCAAACTGAATCAATTGAGTTGGCAAAATGGGAATGTTTTTGATAGAGTTGTTCAAATCAGAAGTAAATTGGAAGATATTCAAAGGAAAATGGATATTGATCCACATAATGCTGAAATTAAAAGAGAAAGTTGTAAGATTTTAGAAGAATATAATAAAGCTTGTAGAGATGAAAACAGTTTATTGTTCCAAAAAGCAAAGATAGAATGGCTTAAAGAAGGAGATATGAACACTAAGTTTTTCCATAGGATTATAAAAGGCAGAATGCATAAAGAGAGGGTAATGTTAGTGTGTAATGAGAAAGGTGAGAGGTTTGAGAATGAGGAAGTTGCAGAGCAGTTTGTGAAGCATTTTCAAGAATTCCTAGGGAAACAAAAGGTTGTGACAGATTTTCCTTGTGATAATTTTGTATTTTCTAACAAGTTAACTAATGAAGAAGCTTTGGAGATGGTCAGACCTGTTAGTGATGCAGAAATTAAGAATGTAATGTTTGACATAGAAGATTCAAAAGCTCCTGGGCCAGATGGGTTTACTTCTAGATTTTACAAGTCTGCTTGGAGTATAATTGGGAAAGATATTTGCAGGGCTGTGCAAGAGTTTTTTGAAAATGGGAAGCTGCTTGGTGAGGTAAATGCTACTCTTATATCACTTGTTCCTAAGCTAGCTTTCAACCCCTAATAAAGTGTCAGACTTTAGACCTATTGCATGTTGTAATGTCATTTACAAATGCATAAGTAAAGTCATGACTAATAGACTTAAGAAAGTGCTTGGGAAGCTTGTAGATTTAAATCAAAGTGCATTTATAGCTGGTAGGCAGATAACTGATAATATTCTACTTTCTCAAGAGTTATTGAGAGGGTACAATAGGAAACAGAAAGATAAGAGAGTGTCCTTCAAGATTGATCTCCAAAAAGCTTATGATACAATTAATTGGGAGTTCCTTAGGACTATTCTCAAGCAGTTTGGGTTGCATGATAAGATGGTTAATTGGATTATGGCATGTGTGTCAACAACCAAGTTTTCTATTAGTATTAATGGTGATAGGGTTGGATATTTCAAGGGGGAAGAGGGCTGAGACAAGGGGATCCTATATCCCCTTATCTATTCACATTAGTCATGGAGGTTTTCAATAAGATCATTAAGCAAAAGATTGAAGTTGTTGAGGATTTTAAGTATCATAAAGGCTGTAAAAAGTTAGGGATTACACACCTATGCTTTGCAGATGACTTGTTGGTTTTTTGCCATGGTGATTGTGGATCTGTGAAAGTCATTAGGGATGCCTTGTCTGAATTCAGTGATTATTCATGTTTGAAAGCTAATATGAACAAGAGCACTGTATTTTTTGGAGGACTAACAGAAATTGAGCAGGAAAGAATCTTGAATATAATACCATTTTCAGTTGGCAAGCTTCCAGTTAGATATCTAGGTGTACCTTTAATCACTAAAAAGATCAGTGCTCAGGATTGTAAACCATTGATTGATAAGGTGAGGAAAAGAGTAAATGACTGGAGGAATAAGGCCCTATCTTATGCAGGTAGATTACAGCTTATAGCTTCAATTCTGAGCTCAATGCAAATATATTGGGCTTCTGTGTTCCTGTTACCTAAATCTGTGATCTATGAAATTAATAAGCTGCTTAAGGGTTTTTTATGGTGTCAAGGGGAGTTACAGAGAGGAAAAGCTAAGGTTTCCTGGGAAAGTATTTGTAAGCCGAAAGATCAAGGAGGTTTGGGTTTGAAAAATTTATATGTGTGGAATGAAGTTCTGTTAGTCAAACATGTATGGAATATAGCAGCTAAAAAGGATACTCTTTGGGTTAAATGGGTAAATACTGAAAAGTTGAAAGGGAAAAGTATTTGGGAAGTGCCTGTGGATAGTAGTAGCAGTATGGGTTGGAAGAATTTAATAGGCTTAAGAGATAAGGTGAGGAGCCATGTTTTGTACAAGATTGGTAATGGGGAATCAACCTTTGCTAGGCATGACTACTGGTGCCAATTGTAACACCCCCTAATTTACAAGATAATAGCGGAAGACTAATCGGGGTATTACTGAGGATCGAAGTCAAAATTATAGAAAATGGCTCAAAAGAGATGTTTTGAAACATAGGTACTTCATATAATTTCAGTTTACAAAAGTTTCATATCAGAGTAGATAAAATCCATAAGGGAAACATTGTTTTAAACTGAATTACACGTTTTATTATACACCATATTAAAGATAGTCACAGCCCGCTCCATGCCCTTGCTGCTCCGCTAATTACCTGAGATAACATGCTTAAAAGTCAACAAAAATGTTGAGTGATATCATAGAGATTAAATTTATTTATTTGTTCGATACACAAGTAAGATTGTATTTTGAAATACAATCAATTAGAAAAGTTGATATTGTAGTATATATTGCCCTAAGTCTCATGACACGCAAAAGTTAATAAAGTACCGTAAAACGGAGGAGTCACATCAAGTCAATGATGGAAAATTTGCCATCGAGTAATAGGTGATTTGCCAATTCCTATTTTTCCTCAAGTATAATAATATCGCGACTAATACGACTAACCAAAAGGCATTCCGTCCAGTATTAATGGGATAGGCTGTCAAACCTTAATAGATCTATTTACTATATTCGCGTTCACTACTAGTGACTAATGGCTCATGATAGAGGGTCTTTTGGCAATAAAGGTACTTAGTCATATATCAAGTCAGATAAGCATACATAAAAATACTTGCGATCTGTTTATAACACGTATCCCCCTCACGGAGTTTAGAGTTGATAAAGAAGTAAATGTGAGGCTATGACTCACCTTATACGATACTGAGAATGGAAATAAGTAAGTTCGAATGACATTATGGTAACGGCTTCGAAATACAACCTGAATAAATAGGGATTTTCTAAGAACTTGACCTAAATACGAAAGGAGGAATGATAACGTAAACGAATAACGATTTGATCGTTAGAGTAAGAATGATGATATGCTTAAAATGCTTCAAGTTAAAAAATAATATTACATAAAATATTATCTTGTTTTTATGTCTAATATTCCAAAATATCATTTCCTCAAAACGTATAATTAAATCGTTTAAAAATCTCGTTATATAAATAATTAACGTAACGTTATAAATAAACAAATGAAATATATACAAAAATGCAAATGACGTGAAGGAAATTCGTAAAATGAAAAATAAATCAAGAATGTCAAATATAATATGTTGGTCCTTGTCCTTTTCCAGTTTTTACAATTTTTACCCTAACGGCGTTAGCGTTACACCGTTAGTCCTTTATTTATATAATTTACATTTTTAGTCCTCTACTTGTCCAATATATCATTCTGAGCTTGGGAATTAATAATATGTCATTTTATACCATAATAATACTTTTTTTACATTTTCAGACCATAGTTTAAACATTTGGCAGTTTTGGTGGTGTTGTCGCGTTACATTTTTAGTCCGTTTACACAAAATTAATGGGAAAAATTATATTAAATTTTCCGTAGCTTATTTAAGTCACAAAAAGCTTATTTTAACAACTTATAAAGTCTATAGCTTATTATTTCATCTATCGGGCTTTAACGATCTATTTAGTGGCCCGTTAACGTTTTAAAATTCGTACATCGTGAGACGAGTTAAGCTCATTAAAATTATCATTTTTCATGTTCTAAATTCATATAAAAAAGGCTAGATAAGCTAGCTTATTTTTATAGCTTAAAAACAGTTTAATAGGCTGAAAAGCCCATGTCGCTAATTTGTGACTGTTTTAGGAATGAGTTTTGGCGATTAGCTTTGGCTAATTTAGAGTGTCGAAATGAGTTTATTTTTACGAGTCATATAAATAAAAATGATAGCTAGCTAGGTCGTCTATCAGGTTATTGATGAAGCGAAAAGTGTACCGCTTTTAGGGGGTCATTTAAGCCCTAATCCGCGATTATATGATCAAATATTGCCCTAAATCATTTCTTTTCTCATTTTAGGTACTTGGGACGTGATTTCTGGAATATGAAGCATTTTGGAGCTTTTTGGACGTTTTTATGCTCAAGAATGAAGAAAACAAAAAGACCAAGGAAAGTCAGGATTTTACACCTGACGGCGTCAGGCTTTGGATGCTGACGCCGTCACTTGAAGATGAAAGTGGTGGAATTATACACGTGACGCGCCAGAAAGTTTTACATTGGAAGTCTGACGGCGTCACGCTTTGTGACGCCATAGGTGGTCACAGTTTAATTTAAAAAGAGACGGCCCAGAAGATCTTGAAGGTGACGGCGTCAGGACTCATCCTGACAACGTCAGAAGATATAGAGTGACGGCGTCAAAGTATTCTTACACGAGAAGGAACCTTAGTGAAACCGCCACAAGTTAATCAAGACAATCACAACACGCGCGCGGAGTAGCTGTTACTGTTTTGGCCATAAAATCTTCATACGAACTCGGATTTTGGTGATTCAAGAGGCCACGGAATCGGGACGAAAAGATCTACAATTTGGTGAAAAAGGGGAGCTGACGCCGTCACTTGTTAAGGCTGACGCCGTCAGATCGATGCGGACAGAAAATCAGCTATAAATACAACATCACAACTTCATTATTTGTAAGCCCTAAACCCTAAGTCCGATTTTAGGGTTTAGGTAGGTGTTTTTCCAGCAACTTAGAGGGTTTCAATCATTTCATAAACATCAAATATTGGTTTGTTGATTCTAACTTAATTATGTCTTTCATTATTGTGGTTGTTTGCCCTTCATTGATCATGCTTTGCTAATTCACCTTGTGTCTACTTATGATTGTGTGAAACTTGTATATAATTAATTAGATCTTATTGATTCCTTGTTGATGTATGTGTCTATCATCATCAATAAAGGTGTGACACTTCAATAGATCTAATTGGTTTAGCTTATAATTCTTGTTTCCTATTGTCTCTTGTTTGATTGGGTGATATCGATGTTAGGCTTAAGAAAACTGGCTAACCTCCTATACGGTAACTTGCTTGAACGTCTTAAGAAACATGAACCAATGCGTACTAGGTTTATTTGGTTGTATTTAATGCATGAGCGAATTCTAGTGATCCCATGTTAGGAGCTTCTTAGCCGGCTCGACATAGGAGTGAAGTAGGAGCTTATAGAGTTGGGGAAGTACGTACGCCACCCCACGAATGGTATTAAGGAATACAACCCGTCAATTAAAACAAGGTGTGACAATTCAATAGGTAGAATTGGATAGCTAGCAAGGAGTAATACATCATAGGTAGATACGCTTCACTTCCCTTGTAGAACCCTAGTTTACTTTCCTGCACATTAGTTTAATTAGTAGCTTTTGGGTTAGTTGATTAACAACTAATTCCGCCCCTTTTTCCAAAACCAGAGATTTTTACTTGCTTTCCATAAAATATAAAAATACAAAAAGAATCATCCCTCACCTCTAGACCTAGTAGATAAATTTCAATCCTAACGAACACTATTCTTTGAGTTGAACGATCAATCCCCCGGTACTTGCCACTTCACTATACTACATCGGTCAGGTACACTGCCTGGTGGGGATTGCAAACTTCTCAAGATCCCTTGAGAGGTAAAACCTGTTGTAAGGTCGCAAAACCACGCATCAAGTTTTTGGCGCCGCAGCCCGGGGAGTAGTTATTGCTTAGGTTGAAATTTTATTTTTTATTAGGTCTACTCATTAGATTCCTATCTAGTGAGATTTTTATTTTCTTTTTATTAGCTTTCTAGTAGTCTATCTTTTCTTTGTGTCTTTGTTCGTAAAAACCTTTCCATTGACTCTTCCGTTCACCATTATGGAGTACGCGAATCCACCATACTACCGACCACGAAATCCATTTGCCCCTAATGACATCTTGATGTTCAACCAATATCGAGATGAACCCATATATGATGCATGGACTCGTTTTAAAAACTTACTCCGAATAGTCCCTCATCATAGCTTCGATTTAGCATCCCTAACCCAGATCTTTCACGATCGTGTCAACCGATATGACCAAATGTGCATTAACGATTTTGCCGATAGGGACTTTAGGGAATTAAATGCTGAAAAAGCATGGGATACCATAGAAGATTGTGCCCAATATTATTATAGAGTAGACAACCAAACAAACGTTAGTACAAGTCAATTGACCACAAATTTCAAGGATCATGAAACAAGTTTGTCTGGGGATGACTATTTTGGGATACCTAAGTGGATGTCATGTAACATCATAGTACAAAACAAACACATAGGTAATCTAGATAAAATGGAGGATGAGGTGGATAATCCAAGCCCACAAAGTACCTCACAAGTCCTACCATCACTTGAGGCACAGACACCGCCCATGACTTACCCGGAAGAAGTAGAAGTGACTTTAGGAATCCCAATGGAGGTAGAACCCTTGGACCAAGCACCACTAGAGGATATAGGTTTGAATACTTATAGTGATAACCTTACTCTTAGTTCCAGGGAATTTCCTAGTGTTGATGAACCGAAACCTCAACCTTTACACAACTTTCCATCCTTAGATATATTTCTAGGAGACAAAAGAGGAACCGACCCACCCATCAACCAATATTATCCGGGTAGTTTTAGGATGAAGGAAGCCATTCACTCACCCCCTTCACCTCACGTGGCATATTTCCACCCTAAGGGTGTGTATCGCTACTTTCACCCGCACTTAATCCTAAGTGTAGGGAAAACCTCCCCTATTTCTGTTAAATAAGGGTAGAGTCAGGCTCGTGACTCGAACAAAAACAAGCGCTTCTTGGGAGGCAACCCATGTTTTTAATTGTTTGATGTTTTTATTTTATTTGTTTGTTTGTGTCATATATGCTTAATCATAATTGTTTAATTTTCATGTTTCGAATAATTTGTGAAAATGCTTTATCTTGTTTTTAACCTCGTCTTAATTGCATATAAAGGTATTTTACAAAAAGATAAGTGTAGGGAAGTTTATATTTTGTTAAAAAGAACAAAATTCGAACATGGAAAATTCACAATTCATGATTAGCATGTATTCTATCTTGTTTATGTGTCAATACTTGTGGACATGTTTTATGAGTCCCTATTTGTAAGTCATCCCGCAAGTATCCTATCCTTTTATTGCTTTGTTTTGTTTTTATTTCTAAGTCTGGAAATACATCTAGTTGTGGTTTTTCTTTGTTCGGTGTGGTGCTTTGGTTTTTGTGTTTGTTGGTTACAGGTATTATTGGATAAGAAGATGTACGTGCAACACATCAAGAGGATGATTATATTTCTGGAGTGAAGCTTATCATGTTCATTCTCTTGGAGGGAGATTTAACCATATTATCACATCATCCATACCGAGCGAATCAGGGGAGTATTAGTTTCTTCCATTCTCATTTATTTTTACTTTTACATCTTTTGTCTAGAACATTGGGGACAATGTTCGGATTAAGTGTAGGGAGGGTAAATTAGGATGCCTTAGAAACTACAACTTCACTCGATTTTTGTTTTGTTTAATAGTGAATGTGTAATAAAGCCAAGAGAAATATTGGTTAGGGCAATTTTAGCACCAAATTTAAAAATTTTTACAACATATAGGAGTGAAACTTTGATTTTAATAAGCGTCCCATGGATAGGGAATTGTATGACTAGCACAAAAACCATACCACTCAAAAATTTCCACCCCAAATATGTGAAGTTCGCCTTTAGATCTTTAGGAAAAAGCATTCATTGTTGGTGCTTATGAGTGTACCGGTAGTTTATAGATTCTAGAACTTGCGTTTGTGATGCATACCGAGACCGCTAGTGAGACTACATTCGTGTAGTTAGGATTGACTACATGATAAGAGGCATTAGGATTAACCCATTGTTTTACACCTGTGTTTTTGTTATAATTACTTTGGCTACATTGGTCAAGTAATTCTCCCACACCCTTTGCGTTGTACCCATTTTTGGTACACGATACCCCTAGTACACCCCTCAGAGCCTATCTTTTTCGTTTCTAACTTTAAGCATTTTACTTAAAGGAAGAATTTGTTTACACCCCACTTAAATGTACACCCAAATCGCCTTAGCCTACCTTGTATGCACTCATTTTTAGTGCATTATTGTGACAACATTTGTTTAAACCCTTAGTTAATTATCTAATTGATTACATGGTTGCTAAGTCGAGTCATATCCTTGTACATATTGTTTTGGGACGATTGGGACTTATGGGTAAAGTACTAGTGTAATGGAGTAATGGGGAAGAACATCATTATTACCCCCATATGTACGTTAATATTTTAAAGTACTCCAAATGTTTCAATTATCTTGATTCGAGTCATTAGAATAATTTTATGTAAAGTATGTAAAAGTTCAAGTGTAGGGATGGTACAAAGAATCCCTAGTGATGTATCGTTTTGGATGGTAGGGCAAGAGTGTATGCAAAAAAAAAAAAAAAAAAAAAAAAAAAAAAAAAAAAAAAAAAAAAGTGAAGAAAAAGCATACGGATTACCATCCGCCTCTATCTTTTATTTATGTTTTGTTTTGTTTTATGTTTATTAGTTCGTGATTAGTTTAAGTTGAGTCGAGTCTTGGCTTAGCAACGCCTCATTCTACATGTAATTGACCAAGATGATTGACTTGCCACCAGTAAAAATATCCTTTATCCAACAAACCGTGTTTTTCATACCCTTACACCTAACGTTACAACCCTTTAAAAGACCTCTTTGATAGTTTATCCTAGGTGCTTACGCCAATGTGGTGGAGGTTTTGATCCTTTCCCAAGCCTATGGTAATCTATTTGCTATGACAGGTAATGAGTGATATTTCTCCATTTTCATATATAAATTTACAACACCCGAGGGATGAGAGTATCCAAAAACTTAATGTGAGGTGCTAGTGTATAATTTCCGTGCTTGTTTTGACTAAGGTGGAACGATCATTTGTTGTAATTACTTTTATATTAATGTTAAATGACCCCTAACTTGTATTTTGATTGGTGGAAAAGCTCATTTGCTTGAGGACAAGCAAATCCCAAGTGTAGGGATATTTGATGAAGCGAAAAGTGTACCGCTTTTAGGGGGTCATTTAAGCCCTAATCCGCGATTATATGATCAAATATTGCCCTAAATCATTTCTTTTCTCATTTTAGGTACTTGGGACGTGATTTCTGGAATATGAAGCATTTTGGAGCTTTTTGGACGTTTTTATGCTCAAGAATGAAGAAAACAAAAAGACCAAGGAAAGTCAGGATTTTACACCTGACGGCGTCAGGCTTTGGATGCTGACGCCGTCACTTGAAGATGAAAGTGGTGGAATTATACACGTGACGCGCCAGAAAGTTTTACATTGGAAGTCTGACGGCGTCACGCTTTGTGACGCCATAGGTGGTCACGGTTTAATTTAAAGAGAGACAGCCCAGAAGATCTTGAAGGTGACGGCGTCAGGACTCATCCTGACGACGTCAGATGATATAGAGTGACGGCGTCAAAGTATTCTTACACGAGAAGGAACCTTAGTGAAACCGCCACAAGTTAATCAAGACAATCACAACTCGCGCGCGGAGTAGCTGTTACTGTTTTGGCCATAAAATCTTCATACGAACTCGGATTTAGGTGATTCAAGAGGCCACGGAATCGGGACGAAAAGATCTACAATTTGGTGAAAAAGGGGAGCTGACGCCGTCACTTGTTAAGGCTGACGCCGTCAAATCGATGCGGACAGAAAATCAGCTATAAATACAACATCACAACTTCATTATTTGTAAGCCCTAAACCCTAAGTCCAATTCTAGGGTTTAGGTAGGTGTTTTTCCAGCAACTTAGAGGGTTTCAATCATTTCATAAACATCAAATATTGGTTTGTTGATTCTAACTTAATTATGTCTTTCATTATTGTGGTTGTTTGCCCTTCATTGATCATGCTTTGCTAATTCACCTTGTGTCTACTTATGATTGTGTGAAACTTGTATATAATTAATTAGATCTTATTGATTCCTTGTTGATGTATGTGTCTATCGTCATCAATAAAGGTGTGACACTTCAATAGATCTAATTGGTTTAGCTTATAATTCTTGTTTCCTATTGTCTCTTGTTTGATTGGGTGATATCGATGTTAGGCTTAAGAAAACTGGCTAACCTCCTATACGGTAACTTGCTTGAACGTCTTAAGAAACATGAACCAATGCGTACTAGGTTTATTTGGTTGTATTTAATGCATGAGCGAATTCTAGTGATCCCATGTTAGGAGCTTCTTAGCCGGCTCGACATAGGAGTGAAGTAGGAGCTTATAGAGTTGGGGAAGTACGTACGCCACCCCACGAATGGTATTAAGGAATACAACCCGTCAATTAAAACAAAGTGTGACAATTCAATAGGTAGAATTGGATAGCTAGCAAGGAGTAATACATCATAGGTAGATACGCTTCACTTCCCTTGTAGAACCCTAGTTTACTTTCCTGCACATTAGTTTAATTAGTAGCTTTTGGGTTAGTTGATTAACAACTAATTCCGCCCCTTTTTCCAAAACCAGAGATTTTTACTTGCTTTCCATAAAATATAAAAATACAAAAAGAATCATCCCTCACCTCTAGACCTAGTAGATAAATTTCAATCCTAACGAACACTATTCTTTGAGTTGAACGATCAATCCCCCGGTACTTGCCACTTCACTATACTACATCGGTCAGGTACACTGCCTGGTGGGGATTGCAAACTTCTCAAGATCCCTTGAGAGGTAAAACCTGTTGTAAGGTCGCAAAACCACGCATCAGTTATGCAATAATATTGTATGTTTATTAAGTTAAATATCAAGTTACATGGTTGTTTTATAGGTGACATGAAATTTTTTTCATAAGAGGAAAGACTTAGAAAATATTTCTAAGTGTTTGGCAGATTTTTAGCGACATGAACAAGGTTCAAAAATAGGGTCGAAAGATGCATGTAACATGGAAATAAACGTGAAAGGAGTGTGCATGGTGACTTCTATGCCTTCAAGATGGAGGCGTGTCATGTTTTATGTTCTATATGAATATGTAAACGTAAATAAATATGTAAAAAATATACGTTCGAGTAGTTTATATAAAACGATGCATGGGACATGAAATGACGAACGAGATGAATTGAACTTGGGTAGAGATGACTTACAAAGCTTTTAAGGATGATAGAGAGTCGAATGAAGTGAAGGTAACACAAGTAAAAACCAACGTTCGAATATACAAGGTATACGATTTATATATTGAACTCGATGCCCTCGTTAAACTTCCAAACAAAACGTACTAATGTTTCTGGCTTCTCTGATTATTTTTGGAGGTGTAAGAGAGTTGTTAGGATGATATATGAGGTAGGAAGAAAGGTGGTAAATATGTAGTAGATATAGAAGACGTATTTGTATACGTAAGTTTCAATAATTCACATACACTTGCACTTACACAATGTCAGTAAATAGGAGACTTCAAATGAGATTTTCTTACATTCCTAGGACTCTAGAAAGATATGTGAGAGCTTAAAACATGGAATTTGGTCTTGTGACTCAACACATATGTCGACTAGTTACTTTTATACATACACGATTTAGAAAAATCGTGTAGCTCTTGGTTTCTGTTGATGAAACTCAATTACTAACATGAAAACATGCTATAAATAATATTAGAATCACATAGAATCAAACCGGAGTCAAAACGGTTAAGTTTTGAGTATATATCTTATGCCGAGTTGGGTTATATTCGACCAAATGGATTGCCCTTCAAAACCCAAGTAAAACTCGACATTTAATTCTGAAACTTGACACGTTTAGAGTTGGTTAGGTGAGAAATGAGACGGCATAAAAATATTTAGATGTTACGTTTAATTATCGAGAGAAAAAGAAGCCTATGGAAGCTAGTTTCTAGTCGAATTTTACATAAAATCATAAATAGAGTTGGGCTTTTATAGATGGGCAGATGAATAGTACTCTAAGAATAAGATTGGGCTGGTAAATAATTAAGGCCCGATAGATATAATTAAGGATTATTAAGATTGAAGTATGTAAGTTTCGTCAAACGCGTCGAGAACTTGTTCCGTCATTCGATGAATTATATAATATCGTAATCACAACCAAATAAGATAATAAGAAAAATTTCAAATTTTTCCGTAAAAATGGTGATTAAAATATTGACAGAGATTAATATATAATTAACCGTTATTAATTATAGGGAATTTTTGCGGTTTGTTACAGTATCCACCTCTAACTTTTGAACTTCGTCCCGAAGTTCGAGTTTAAAGTGATTACTAGGATAAGAGGTTATGGAAAAAGGGTTGTCTAAAATTTTCCATTTGAAAATTTTGGAAACGAATTCTCGTTAGATTTATCCGAAATAGATGAAGTAAACTTAAATGTTGCAACTAATGAATCTAAGGATTGTGAATAACGATCAGGAATAGTGGAATTTTAACGGCTAGTGAACAGTAAAATAACGGCTATGAATAGTAAATTCTAACAGTCGCGAATAGTGATTTAACGGCTAGATTTAGCCTATAAATACCCCATTTTACTTTCCATTCTTCCACCAACCATTTTCCTCTCATTTCACATCTCAAACATGCCGCATCTCATCACTATGCTAGCGATTGCGTACATCGTTGTTGTCGCCGTTTATTCGGCTTATGCTCCGAAGGAAGACTTCGGAGTTTTGGTCGCTCCTTTATGGTTTGTCGTGCCCCTCACGATCTTAGCTATTGTCGTGGATAAGTTTTGGGGGTAATAGTCTCGAGCTAGGGTTATCTTAAAATGTATCCTTGTTATGTTTCTATGTAATCCTCAATAAATGTGAAATAAAACTTATTTGTCTTTATGTTTGTGAACTAGTCTCGCTATGGTTTTTAATTATTTTGTTTGTATTTATGATACATAATAATTAAGAGGATTCATCCTGTGGTGGCTCTTGCTATGGCTGGGTTGATGGTAGTCTTTGCTGCTATGGCTGGACAACCTATTGAAGATTCTATGCCATTTATTGTACTATTAGCATTTTCGATGCTAATTATTTCACTATGTATTAACTTTCGTGGTTTCTAATAAAATTTCACGCTATTTGTATTTTCCATAAGTACTTGTGAATTCTTAAGGTTTAAATGTTTGTACTTTTGTCTACTTCCTATCATAAAGGTGATGGGTAATATGTGGTAGATATCTATTGTGGTTGGTCAAAAGGGATGTTTATGAACAGTTTATTTTATCTCAAGATTTTTCTTTTTGAATGAAAATTGTTATTAAAATTTTGAAAAGATAACTGTTCCATTTATGACATGATTCTTCCTAAATTAGACATAGTTGATCAGGCTATGTATAATTGAGGACCAAATGATGTGATGATTGGTTCAGTCAAAGTGGTATTTATATTTTTCAAAAAGTTTTAGATGGTGTACAACGTGTTGTTTTTATAAAATGACAACACAATTATTTTTCCAAAAGAATTATAAAATTTTTGTTCATACTTCGGTGATGAGTCAGGAATTTCTAGGGTGATACTAGGATATCTTTGAAATGAATCTTAGGGTTCGTATGAGAATTCTTACTAGTTGCTAACAGTCTATTGCTTTGGTCAAAATGATGTTAACTAGATTTCTAAGGTGATATTAGTTGTACTGCTACTTAACGACTATGAACAAGGTAAATGGAATAGAAACTGAAACAGACGTAGATTATGATTATTACGAAAATATTACAAGATAGAGTTTTCTTATGGTGGAAAGATAACTGTTACACTTAAGTTACATCCATCGTATCTAAGGTAAAGTATAAAAGGAATATAACTTAGAGAGTTTTGAACTTATGGTTTGTTTTTCTATAACAGGATTTTTTTTTCTTCTGTTTAAACATAGGGGTCATCCCTTGACATTGTTGAGGTTCTAAAGAGTTTCCATTCTCTTCCACTGGTCTTTTTGTTCTAAATGGTATTCTGAGTTGGGCACTGATTTTTGAAGTATCCCGTTTAACTTTTTGGTCTAGAATTCCTTAGGTAATGGTGATGATAGGTTCAGTTACTTCTATTGTTTCCTTAAGGTAAGTTGGTCTACAACCCGTGAAACTTTCATGGGTATTCTTATAAGATGTAGTCATTTTCTTTTCTCCAGTTGTCCTATTGTTGCTACTCGGACGAGCTACTATAGTTACTTCGAGTACTACTGTAATGATGTTGGTTACTAACTTCCGGATAGCTTCAGTACTTCGTTAGGCCCTTTAGTGAAGAAAATGGAGCTAATTATTTCATTGATGATAGACTGAATTGAATCCCTACTGTAATCTAATTTCAAGATGCATTAGGGTAGTATCGTAGCTAAATGATCAACTCTTAGATATTGAACTGTTTAAGGAACAAACTAATTCATCTACAAATGCTGATGTTCATCAACTTTCTCTTCATTCATCAAGTTTTCTTCCGAAATTTGTCTTAGGGATTTCTATGGTTTTGGCCTGGTTATGGCATGCTTAAGGAATCATGATAATCATAGGTAATATCATGGTAAGTTTGGATATAATCACTGTAAACAATATAGTATTAACAACTTGATTGATTGTTTTTGCAAAACAACGATACAAGGTCCATTATTAATGCTCCATTGATTTGTGTGAAGTCATTTGTATACTAACGAGAGTAACAAATGGTGAGATTTTGAATGAGGGGATGAGGAATCATTACATGCATGCATAGCATCATGATAGAGTATGATAGAAAGAATTTATTCACCACATTGAGATATAACAACAGGAGGTTGGTATTGATTTAAAGGTTGGTTACAAGTTCTGAGAATTTCAGGATTATTGGAAAATACGTCAATACTAACCAAAAATTAATTGGTTTAGTGGGTACAGCAACGATACATATGATCTTAAGATCAGTTATGTCCTTTACTTAGGCGTTTAACTTCTGCCTCAAGTTCTAGCTGTGCAGCTTTCATGTCTGAGAAGCGTTCCTGGCACATGCTCGTCTCTTAGCTTTGGTTTTTCTGAACAGATTTTCAACGTTACGGTCGTACCATTCAAAACGTAATGGTTGTAACTCTTCCAGCTGTTCAGTGTGAATGTCTAGAGTGCTGGCTTATTGATAAAGAAGATTCCATAATGAATCACGAGGATCTAAAGTATAGGCAGGAGGATTGGGTGAAGATACATCATATGGAATGTATGGTATTGAGAAGTATGGAGCGTCAGGTAATGGAGAATTTGGCTCAACATCTTTCCAAATCGTTTCTTGGTGTGAATTATGTCCAACCTCGAATGTTGTCGGACAACCAATCAACTCTTTATCTGAATAAGATTCAGTAGCTCTCCTAAGTTTCTGACGTGGAGGCGAGTGAGTAAGTGATGATAAGGGTGGTAGTGACTTCGTAGATGAAGGAGAGTCTGGCTCAGACGGCTTTGCATCTGCAAAAGTGCGAGACCTCTTTCTGGCTAACATATACGGATCATCGGGGAAATGGAGCGATATCAGGCACTGTCGGAATGTCCTCAGATAAAGGAAAATCTGGTAATACGGTAGGTGTCAGGGGTGGAGTAATGACAACTTCACCTTCCTCGAAGGGCTCCATCCCGTCTGATGAGGTATCTGGTGCTAAGGCTGCTAAGGTATTCGAAGCTAGTGGTAAAATAACTGATGCTAAGGAGTTCTCGGATTTTGAATCCGATAATATGCTCACATGAGGGGTTAACGACATGGTACTGTACTAACCCGTAAATAGTAGAAGTAAGAAATCATTATCATTAAATGAGTAAGATTCTTATGAACGAAGATTTGGATAACATAACTTTAAAAAGTAATGTACTGAGCGCGGTAGCAAGCAGGAACGGAGGGCTTTAAAATAGTATGGTGTAAATTTTATTTATTTGAAAGTGTAGTTATAGTTCAATGTTTGAAAATATTTGGTTCTCTATAACTCTAGCTCTGATGCCAATCTGTAACACCCCCTAATTTATGAGATAACAGCGGAAGACTAATCGGGGTATTACTGAGGATCGAAGTCAAAATTATAGAAAACGGCTCAAAAGAGACGTTTTGAAACATAGGTCCTTCACATAATTTTAGTTTACAAAAGTTTCATATCAGAGTAGATAAAATCCATAAGGGAAACATTGTTTTAAACTGAATTACACGTTTTATTATACACCATATTAAAGATAGTCACAGCCCGCTCCATGCCCTTGCTGCTCCGCTAATTACCTGAGATAACATGCTTAAAAGTCAACAAAAATGTTGAGTGATATCATATAGATTAAATTTATTTATTTGTTCGATACACAAGTATGATTGTATTTTGAAATACAATCAATTGGAAAAGTTGATATTGTAGTATATATTGCCCTAAGTCTCATGACACGCAAACGTTAACAAAGTACCGTAAAACAGAGGAGTCACATCAAGTCAATGATGGAAAATATGCCCTCGAGTAATAGGTGATTTGCCAATTCTTATTTTTCCTCAAGTATAATAATATCGCGATAATACGACTAACCAAAAGGCATTCCGTCCAGTATTAATGGGATAGGCTGTCAAACCTTAATAGATCTATTTACTATATTCGTGTTCACTACTAGTGACTAATGGCTCATGATAGAGGGTCTTTTGGCAATAAATGTACTTAGTCATATATCAAGTCAGATAAGCATATATAAAAATACTTGCGATCTGTTTATAACATGTATCCCCCTCACGGAGTTTAGAGTTGATAAAGAAGTAAATGTGAGGCTATGACTCACCTTATACGATACTGAGAATGGAAATAAGTAAGTTCGGATGAGATTATGGTAACGGCTTCGAAATACAACCTGAATAAATAGGGATTTTCTAAGAACTTGACCTAAATACGAAAGGAGGAATGATAACGCGAACGAATAACGATTTGATCGTTAGAGTGAGAATGATGATATGCTTAAAATGCTTCAAGTTAAAAAATAATATTACATAAAATATTATCTTGTTTTTATGTCTAATATTCCAAAATATCATTTCTTCGAAACGTATAATTAAATCGTTTAAAAATCTCGTTATATATATAATTAACGTAACGTTATAAATAAACAATTTGAAATATATACAAAAATGCAAATGACGTGAAGGAAATTCGTAAAATGAAAAATAAATCAAGAATGTCAAATATAATATGTTGGTCCTTGTCCTTTTCCAGTTTTTACAATTTTACCCTAACGGCGTTAGCGTTACACCGTTAGTCCTTTATTTATATAATTTACATTTTTAGTCCTCTACTTGTCCAATATATCATTCTGAGCTTGGGAATTAATAATATGTCATTTTATACCCTAAAGATACTGTTTTTACATTTTCAGTCCATAGTTTAAACATTTGGCAGTTTTGGTCCCTCTAGGTGTTGTCGCGTTACATTTTTAGTCCGTGTTTACACAAAATTAATGGGAAAAATTATATTCAATTTTCCGTAGCTTATTTAAGTCATAAAAAGCTTATTTTAACAGCTTATAAAGTCTATAGCTTATTATTTTGTCTATTGGGCTTTAACGATCTATTTAGTGGCCCGTTAACGTTTTAAAATCCGTACATCGTGAGACGAGTTAAGCTCATCAAAATTATCATTTTTCATGTTCTAAATTCATATCAAAAAGGCTAGATAAGCTAGCTTATTTTTATAGCTTAAAAACAGCTTAATGGGCTGAAAAGCCCATGTCGCTAATTTGTGACTGTTTTAGGAACGAGTTTTGGCGATTAGCTTTGGCTAATTTAGAGTGTCGAAATGAGCTTATTTTTACGAGTCATATAAATGAAAATGATAGCTAGATAGGTCGTCTATCAGGTTATGCAATAATATTGTACGTTTATTAAGTAACATATCAAGTTACATGGTTGTTTTATAGGCGACATGAAATGCTTTTCATAAGAGGAAAGACTTAGAAAATATTTCTAAGTGTTTGGCAGATTTTTAGCGACATGAACAAGGTTCAAAAATAGGGTCGAAAGATGCATGTAACATGGAAATAAATGTGAAAGGAGTGTGCATGGTGACTTCTATGCCTTCCAAGATGGAGGCGTGTCACGTTTTATGTTCTATATGAATATGTAAACGTAAATAAATATGTAAGAAATATACGTTCGAGTAGTATATATAAAACGATGCATGGGACATGAAATGACGAACGAGATGAATTGAACTTGGGTAGAGATGACTTACAAAGCTTTTAAGGATGATAGAGAGTCGAATGAAGTGAAGGTAACACAAGTAAAAACCCACGTTCGAATATACAAGGTATACGATTTATATATTGAACTCGATGCCCTCGTTAAACTTCCAAACAAAACGTACTAATGTTTCTGGCTTCTCTGATTATTTTTGGAGGTGTAAGAGAGTTGTTAGGATGATATATGAGGTAGGAAGAAAGGTGGTAAATATGTAGTAGATATAGAAGACGTATTTGTATACGTAAGTTTCAATAATTCACATACACTTGCACTTACACAATGTCAGTAAATAGGAGACTTCAAATGAGATTTTCTTACATTCCTAGGACTCTAGAAAGATATGTGAGAGCTTAAAATATGGAATTTGGTCTTGTGACTCAACACATATGTCGACTAGTTACTTTTATACATACACGATTTAGAAAAAATCGTGTAGCTCTTGGTTTCTATTGATGAAACTCAATTACTAACATGAAAACATGCTATAAATAATATTAGAATCACATAGGATCAAACCGGAGTCAAAACGGTTAAGTTTTGAATATATATCTTATGCCGATTCGACCAAATGGATTGCCCTTCAAAACCCAAGTAAAACTCGACATTTAATTCTGAAACTTGGCACGTTTAGAGTTGGCTAGGTGAGTAATGAGACGGCATAAAAATATTTAGATGTTACGTTTAATTATCGAGAGAAAATGAAGCCTTTGGAAGCTAGTTTCTAGTCGAATTTTACATAAAATCATAAATAGAGTTGGGCTTTTATAGATGGGCTGATGAATAGTACTCTAAGAATAAGATTGGGCTGGTAAATAATTAAGGCCCGATAGATATAATTAAGGATTATTAAGATTGAAGTATGTAAGTTTCGTCAAACGCGTCGAGAACTTGTTCCGTCATTCGATGAATTATATAATATCGTAATCACAACCAAATAAGATAATAAGAAAAATTTTAAATTTTCCCGTAAAAATGGTGATTAAAATATTGACAGAGATTAATATATAATTAACCGTTGTTAATTATAGGGAATTTTTGCGGTTTGTTACACCAATTAGGTCCTTTGAGTAAACTTATATCATCTAGAGATATCTATGATGCTAGGTTTAAGAATGATAGTAAAGTTGTTGATTTGCTGCATAATAACAATTGGAATTGGCCCATGGAATGGAATGAAAAGTTTCCATCTCTGTTGAGTATTACTGCCCCTGTGCTAACAAGTGAAAGAAAAGATAGAGCAGTTTGGGTAACTAACATGGGGAAAGAAGTCAAATTTGAAGTTAGGAATGTTTGGAAGAACTTCTGTGTTGAAGAACCAAAGGTAAGATGGAAGTCAGTGGTATGGTTTAGCAAATGCATTCCAAGGCATGCTTTTGTTGTATGGATGGCAGTGCAAGGGAGACTAATGACACAGGACAGAATTGCTATTTGGAAGCCAAATGAAGATTTGAAATGTGTATTCTGCAATAATTGTCCAGACTCTCATAACCACCTCTTCTTCACATGCAAGTTCTCAGTAGCCATATGGAAGGAAATGCTTCAAATGATCAATAGAGATTTACCTTACAGTTGGGATCAAATTGTGGCTGAAATGTCAGATATGCCTAATAACTGTAATATATGGAGTATTATCAGAAGATTGGTATGCAGTGCTGCTGTGTATTTTGTATGGCGGGAAAGAAATAGGAGAATGTTCAAGAATGAAAAAAGAGATGAACAAATGGTCTTGCAAGATATCAAAGAATCTGTCAGACTCAAATTGATGAGTTTCCAAGTAAAAGATTCACAATGTGTAAATGAGGTGGAGAAAAGATGGAGTGTAAAATTTCAAAGAGCTAAGAATCAGTAGAAGTATTAGTTTGTTTTGTATGTGTGGTAGAATGCTTTTGTCTAGCAAAGCTTTGTGTTATACAAGCTAGCTTATAGTTGTTTTTTGCATGGGAATGTCCATGACAAAAATATATTTTGAATAGCTTGTACTCAATTTTTTGTGATATATATATATATATATATATATATATATATATATATATATACTCCTTTCACAAAAAAAAAAAAAAAAAAAAAAAAAAAAAAAAAAAAAAAAAGTTACATGGTTAGTGGGGATTTGCAGAATCAGGATATAGAGGTTTAGAACACTATTTGACAACACTCGGAAATCAAACAAACATGTGTTTAGACACCAAAACCTATCCTTTGGGCTGAAAACAGTCAACCAAACGGGCCCTTAATTTATCTGATATAGCCTATAGGAATAAACGGACCCAGGATTTTTAAAAGAGTGTTACACAAAAAAAATGTTAAGCTAACAAAAGTTACACCGTAAGAAACAAAAGTAGCAAAAAAATTTGGGGGGTTGCACATATCATGTAACACCCCAAATTTGTGAAATAGCAGCGGAAGACTAATTGGGGTATTACGGGGAGGATCTTTGCATAATAATAGAAAACAGCTCGAAAGATATGTTTTAGAAATACATTTTGGTCCATAAAGTGAATTATAATTTATCAGTTAAAAACTTCCCAATAATGGGTGAAATAGTTTTAGGAATGAATGACAATTTATAGATTTACACCACAATTATAACCCTGAGTCAAATGCCAGCTCCGTGCCCTGCTGCTCCACTAGATACCTGAGAATACATGCTAAAAAGTCAACACAATGGTTGAGTGAATCATAGAGTTTGAAATTGTAAATGAGTTGAGTGAACACAAGTTGTGATTGTCTGGGTATTACAATCATATTTAAATCAATAATCAATATTCAATATGAATAACCATGTAATCATGTATATTGCCATAAGCCTCATTAACTCAACCTTAACAGATATGTAATCAATAATAATGCCCTCGGTTGTAAGAGCATTGCCAATTCTCCTATTGCATTCAAATATAGATCATTTGGCTATCAAACTTATCTCAAGTCTAGCACAAATGGGATTCGTCAATCCCGATATGCCTACCTACCATATTCGCGTTCACCCACATAGGTGATTAAGGTTCATGATATAAGGGACTTTCATAAATAATAAGAGGCAAGGGTGGGTGTCTTATGCAATAACATTCAGTGTAACATATCATGAAAATACTTGTGTTCAGTTTGATTTGTAGCATGCATCTCCCCCGAGAGTATAAAACTTGTAAATAAGTAAAAAGCGGGGCTATGACTCACCTCAGCTAGAAATGTGTATGTAAACAAGTGAATTCAAGTGAGATTCGAGAGTGGCTTCAACAAACAACCTGGATAATAATAAAATCTGAGTATTTGGTGTTCGTGGATTAATACAATATTGGGTGTGAGAAAACGAATGGTGAACAGGTGAGTGATTTGAGTTTAATATGCTTAAAATGCTTAAAGTTCAAAAAATAAAAGTTTTCAACAAAATGTATTTGTAAGTATTGGCTCAAATGTTGGCTTTAGTGTTGTCGAATGATTAATAAATACAAGTCGACAAATGTGTATTAAATTTGATGGATTTCAAGACCTAAATATATATTTATTGAAGTTGTGGGTAAAATAAATATATTTGGGCAAACATGTTATTTATAGTTTACATAAATATGGTCGTGGTCGCTAATTAAAATATGCGCTAAATATATTTATTTAGACGAACGTGGTAAAAATGTATAAGTTATTATTTCTATAAATTTTTATGAGTAAAATGTGAACTTGGTCCAAGTTGAGGGACTAAAATGGTAAAGATATTATAAGTATTTAAAAGAAGTGATAGTTGTTCAAAGTTGAGGAGCTAATGGTGTAAAAATCACATAATATCAAAAAAATAACAAAATTTGGCAAAACTGCCATTGCCAAGGATCGAACTCGGGGGCTCTAGCTCACAACCAAACGACACAAACAACTGTGCTAGGGTGCTACTTGTTTATATTTTTCGTTAAACTCTATTTAACGTCTCCTACAGTGTTTTATCTTGTGTAGATTTTTACTCAGTGAGTATATAGTTGTGGGTAGCATGCAAATATGTTTATGTGCTTTGTGTTTCATCTTTTCTACAAGCTGGGTTAGTCGTGAGTTTTCAAAATAAGCGCAAAGTAAGTTCGACTTATTCTTTGTTTTTACCGCGACTCAAAACAAGGTAGCCCAACTCGTCTCAAACGAAGCAAAATTTTAATCCAATTAATTAGTCGTGAGTTTCCATATTTACGTTTTAAAGGTGCTTAAAAGGGTTGTCGCCCTTTTTAATATGCACTTGGTGGGAAACGGGTTAAGTTATAAAATTGGTAGGTTGTGTATATAACAAATAGATCTTAGAAAATTTATACGGTTCGATGAGGGTTAAGAATGGTGTTATTTGAGTTCTGTCGAGTGAGTTGAGAGATTTGTGAGTGTGATATAGTTCAAACTAGCTTGTGCTTAAGTAAAGGATTGCCTACTGTTGGTTTAGTGTTCAAAGAATTAAGTTTCACCCTTGTTGGCCATGTGATACATTCGAACAACATGAAACAATTCATTTTAATGTGACAAAGTATTAAAGTTAAAGTGTACATTCTTTGGCAGTGGAAATGAATTTGAAAGACAACTATAACGTGTACTGATGTGCATGGTTGTAAGGTGATGAGTGCATGATAAATATGTATTTCCATATTGTGTCGAGTTCCATATGACTATATGAGTATTTCACCACATGTATAATCTTTACTTTAGTTATGTCGATATATATGTGAGACAGTGAGAGTGGTTTTGTGAAATTAATGTTTAACAAGATAATGAAATAAATATAGAGAACTTGTGAACGTGAAAATTTATACGGTTCGATGAGGGTTAAGAATGGTGTTATTTGAGTTCTGTCGAGTGAGTTGAGAGATTTGTGAGTGTGATATAGTTCAAACTAGCTTGTGCTTAAGTAAAGGATTGCCTACTGTTGGTTTAGTGTTCAAAGAATTAAGTTTCACCCTTGTTGGCCATGTGATACATTCGAACAACATGAAACAATTCATTTTAATGTGACAAAGTATTAAAGTTAAAGTGTACATTCTTTGGCAGTGGAAATGAATTTGAAAGACAACTATAACGTGTACTGATGTGCATGGTTGTAAGGTGATGAGTGCATGATAAATATGTATTTCCATATTGTGTCGAGTTCCATATGAGTATTTCACCACATGTATAATCTTTACTTTAGTTATGTCGATATATATGTGAGACAGTGAGAGTGGTTTTGTGAAATTAATGTTTAACAAGATAATGAAATAAATATAGAGAACTTGTGAACGTGATATATAAATAACGAGCAGGGAAGCCCGCGCGTTGCAGCGGGTTTTTTTTTAGAAAAATTAATTTTAAAGTTTTTTGAAAATATTTTTTTTTTTATTTTTTTGAAAATATTTTCAAAAAAAAATTTTTTTTCTTTTTTTTTTTTTTTTTTATTTTTTCGAAACTATTTTTCAAAAAAAAAAAAAAAAAAAAAGCTTTTACTGTAGCATGAACAGTAAACACTGTTCATGCACTGTTTTTCACTGTTCATCGATTTCTGATCTTTTAATATATACGAGCTGGGCAGCCCGCGCGTTGCGGCGGGGTGAATTGACATTAGTTTTTTGCAACCATGTTGTAAATGGGGAATTTGTATTAATCAAGAAATGTACATTCAATTAACAATGTGTCAATCTACAAAGTTGGAATGTATTCTACCTAAATTGCATTGTATCATCCAAGGAATTCTAATTGTTACAAATGTTGCATGTCAAGGTTAAGATCGCGAATGATACCAGCTTTCGTGAGGGAATGTTTTTTTTTGTGCATGCATGCCTTTGACATAAGGTAATCACCATCACGCCCAAGTCTGATTTCCATTGCAGCGTGGCTATTTTTTTACTTGATCCGCCCATTCGTTCTGCCAAAAAAAAAAAACTTAAGCACGTCATTAAATGATACCCATTTCAGCAACGTCCAACTGTAAACAATGCACTATCGACTTACTATAAGAAAACTGATTATCAAAAATCAAGAAAGCCACTGATTGATAAGTTGTGTTATGTACCTAATGATTTATTAGAAGAAAACCTAAGTTTATGATCTTCTATCTACGTCCTACGAATAAGCTATAAGGTCATCATAACCTGGAAAAATTTATTTTATCAGCTGTCCTAACCAAAATCAAATAAGGTTACAGCAACAATTAAATTCAAATCCATCAGCATCTCAGTTCCCTATTGCTCCTAAAAAACTATTTGTAAAACATGGGATATGTAAGAACTGTTTGGGGTATGTTTGTGCCGAAATATTTTCATTTGCCA
Source organism: Artemisia tridentata subsp. tridentata (assembly GCA_021014915.2). Classification (NCBI taxonomy): domain Eukaryota; kingdom Viridiplantae; phylum Streptophyta; class Magnoliopsida; order Asterales; family Asteraceae; genus Artemisia; species Artemisia tridentata. The sequence continues at coordinate 374,502,001 of CP139503.1, forward strand.
AAGTGGCTTAACTGCAATCATTAATTGGTTAAACTAATATGTGACTGGACATTGTAGTAGTGAAATTATAGCTGTTGGTTTTTACAGAAATTGGCATGTTTTGAGCCCAGTGGCGACAAACATGATTCAATACTTGGTTAAAGTAGCTTACGTCCTAACAGTTACTGTACATACTGCTGCATATGTCTATTAGGATGTGGAAACCTGTAATTTGTGCAATATTAATTTCTAAGCCACACACTTTTGCACTAATGACACTACTAATTACTTTTCCAGATTTTTTCGCTACAGTGAGCTACAGTGAGAAATTCCCATCTTTAAATAAGAATATATAATTATATAGTGTGGAGTGAATATTATATAAAAAAAATACCCTTAATACATGTACTTAGTTGTTTGCAAAAAGCATTTTAGAAATTTTAGGCATTAAAATGACACTTAAGGCAACTTTTTGACACCACTTTCTTCTTTTTGACCCGTTAGAAAAGCATATTCCAAGTCGACCCATTCATAAGCAAACAGGTTAAAATTGCCACCTCTATGTAAAAAGATTGGTAAGATAATTACCTTTGAATTGTTTTAAGAGACGAAAAGAAAATCCCTTGGAATCAATTGTCACTACAACATGAGGCCGAAACAAAATTGCAGCCTCAACTGTTTCCTTCAGTCTAACCTGTAAATATTGAAATTTCATAATATAATAAATTTGAATATCCAACAATATCTAACGACTTTTTCATGTTTAAACCAAAATTTCATAACTACTTGTTGCCAAACACCAATAATTTTTTATTTATAGCCTTTTTTTAAATAATCAAATGTCATTATCACTTTGTCAATTATGATTATGAAACTTACTTGGATCTTATTTAAATGTGGTAACAACTCCCAAATCCCCATTACTGAGATATATTCTATAGGAAATAGCGATTTTAATCCATGTTGTTCCATCATAGACCTAACAAAAGAAACAGCCAACCAATGTCCATAACTATTTAATAAGAAAATTGCAAAGAATAAAAGTGAAATCAGTGAGAGGAGTCTTACCCTCCGACACCGACAATCGCCATTTTGTGTTTTTTGAGTGAAACCATTTACGCCCATTCCACTCTTTTTGCGCATTCTGCGATAGCACCTTTTTCGGGACCTTCATTAACAGTGTCTTCAATGCTACATGTAGTAATTCCAGTACCGATGGCCATTACAGTTACAGCTGCTTCCATACCTTCAATTTGATAGTAAAGATTATATAATGTGGCTGAACACAAAGCAAGTTAACATTTATATATAATGGTCAAAGTTACAACTTTCAGGGAGTGTTAATCATAGTTTTCGACTCGTAACTCTACTCGTGAAACAAAATCTTTTTTAGCTTTTAGTTTTCAACTTGTGACTTCATTAAACTCGTAAGAATCATCACACTCAAAAAACTATAGTACAATTTTAATGCTCCCTAATCTACCATCAACACAACCACCTGCACTACCATCTAGTGATCTACCCAAAGTAAGCGAAAACTGAATAAATAAATAAAATGACCTGGTGTGTAAGGCACTGAGGGAGAAAAAAAAAAAAGGATTTTCTTTGGATACGTATTTGATTTTTGCAGCAACTAATGGTACAACTTTCTGCAAATGACAACCCACGATTAAATTGAAACAAAATTAATAGCAAAATAACAAACCCTTTTAGAAAATAACTAAAAGGCCTATATCAGTGTTAAACAAAATCAAGAAATTAGACATCAAAAATCATACCTTTAGTGTTAAACAAAATCAAGAAATTAGACATCAAAAATCACACCTTTAGGCCTAAAGGCCTGGGAATATTCTCAGCTTATGATCTTTGTCCTGTGTGGATAAATAACCATTGGCTCGATATTATCTTTGTCACCAAAAAAGCAAATACAGAAGGGAAGACATACCTTCTTCGACTGATCGTTCAATGTGTACTTGGGGTTTCATGGCCAGAAGAAAAATATACAAACGTTGATGTTCTGTGAGTCGGTCAGCAACATTGCAAGCTTATCAATACCCTAAGTATTCAAGAGCCGTACAAAATGGGTCATTCAAAGGCATCGCTTCATCACCCCCAGATTGGCGGTCCTGGAATGTTTTACAGTCAATACGTGTATGATTTAAGATCAAAATGAGATGTAGTTGTCCAAATAGAGTGAAGAATAATTAGTGTGTAAGATTTGATATCAAAATATGTATTTATAAGATATTTTTTTTTTGAGCAATACATTTCAAATATTGGCCGAAAACCTTCTTTACACGTATCAAACTTTATGCATGCATTACCAAGGAAGTGTTTGGCTTCATCACTGGCAAGTTACTAAAACGATCGCAAATGCTAGTAAAAACATTTATTGTATCATGCAGGTACACAATAGAAGGACTGTGATGATAAGTGATGAAATAATTGCAAATGCACGAAGCTCGTGTAAAGTTATTTACCATAACCACTTAGTTGAGAAGAATATGAGGAGCATATCTTAGGTACTGTAAAAACACCAAAAAAACCTGCAACAACAATAAACATTTGGAAACCTCGATCTGTTTCCGAAACAAAAGAGATGTAACCCTTTTCCCGCTTTTTCGCGCATCTAGAGTATCGTAGTCCTATTGTCTAACAATCAATAAAAGATTTACAGTGATAAAATATTGACAGTTTTAGTTACTTTCAATCAGTTAAGGAGTCCCAAAAAGCAAAATATTATTTACCTCCCACTTATTACCATAAACTAATGAAGCATTTTGTTCCGACTACATGAAACCCAAAACTAAAATAAAAAGTTGCAGAAAGATTCACCACTTACATTTCAGCCCCTATATTTCAGTACTCAAATCCTGCCACTTACAGATAGTAAATAGTAAGTTTAAAATTTAAAGTAGCATTTAAAATTAGTGTAATGTGTTTTTTGCTAACTACGATCATAGTTGTATCTATAAAGTAATCTTGGACAGTTGTAATTTATGTCTATCTATTTGCATGCAGCATAAAAACCAATAAGAATATACCTTCAATTATTAATCCTCCGCTAATGAAATGTTGTAGATTCCTCCATTGGCAACCAAGAGTATGAAAAGTAAAGAAACAAAGAACTTACATCTGATCAAGCATGTAAGAAAAAGTAAATCCATGTATTTATTCAAATATTAATCAAGAAAGATTGGGACAAACCTGTGCGAGCAGATCAGAAATAAAAGTTGAACTGCAAATAAATATTAACACGTTCCAGACATGATTGCCCCGCCAAAGTAGTAATTGTGCACCCTCATACGGATTTGCAAAAAATCCAAACATGACATAAAAAGTATGCAACCACTAAAATGTTGCGACAAATAACTGGCTCAGATCTCCATGTAGGATTCAAGTCACAAAATCATCGTTATTCCGTAATGGCTGCAAACAAACACGGTTGCATAGTAAGTGTTTAAACTATGCCATCCGGTTGTTGCCCCGCCAGCTTACGGTCAGATCATCGAAGACACGATTTATGTGTGTCGGATTACAGAGATCATCATAGCCTTATGGAAAACATTATAAAGGAGACGGGGGTGTAACCGGATAAAAGGGTATGCGAACCTTCCATGGCTGCAAACACGAACATGATCGTGATGCCCTGCCAAGATACAGGCCGCTTTTACCCATCATGTTCCAGTTGCACATAAGCCATAGAATCCTGATGACCTACAAAACAAACACTTATATCATTCATAAGTTGAGCACATAAGCATAAGTTGATAAGCTCATAAGGCCAACAAATTGAGCTTATTAAGACCTGGTATATGCTGGTTTTGAGCATGCTGGTTTCAGTCAAGTCCTTAGAAGTCAAAGCTAATAGTCCAAAAGGACCGAGTTTGCCTTTGTTTGATGCATCCTTTTCGCTGCAGATAAGCTGTTTAGACGCTTCTCCAGCTCTCGCAAGAATTGTATGGGAGTCGTCCTCGGAGGGACTTCCCGAATGACCGTACCGAGGAATTCTTACTTCCAATAATCATTCTCCATTTTCCATCATCTGCAAGCCAAGCGGTGGTTAGAGACTGTATTATTATTATCTATGTAGTAGATTTTACAATGAAGCAGATCGTGACACAACTGCCACATTATCGGGAGCAAAGTTACCAAAGTATTATGACTGATGGTCAATGAATGTTGGACTATCTCCGTACGTGGTTATTAAACTATTCGGAAATTAATAAAATGAATATAGCACGACAATGAGGGTTAGGTACGTACATACATAACCAACATTAAACACATACCATGTCTGCAACAACCATTACAGTTGCCCCGCTTGCTGTTCTTTTGGAAGTACATATGTCTTATTCTGCCACTATAAAGTAACACTTCAGATGCAGTTTATCTGCAAAACATGTTCTCGATTAAGTGTGGTTCATGTTCATATCTGCAATAATGTATGAGAATAAAACCGGAAGGTATCTAACAAACATTTGAACCGGGAGATAGATGCAAACTAACCTGATATTCTTTTATCTTCGCATATTTCTGATGTAGAAATGGCCATCGTAGCTGCAACCACAACTAAACAAAGCATATGCAAATCAGTGATGAAAAAAAGTATTTTAGAAAACCTAAAATACTAACAGATATAAAGGGTACAGGCTTTTTTATTTGAGGGTCAGACGTATATGCGCTACCACTCCATTCACATTTTTAGAACAAATGTGACAGGTTCGAAAGCTTATCTTCGCATATTTCTGATGTAGAAATGGCCATCGTAGCTGCAACCACAAAAGTATTTTAGAAAACCTAAAATACTAACAGATATAAAGGGTACAGGCTTTTTATTTGAGGGTCAGACGTATATGCGCTACCGCTCCATTCACATTTTTAGAACAAATGTGACAGGTTCGAAAGCTTTAAATTAATCAAAAGCTTTAAATTAACAATCTAATTGTTTATACCAATCACAAAGGCGGTTGCTTACTTACCATTTATAATATGCCTTCCAGCCTTTGCTCTGCCATTCAGGCTATAATTTTTTTTTCGTCCACTTAGTTTGGCCCACTCAATCATTCCTATGGCAAACATAGCAAAGCATATCGATTAGCGCTTTTTGTTTCTAACTTAACTTGGTTAAAGCACAAACTTTTACTATTACTTTGTACTCGCACAACTTAATTTTATATAAAACTTATTCCATAAATCTTTTAGTAAAAACTGTAACAAAAGTACTATTGAATGAATAAAAACTTACGAAAATCGGTTGAAGTAATAGTTCATCTGCAATTAAAAATAAAAAACGTGATTAGAATTGTTAATATAAAACCAAGCAAAATAATTAGTCGATTGTTTACCTGAAGATTGTTAATGGTGATGATAAATACACGTTTACCATGACTTCACAGCCAAAAGATTATAAGTCAGTCCATCCAAAAACACTAATATCATCAAAAGGCAAAACCACAAATCTAGCAAAAAAAAAAATGTGAAACAAAGCCTCAGGTATTGCAAACTACAATATACAAATTCACCTAAAATTAGCAATTCATCAAACGTATGGCGTCCCTTCACTACACATATCTAAGGTAAATCTAAGGTAAATAATAATGGTTTTAAGTTTAAAAGTTACACACCTCTGGGAAAAATCATTCAAGTTTGAGTCTTCTTTTCAATTATTATTTTCCCCTAAACACACTTGCATAAATTGTGACCATAACCGATTTTGAAATAACAAAATCATAAAAGCACAAACACAATTACACCTTATATAAATTGTGACCATAACCAATTTAAGCACAGACACAACTACACCTTATTCTTTATTTGCAAATGGTACAATTGATTCGCGGGTTTAGATTAGTGTTGTGGCCGGTATGTTTGGTAGTACCAAATAATTTTTATAGTTACCTGATGGATGTCTAATGAGCTCTTCCATTTAGACTTGCAAATAGCCGAATTATAACTGGAAGTGAGGATCTGATTCCAGAACATCTTGGATTCCTGTGAATAAAGGTTTAAAAATTCATACCCATCTCCTATTTTTGATGTGCACCTGCTGGGGCGGCGTTTGCCTACAACCCAGCTTCTTCTTCGGTAGAATAGATTGATTCATTGGGTAGGTTCGGTGTTTTAGAGAAGCAGAGAGATAAAGAGAGTGGTGAGATCGTTCTAGAGAGAATGAGAGATACAGAGATGTACTATACTAATCCATCTCTTAATTATATGTAACAGTACGTAAACAGTAGAAAACAGTACAAATGAACAGTGCAAATGACTTTAACACTAAATTTCAGCCACACATTGGTCTGATAATGAGGCTCTAAATGACTTTCGGAGATATTTTTTGGGGGAACAGTATTCCCATCTTTAAATAGATTGGATAATATATATAATATATAATATATAATATAATGAATGAACAAGAATAGAAGTTGAGAAAAGCTTACAACTCTTTATGTGAAATGGGAAGTCTCGACAGTGAGACTAGAATAGGGAACAAGACTTTGTGGCTCGCTTGGGATTTCACTAGAGACTCGAATGAGACTTCTTGTGGACTTGAACAAATTAACAAGCACTTGTGATGAACTTGGAACCCTTCGACAGTGGCAGTAGAACAAATGAAGACTTCAAAATATTTGGTGTAAATATGTTTGATAGTATACGCATGAATGAATGCATGGTTATGAAATGTGTTTGTGAAAAAGAAAATTTATATATATATATATATATATATATATATATATATATATATATATATATATATATATATATATATATATATATATATATATATATATATATATATGTTTTCTATTCTTCTTCACAACAGAAGCAATGATAAGTGAAAATAATATTTATGTCTTGCTTTATTCCTCTCGAAAGAAGGCAGTGAACAAGAAAAGAATTTGGAGTGTTTTTGTGAATGAATGGTTAGTTTGTACGTGAGTGTGTGATTGAATGAGACTTTAATATTACCAAGATAAGAACACGTAGAGAGACAAAGGGAATATATATTAAATGTGGATAGAGGCAACTTGAGAGACAAGAAGAATATTGTAAAAGATAAGATACACAAATATCCTTCAAGTAATATATACCGTATAGGTTCAAGTTAGTTTAAGTAGATATTGATAGATCGAACATATATTAATTCAAAAGAAAATGAAGAGGATCGGTTTTTGTTTGTAGTGTGAATATACATGAGATTTAAATATCTCAACCAAGATAAGGCAAGTTAAGGGGACAAGAGGAATATTGTAAGAAGGTTGTATTGAGGGAAGGCTATCACAATTGAATAGAGCCATTAATGAAGTAACTTAATAGGTGTTACTTATGTGTGTTTGTATGTGATGTTCAGTTGAGTGTAAGAGTGAACAAATGGGTGAGTGACTAAAGAATGACAAGGCATAATATATTTAGAATTTAATTTCATTCCATGTAGGTAGAAGTTAAAGAACTATGCAGTGGCGGAGCCAGGGTTGAAGCATATGGGGGGCAAAAAAATATTGTCGTAACGAATTTTTTTAACAAAGAAATAATAATGAACTTAACCGATTTAATATTGCATAAAAGAACTTATATAGTGCTAAAATAACAACAAAACACACCTTTTGTTGCGTGAAAACAGCAGCCATACAATAACCAAAAAATAGCAGTGTAATATCATCATCTAAACATCATTACAGCAGCAAAAACAGCCCAAAACAGCCCAATTCAGCAGCAATTCAGCAGCCTAAAACAGCAGCAAATTCAGCAGCAAAACAGCAGCAAAACAGCAGCAAAAACATCACTAGAAAACACAAAGAATAATGTAAACTGACTTTAGAAAACACAAAGAATAATGTAAACTGACAAAATTTAATGGTTGGAACTTCATCCATTAAATAATTAGATTGACCCAATTCAGCAATTCTTTCATATAAACAAAAACCAATAAGGCAATAACATCCATTAAATAATTAGATTGAACTTCATCCATTAAATAATTAGGTTGACCCAATCTGGATAGTCGATAGATACACAGTTTGAGAAACAAAATCTAATTACCTAATTGCCTAAGTGGCTAAGTATTACATCTTAATAGGTTAAATGGGTAATAAAAACTAGCAATTAATCACTTATAAAAGTAAAAGAGAAGTTAGGGTTTTGAGTTTCACTTACCAAGTTTTAAGGTAGAAGATAGAGAAACAAGAGACGAATTTGTTGTTGTTGATGAATGATGATTGATGTTGTTGAAGATTGACGAATTTATTGTTGTTGTTGATTGATTTTCCGGTTTTCCCTCTTTGTTCAATTGTTCTGATAATCGGATTCTTTGTTATGATGTAAATGAGAGTCTGAGATTGAATTTTACAAAAGAAAAAAAATACAAGTTGGGCTTTATTTTGTAGAGGGCAAGCTTGGTTTTGGGCTGAGGGCAAGCATATCAAAGTCCAGTAAAAACCCATAACATTGAACTACATAAAAAATTTTTGGGCCAGCTTGTTGAGGGCACTGCCCCCCCCCCCCCAATTTGTGAACTCCCTCCGCCCCTGGAAGTAAGGTGTTGTGTTTCAATGATACAAAAATGTATACGAGGGGTATATTTGATCAATGGGTTCAAAACATTTCTCGACGTGACCAAAATAATAGAGATGATCGAGTTGGGTTCAAGACAACACGAAAGATGTATAAACAAGCTTGTGAATTCGTGTGATAATGTGTAACACACAATGTAGTTCGTTAATATGAGTTTTGTCATAATAATATGTTGGAGATTTTTATGTGAATTCGGTTCACTTTGGCCTTTGTTCTTTGATTATTCGATTTAATATTTCCAACGTATTTCTTGTTCTTGATTCTCGACATAGTGAAGATTCGAGTGGCATAATTTGTTATTCATGTTGTGTGTCGACTTTACATTTAAACGAGGCAAAGCATTTGAGTGTCGAAAGAGTGTGTTATCGATTTGGTATAGTTAAAATGGCTTGGTGGGCTGGAAATAACTAAGGCCCAATGTATAACTTTAAGGGTCCGGTTGGATTGTAGTTGGACTAGAATTTGAGTGGGCTTAATGAGAAACAAGGCCCAATGTATTGGTATGAAATAAATGTGTAGCGTGGCCCAATTAAGTGTGAATATTGAGTACCAGGAGGGGGGTTGTGAATGTGTTGAATTTATTTGGTGAAACCAAATATATTGTGATTATTGTATAATCATTTCGAAAAAATAATGTGGTGTGTGTGTGGAGCACGTTTCAGGGAAAATGGGGATCACATAACATATCGTGATACATAGTGTAAACAAAAGTTTAAAATTTTACCTAAAAATGGGAGTGTGAACAGTAATTCATAATTAATCCTTGATTAATATTTATTAATAACTGGGATTTTTACGGGAGGTTACATATCACAAAAACGGCAGTTTTGAAATCTTTTTGCACTTCGTGACCTAAAATCAGGTGTAGCCCGTGCCACACCGGGCATACAAGTGGGTCCGTCTATGTTGGCTTCACATGGACTTATTCACTAATTTGAATAAACTAGCTAAGTAGCTTTTGACCAAGAAAATTCGATAGCGAGCATCACGTATCCAAGATTAGCATCACGTATCCAAGATTAAGATCAGGAGCATGGTTTGCCTGCAAGAATAAAATCCTTGTAAAAACGCGCCTAACAAGCTTGGAACCACCCCACACACTCTCAAGTTCTTGAACCACTTTTAGAAAATAGGGAGGAAAAAAAACTCCCTTAAATGGATGAAGAGTAGATAACCCCCCACAGTGACCTCCCTCAGTTTATACAATTAGGTTGTCCTATTGAACCCAGATCTTGGGATCTCCAGTCAGCTGGGTTAAGTTTTCTTTCATATAAACTTTTCCAGGGCTTTAATCCCATTCCCCCACACGACTTGCTAACTCATTCTCTTGTTAAGCCTTTTTATAAGCGGATCCGCATTATTATCATCTGACTTCACATTGTCAAAAATAATAACTGATGTTGAGAGTATTTGTCGTATTAACATAATATGTCTTGACTCACCCTCATACATTGTGATATAAGCTCTGCCAATTCATTAATGGCTATCACAGTGTATACAACTACCATTCTAGGCAATGTTTGTGCATCATCTTCTATTAATCGTAGACATTATGTCTCTTATCCAAAATTTATCTATCGCGATAAAATCAGAATTTGTCGTGGACCTAGCTATATTTTATGTCTAGATTCTAGAAGACAACCAAAATATAGTGGTCATTTCAAGAGTGTATACATAGCCACTCATGATTTGAAATCAAATGGTCATTAATAACATTAATTACCCGTCAAATAGTTATTACATTTTGCTCTAAACAAAACCATAACTGTGGTTCTACCAATAATTCCTGAGTATTTCAAATGGGTAACACCTCCATCTCTATTTTGAATAGATTTTGATTGGTGTCATTTGAACTCTAGTTGGGCCGGACTCCCCCGCATTGAACCTATCTCAAGAATATTGTAGAGAGGTTCTCCCTTTCAACATTTTAATCTTATTTAAAAGATTCTTCTTTTGAATATATGACACTAATATCCTAGATAATTTATCACTATACATGTTTTATACTTTTGTATACAAATGTTTCTAATGTTTCATGTTAATTATTTTTCGTATCATAATTAACTGATTCCGTGTCTAGCATGCTATAGACCAAAGAATCAAGCATATGATCAAAAGATGCATCATTCTGATTATAGCTTTCCCCGCTAACATTCTTCTTTTAGATAAATTATTTTACGATATTTAGTCACCACCTTAAACTACATACGTTTAAGCATGATCCCATAAATAGGTAGTCACAAGCCCTACACATACAAGTTTCGTCCGAATTAATTTGTGATTATATAGATAATCACATTTGATCTTGTATCATTATATAATTATCACGACTTATTATGTGATTATAACCATATAGTATCAATGTGTAATCATTTCACACAATAAAAACATGCTCAATATAATAAATGAATAACAACTTATTTTGAATGACAATAACACCACTTTAAATTAGTTACACAAACCAAAGTATTGTTGTCATCCTTTTACATCCATACACGTCAACATTATCGACACCACATTCTTCCTAAAAAGATAATCAATAACATTTAGTCACTTATTCTAGAATGACAAATGAGTGTATTATTTGCAACCAAATTTGCAGAGTCATTCTTTATCAAGTGACACTCAGTTTAATTATTTTGCATCAATATTTACAAAATATTTGCAACATCTAAAATTTACAAGACTTCATACAAAATCGAAATACTTGTTTATTCTTCCAGAACAATTAGTAAAATTGTACCAAGCACAACACAATTGTGCACCAAATCACACAAAATTCTGCATAAAACGACCGTTAAGACCGTAATCCAAACCGCACCTTAAAAAGACAAGTACATCATGTCCGAACAGTCCAAAATTAATTTTCGACGCAAATATGATATTAGGAAACAAACTCCATTCGTAAACTTATGCATAAGAAAATTCCTTTATGCACACAAACTTTTCAGCGGCTAAAGACCATTTTAAAAGTCCTAATTTTGCACACAAATTTCGACAACCAAACACCCTTTTATAGACATTTTCTGCGCAAAAATTTCAACAAAACAAACACCTCTTTTAAAGTGAGTGTTCTGCACAAAAGTTAATCAACCAACCGACCCTTTGAAAATCAGTTTACTACGTAAGAAAGTCAGCAGCCCAACAGCCCTTTGAAGGTAGTTTTCTGCACAAAAATCTAACAATCAAGTAGCCTTTCAAACATGACTTTTCTGTAAAAAAAATTCAGGAACCAAACAGCCCTTTAACAAGTTAACCAAACAGCCCCTTAAAAGTATTTTTTCTGCACAAAAATTTCAGCAATCAAATAGCCATTTCAAATGACTTTTCTGCATAAAACTTTAGGAACCAAAACAGCCCCTTAACAAGGATCTTTCTGCACAAAACAAACCTGAAGAACCTGCACATAACAACTTCAATTATTTTGCACAAAATTACTCGAAAAGCTGATCCAAAAACAACCTAAAGGAGCAGATTTGGATCGAAATTGGTTTGAATCTAAAATCACTGAATTCAAAACTTAGATCTAAAGAATCGTTTCCATGTTTTGTATCCTTTTCCGATTAAACAATGACGATAATCTGTTTTAAGATTGTAGTATAACTGTATAAGGATACCTGTAATCAGAAATCGCAACTATGACACAAAGCAATAACACCATAAATCAGCAAACGAAAGTATGAACATACACACAATAAAATAATGAGACAGAAACTTAGATGAAACCATATACAATAACGTGATCGAGGCACGTGTTTGACACGCTTTCCTTAAAGCAGATTCGCCGTCCATTAGGCGTCTATTTCCCAAGGTACAACGATCAGAATAGTAGGTTGTACTGCCGGATGTGACCTTATGCCTGAAATTCTCATCAAACCAAAAGCTTTGTGTTGCTGGAGACTTTGCATGAGTAATATGTCATTTTTATATTACTTCTCTGTTCATATTTAGTAAAACCAAAAGTGTCCATTTTATAACCGAATCAAAAAAGAAGCGGTTTTATGCCATAATAACCATTAAACCAATATATTTATTTCTAACAATTAATCAAAATCAATGGCCATTATTCAAGATTAATTGCAGAATTAATTATAGTTGTTACGTCTTTGACTTTTATTGCTTTTGGTTTCAAGCACCTAATTTTAAGACTCGATATCTTATTCACACTAAAGTTGGCGAAATCTAAATTATTCGCCAAATTTTCTATATCATAAACTATTTAGAAAAATATTTGAATGGAAGGACCCTACTTCCTTACCTATTTAGTGTGTTAGCAAATGAGTTATAGCAAATTTCCATATACATACCGGATAACTTCAGCCTGCCAAATCTACTAAGTTTGATAGCATACCTGGTTATATTATCTTCATTGTCTTTGCTTTGATCAACGGATGTCTATTAGCTTCAATAAGCTAGATAAAATGGGCGAGTATTGGCTTGATGTTCTCGAGTAGACTAGACATGGAGTGCTTAAAAGGAATCAATGGTTGAACCACGATTTTTGTGACAAGCACTATAACCTGGCGTCCTGACTATGCGAGCCATGGATAATTCAGGTTAGTGCAGCAATACCACATACTTCCTAAATCAGGTCCCGCCTTTTGTTGTCTAAGTGGGTGTGCTGCATAACATGGAACGTCTTAGCCAAATATTTTTTATTGGCACAATAGTTTGACAATTGATGTCAGCATGCCACATGAGCTGATATGCAAGGATGAATAATGTTGCATCTTATTAGCTAACTTAGACAATGCGAGCCATGGATAATTCCTAACATCTACTTCAACGGCTACACGAAACGTACGTCCAGGTGGGGTGTTCTTGCACTGTCATTTTGTTCGATGATCAATATGTGAACTATGCATGCATTCCAACTATGGATCAAAGATATTATTTCAATCCACTTGCATTTTCCAATCTTTGTATATATTTTTCCTTATCCATGACTTAGCCTTAGGCATTAAGTTTAGTTAATCCCTGGTTACTCCTTTCACTTGTTAGTCTGGTTTTGCCAATGGGAAGTTAACTATGGATTTCAATCCCACTTGTAGAATAAGATAAGGGTAACACCATTAAATGGAAAGATACGTATCCAGGAACACCATCTTTCTAGTTCGCTGATGAGTGTTCTTTTTGAGCTTCCTTCTTTAATTTCTTTTTTTCGGCCTCTCCTATCTGTTCATTTTCATCACGTGCTTTCTTGAACTTCTTAGCAAAGACTGCAAGAATTTGTGTTACTGCACAAAACAACCAAAAAGGTATGAGATTTTAATTAAAAAAAAAAAATGTAACCGTAAGTTTTGGTGTCCAATGGTAAAACAGCAACTCTGATGCTCTGAAGTCTGAATGATTCTAGATTACATGTCATGTAACGTTTCTACAATTTTGAAAAGACAGAAAATATATATCATAACTAGGTGACTAGGTTGAATTGTAGGAGCTAGGGATCGGGAGAGGGTATAGCACGTAGAAATGTACATATATGAAGATGACTGGATGCAAGTATAAGTAGGTTGACTTTTAGTTTTGGCAAACTGTTTGACACGTTTGGCCCATTAGTGAATTTTGTTTAGTTCATTTGGCAGATAATTTGAATTAAGTTTCTGACTTTGCAAGGTCTAAAATACACAGGATTCTTAAGTTAGAGTTGAATGTGTCAAGACATTAACATTAAAAAATAGATCAAACCTTGCTCAAATGGGCAACAGACAGGATCCTCTCCAAAATACTGTGAAAGTGAATCTGCATTTCTTCCCTGCAAGCCACACTTGGAATGAGACAAGAGCACGATGTGATAAACAATGTTAGGGTTTAGTGAATGACTCACCACTTCAGTATACAAAGAGATCAGTGTCCGGACTTCAGCTTCAGCAGTATTAAGAAAACCCTTCAATGCCTGAAAGGGTTGTATTCAAGTACATACTTATCCACGATAAAAGAAAAAAAAAAGTACATACTTATCAGTTATGATACAATATCTTATTCGCCTAAATATATAATTTTCATTATTTAAACCAATAACTTACCTTTTGGAAGCCAGCGGATATAGCACCATCATTCTCCGAAGCAGTGAGTTCCTGCTCAACCTTTTCAAGACCTTTACTTACGGCTTGCATTTCTTCAGCCAAATTCTTCAATTGTATCTGTTAATTTGGTTGAGTACCAAATTAGGTGTTTGGGGGGGGGGGGGGGGGGGGGGGGGGGGGAATAAATAAATAAATAAAACAGCCAGTTAAAAGATACCCTAATCCCAAGTTTAAAATAGACATACCTTGGAGGCAGCTTCCAAATGAACCAGATCTTTGTCAAAATCGAGCAACTCTGGCATCTTCTCCGAGAGCAGCTATTAAAAAATACCATAATTCATGAGTAACCAGAATATATATATTTACAAGTTGAGAACTACTCCATATATGTATCAGAATAACATAGAATATCGTTAGAATAGCTGCAAATGCATTCTCTGGGAAAGCAGGATACGGGAGTATGGGACCCAAACTAATAACTTTTATACGCAGAGGATGAATAAACAGAAAATTACATGCTTCACTCTTTTCATTTATATCTAAGTGATTTTCCCCTTTTCTCTTTGGAAACAATATATGCCTCTTTGGACATAACCTCACACCTAATGACGTAAACGAAGAATAATGAACGTTGATGTCTTTGCAAGGGTTCTTTAGGGTAAGAGTTGAGGTGGCAAAATGGGTGGATATGGTTTGGTAATGAGCCTAAATGGTTAATTAGGTTGACTCATCTAAATCACTATTGTATCGAACATAGCTACAAAACTTATATTTACTTCAATGATATGATATCTACTTTTATGAATAGAATGAGTTAAATGGTGTTTTATACTGGGGGGATTTCGACTTTTTTTCATCTTTCAAGATATTTTTATATATTACCCGTTTGACCCGTTATAAACATTAAAAGCCTGAATACAACCATTTACAGGTAAATGGGTCGAAACTGCCACCGCTCATAACCAAAATATAATATGAAAATTAGTAAGTACAACTCTTTGTGATTTCTACCTTGCATAAGTAATGCATTAGAGTCATCTTGTTGTTCCTGGCACGAGTATCAGACAATTTTAGAAGACTGTCTAGCTTAAATCCAACAGCGGATCCTGAAACACAGATCATGAATGTCTTTATATGAAGCAATGGAAGGGGCCACCAACATTAAAAGCTCGCAAAACATAAAAAAAGTCAGCTATCAGTCTTAATGGTACCTCGAGCAGTGCCCTGGTTTAACGCATTTCCGAGTGTAAGAATTGTCTGCATTATTTGGCGCAACTTTGCAGATTCCTTTACCTACATTATATAGATGATGATTATAATTTTGAAAAGATAAAAAAGAAAAATTATATTAATATAATCAAATTTTGATAAAAATTGAAACGTTAAACTTAAGAATCGTAACTGGAACATACCTCTATAGTAGCATCATTAATTGCACTCAGGTTTTTTCTTAAATCGCTAACCTGAAAAAATTTGAAACTAAAGGCATAAAAAAGCCAACCAAAACAATGTTCAAAAACTGGTAAAAGAATATCATAAAGATACCTACCTGACTGGTAAAAGTAATTGTGAATGCAAATACTCGAAGTTTAGACTCAACCCGTGGAACCTTCATTAGCTCCATGAAAAACTAGAAAGCAATGACCATGTTATAGATTATATACATAAATAGTCTTTTCTGAACTACCTTCAATCCTATGGAGAGTAAAATACCAGTTCACACTTTCCCAGCATTTCCTTGTTTCCGGTATAGTTCTGAAATGACAGAAGCATGAGCAATTAGAATGAAATGTAGGTGAAGACATTATAGCCGCAATTATCTCACATATATGTGAGACTAAAACTTTTATGCAACATGGAGAATACCTTCAGTGTCTCCATTTCTTCTTTTGTTGGACAAAACTTGATAAGATTTTCAACTTGATCGATATCCAAAGCAGTAGCATCCAATGCAAGAACAGCATTCTAAGATGGAGCATGAACTTATGAGTACTACAATACAATGTTACACTTACGGGATGCGAAAAAATGTATACAGACAATTCCATTTCTGTACTGAAGTAAACAGCTCGCTATTCTGTAGTGTATCGCATAAAAAATAGCAAATGTAACGAATTATGGAATTTATAGTGGTGGGTAAAATGAACTTACAAGCATATCAGGCAGAGGGATCTTTATCTTGGTAAGCATAATTTCACAATTATATGCCCTACGCAAATCAACCTGAAATTATATTTTTGGAAATGAAACAGTTCACCGTCAATAACTTTGTGACAGCATTGATTACAGTTAGACAGACATATCATAGAGGGTAAAAGAATAAACCAAAAGCTCTATTTCTCTAATACCCTGATTTCAGAGTAAGGTAAACACAAATATACATTTTTCAAAAGGCGATGAGATAATTACTAGTGCCTCGGTAAATTAAGCTAGAACTTAAAGATGGAAATTGGCAAAGAGTCTACAAACAAATAGAGTTAAAATCCACTAACCAAGTGAACTTTTTCAGGTCGAGCTCCACCTTTGGCAGCATTGTCACAAGTTGCTGAAAATAGACTCGAGAGCTCGCTTATGTCAATTTCTAGAGGCACATACTTGGATTTGTCTTGCGTTTCAGCCCATAAACTCCCTTGCCGCACTCTTGTAACCTTGTTCCAATGCAGAGGCTTCAAAGACGTTTTCTTGGGAGAATTTGAAGAACCCTTACCTTGTCCACTACCCAAAGAACCAAAAGAACGCAATCGTCCACTAGATGATGTAGGTTGTTGCACCCCATTAGATCCCTTTGTTCCAGGTGGTGGAGGTGGAGGTGTACCACTGCCTGGTGGTGGAGGTGGTGGTGGACCTGGCCCACCGCTGCGTCCTGGAGGTGGTGGTGGTGGTCCTGGGGTGGAACTTGCTTTAGTATATGGTGGAGGTGGTGGTGGAGGACCTTTAGATGAATTAGGTGGGGGTGGCGGGTGGCGGTAGAGGGCCTTTGGAAGAAATAGGTGGGGGCGGCGGTGGGGGTGGAGGGCCTTTAAAAGAAACAGGTGGTGGTGGCGGTGGAGGACCTTTAGAAGAAACAGGTGGAGGTGGTGGTGATGGGCCTCTAGAAGAAACGGGTGAAGGCGGGGGTGGTGGTGCTGGAATCCTGGAAAAACAAGAATCGGAAACTGCAAAGATACCAGATAAAATGAAAGTAGTCAACAACCCAAAAAGGATACTTGAAATTACTGAGAATAAAAGGAAAAGAGCTGCTCAAATGAAAAGATGTTCTTTATATGAGTGGTACTTGTGGTTAAATACCATAAATTCTATCCACAAGCTCCAGCAATCCATCTGATGGTCTTTCATAGACGGATCTACTTATTAGAGACATATCGCTAAATAAATGACCTGTTGTCTGAAAGGCAAACAGAAAAGAGCAAATATCGATAAGTAAGTTTTGTGATTTATAGTTCAAACATCAGCTGCTAGCATATAATATAATGCAGTGAAAAGGAATACACTATATCTTTGGCTGACAAAAGGCCTCACTAGAACGTGTACTGCAGTAACCTTTGGATCACTTGTTATTCGAGAGTAAATGCACCTTATTGCTATGTGTCAGTATTACCCATTGCTCCAAAAGAAGACTTCATGTGAATTTCGAATATATTCCAAACAAGATGCACATTTCTAAGTTAGTAATGATGCACCAGAACTATGGCTAGTGTGACAACTTTAACATTATCATGGATCCCTCAGAATATTTCAAATCGTCAAGTACAACTAAATTGGTGACAAAAATTGTCTCTATACATGTCATATTAGCATTTCTACTTACATACACATATATTACATTAAAGTAAAAATAAGCATACACTTGTACAAACACATATGGGTGCATGTAACATGGTATGAGTTCATTCCAACAGTTGGATTTTGTCTGGTCTAGTAGCATGAAATTCATATTGAAGATCTCAATTGAAAATAGATTACTTCATATCCAACACCAAATTCACTCAAGTTCAAATTCTAAAGTTTTAAACTAACACACCTTAATGTACCTTTGCTGAGCGTTCCTAATTAAACAAATCTATCAAAATACAAGATGTTCAGCTCACTGCTAGGGATGGAAATGGTAAGTAATCTAAGGCACCTTGAGTGTCAATCTGTCACCATAGACTTAAGGGAATTCGTGTCAGATTAACTATTATCAACAATAGCCCTTTTATCACTCCCAATCTCTTTACCGCTCGCTTAAATATAGCGGCGATCCGTTGCGTTTGAGGTCCAAAAGACCAATGCGCGATGCGGTACATGGACGCGCGGCGCTAAGTATTAAATAAAAGATACGGAGTAAAAAATATTTCTACTTAAATTACTCTACAAGTAAATAATTAAATATGGAATAAGTCACCGTGTATAACATCAAGTATGTCAACTTAATAGTTTGACCAGAAACAAAAAGTCAACTTAAACTATAAAAGTTTATGCTAGTCAAAATTAAAACTGTTTGGAAGTGATGCGTCTAATGCGAGCGCGATCGCATTAGGCCGCATCCTGGAACAACCTCGCATCAGGTTCCGTGTTTCGTTTTCTCAAACGCGCGAATGCGCGCGCAACGATGCGCACAATTTTAAACCATTAGTCATTTATTAACCTTAAATTTCAATACGAAGTTAATTAACTCGGTTCCTTTACGACAGTTAATCTACTGGACTCACAATAAGAAATGGAACAAAATCAGTTCAAAATTTATAGCAAACCTAACAAAAATGAAAGAAGAAATTATTAGGGAATGAACAAATAAAGTAACAAAACAACAAACCTAGTAGTTTAGTGAAAGTTGATTAGACGAGACGACAGGAAGGAAATAAGGAATGTGTTCCGATGAAAACGTGGGTGCATGGTCGGAATCAGGATGTGAATTTGAAAATCGAAATGAGGTTTTGAAATTATATATATATATATATATATATATATATATATATATATATATATATATATATATTTTGAGGGAATCAGGATGTGAATTGCATTTATACCCTCCACAAAAAAGTCATTAATTGCATCTATATCCTTTTTAAATTGAATAATTGTACACATATATCTCTTTCATCTTTTTAGGGGCTGCTTGGTTATTAAGAGGGGAATGCAAAGGGAAAGGAAAAGGGAATGCAAAGAAATAGGTGAGGTGGGTAATCATTACCTTACTCCCCAATTTACTCTATAATGGTTGATTACCCAGTACTGGGTAATCAATACCTTAGTTGAGCTCAACCAAGCACAATGTAAGAGATATGGTGGGCCCGTTTGATTTCCATTCCCTTTCCCCACCCCCCTTTTCCCTCTTAACAAACAGCCCCTTAATGTTTTCCCTTCTTTTTAATAGAGTAAATTGCAAAAATCGTCCCTAAAGTTTGGCCAAATTGCAAGTTTCGTCCCTCAACTTTGGAAAGTGCAAAGATCGTCCCTGTGGGAAAGTTTTGGGGCAAATATGCTCCCTGGCCTCTGTCAAATGACACAAATACCCTTGTCTTTTTCTTTTTTTATATTCCTTTTCAGTTTCTTCCACCAATGGTCCTTGTGTTGCGCAAGGCTTTACAAATTTAGTCCTTTTTTTACACAAATGGTCCTTCTTACACAAAATCGTCTTTGTGTTGCGCAAGGCTTACACAAATGGTCCTTGAGTCGTTTTTCTTCGTTTTTTACGTTTTCGTCCGTTTTTCTTACATTTTTCCTTTTGCCGTTTTTATTCGTTTTCTACGTTTTATCCTTTTTTTTCCGTTTTTTTTTACGTTTTTTCCGTTTTTGTCCGTTTTTATCGTTTTTCTTACGTTTTTTCGTTTTTTTTTTCTTCGTTTTTTTATTTTCTTGTTTTCGTCCGTTTTTCGCCCGTTTTTATTACGTTTTTTTTCCGTTTTTGTCGGTTTTTTATCGTTTTGTCCGTTTTTCTTACGTTTTTTACGTTTTCGTCCGTTATTCTTACGTTTTTTTTACGTTTTCGTCCGTTTTTCTTACGTTTTTTTTTTCCGTTTTTGTCCGTTTTTCTTACGTTTTTTCCGTTTTTGTCCGTTTTTCTTGCGTTTTTTTACGTTTTCATCAGTTATTCTTACGTTTTTTACGTTTTCGTCTGTTTTTCTTACGTTTTTGTCCGTTTTTATCCATTTTTCTCACAATGTTATCCGTTTTCATACGTTTTCGCCCGTTTTCTTGCGCTTTCATCCGTTTTTATCGTTTTCAGACGTTTTTCTTACATTTTTGTATGTTTTATCCGTTTTTGTTCATTTTCCTTACGTTTTCTTACTTTTTTTCCGTTTTCTTTTTTTTTTTTGTCAGAATTTTTTTAGTTTGTCCGAATTTTTTATTTAGTCCGAATTTTTTGTCCCATTTTTTTTGACAAAATTTAAAAAAAAATAAATAAATAAATAAAAAATCAAAATTTTTGTCCGAATTTTTTGTCCCATTTTTTTTTCTTTTTTGTCCGAATTTTAAAAAAAATAAAAAAAGTTCAAAATTTTTCTTCGATTTTTTTTTCTTTTTTGTCTGAATTTTTTTTAAAAAAATAAAAAAAATAAAAAATTTTGGTCAAAAAAAAAATCGGAAAAAAAAAAATTCGGACAAAAATTTTGAATTTTTTTAACTTTTTTTTTTTAAATTCGGACAAAAAAGAAAAAAAAATCGAACAAAAATTTTGATTTTGATTTTTTTTTTAATTTTATTTATTTTTTAAAGAAATTTTGGTCAAAAAAAAAATCGGACAAAAAATTTGGACTAAATAAAAAATTCGGACAAAAACGTAAGAAAAACGGACGAAAACGTAAAAAACGTAAGAATAACAGACGAAAACGTAAAAAAACGGACAAAAACGTAAGAAAAACGGAAAAAAGGGATAAAAACCGACAAAAACGGAAAAAACGTAATAAAAACGGACGAAAACGTAAAAAATGGAAGAAAAACGGATAAAAACGGAAAAAAAAAAACATAAGAAAAACGGACAAAAACGTAAGAAAAACGGACAAAAACGGAAAAAAACGTAAGAAAAACGGACGAAATCGTAAAAAACGGAAGAAAACGTAAAAAAAGTGGACAAAAAACGGATAAAAACGGACAAAAATAGAAAAAAGGTAAGAAAAACGGACGAAAACATAAAAACGGAAGAAAAACGGACTCAAGGACCATTTGTGTAAGCCTTGCGCAAAATAAGGACGATTTTGTGTAAGAAGGACCATTTGTGTAAAAAAAGGACTAAATTTGTAAAGCCTTGCGCAACACAAGGACCATTGGTGGAAGAAACTGAAAAGAAATATAAAAAAAGAAAAAGACAGGGGTATTTGTGTCATTTGACAGAGGCCAGGGACCATATTTGCCCCAAAACTTTCCCACAGGGACGATCCTTGCACTTTTCAAAGTTCAGGGACGAAACTTGCAATTTGGCCAAACTTTAGGGACGATTTTTGCAATTTACTCTTTTTAATATTTTCCCCTCTTTTCAAGATTTTGAAATCCTCTTATTACGATGTCTCGTATACTTGTTTTATTCAAACTTATTATAGATGAGGCCGGGTTGTCAACTTCACGTTAGCGTCATAGAAGGTAGGGACGCAACCAGTGGGTTCCGAGTTCGCGAGACCCCATGAGTTTTTTTGATGCAGTGTTTAAACATCTAGATTTCCTAAATGTATTTTAAATGCACCCAGGGACGGAGCTAGGGGGTTCCCGCGTGTGCCCCGGAACCCCATGGATTTTTTTCGAATGCACTCTATCCATTTAAATGTGTTTCTAGTATTATTTAGTAAGTATACATACAAAAATTTTGTGCACCTGGTTATATTTGGTTCTCGTCCTGATCGAAAGTGATCACACGTGAAGGGCCGAAGTTGGAGCATGAACCCCATGAAGGGGATGTTTGGTTGGTGTACGTAGGTCACAAGCTGACGGTGGTTCGGTGAAGTCTTGGACCGTTTACATTAATTAAAAAAATATATATTTAAATTTTTATTATTTTATTTAATTAAAACTACTTCCTTACCTTTTCATTTTTTTCATACATTCAAAAATCATCTCACTCTCGTTATCCAAACAATCTAATAACAAATATTTCTAATTTCTTTTACCCAAGTGAATTCCGAATCATTCTTATTTACTTCTTCCGACAAAGAAGAAGAAGTTAAGGGGTTGTTTGGTTCGTAGAAATTCAACTCATGGAATTTCATTTGCGTGGATTTAATTAATGAAGTATATAAAGACCCACATATAGAAAACCCTTTTTATGTTTGGTTCACAAGATTTGTGTCAAAAAATTTAAATTGATATATGATCGGGTATAGTTAGGGATGAGCATATAGAACCGAATTCCGGAACCGAACCGGAACCGTACCGGTATCGTACCGAAACGGTACCGAGTCCTGATGTACGATACGGTACCGGGACTACTAAATAAGGCAAAAAAAAATCGAGACATTTCGGGTTCGGGACGGGACTTATTCGGGAAATCCCGATTTGGTACCGAAATTAGAATAATCCATGTTTTTTAATGAATTGTGTTATCCAAACACCCATTTGTTCCATGCAACAAGCAAACCAAAAGTCAAAAAAAAAAAAAAAAAAAAAAAAAAAAAAAAAACCATCTACTGCTGTTACTAACAAGTAACAATCACAGTTCTTTCACAAAATCTTCCAAAAAATTAAACCCTAATTTATTATCAATCACACAAGTCATCTCAATCTTTATCATTGAAAAAATATGGAGATATGTTTAATTTTGTTTTTCTTTTTAACATATATCACTGTAGCAACGTAAATGAGCCGCGAATTAGATTTACTAATGATTTTGACATTCTCGAGTGGTGAAAATTAAACGCTCTAAGATTTCCAATACTAGCTCGAATGGCTAAAGGTAACTTACTACATTTTATGATGATTTTATTCCTTATGTTTTACGTTATTATTGTTTTACAAGTCTTTATTATTTTTTAGATATTTTCACAATTCAAATAACTACCATTGCATCGGAGTCGGTTTTTAGTACGGGAGGTCGTGTTCTTGACCCATATAGGACTAACTTGTCTTATGCCGTAGTTGAGGCGTTGATATTGATATGTACCCAAGATTGGGTAAGAAAGTACAAAAAAGCTATAGTAGATGACATCGACGATCTATTAAATGATGACGATGTTGCAAAAGGTAATAGCTTATCTTGAATGTGTTTTTCTAATGTTTGTTAAGTTATTAACTTTGCTAGTTTTTTGTCGTATGTATAGATATAGAAGAAGAGATTGCCAAGCAAAACGCTAAAGGAAAAGGGATGGGAGTTGCAAAAGATTAATTGTTTTGTTGAACATGATTTAGTTTGTTTATTTTGATGGTATTACTGATACTGTGATACATGAGACCACCTGCAAACATGTATTTTGATGGTATTATTTTGATGGTATTATTGTTGAACATGATTTTGAACATGATTTAGTTAATCAACTTGTCAGCAATGTGTATAAACTGGCCAACGTCTAACTTCTGATAGACTTCACCCATGAAATCATTGAAATACTCCCAATATGTGTAGTTCCGCTCAAATGGCATAAAAAGTATTCCGAATTTTTGCTTGAGCTTATGAAGCACTTTTTATAAATCATTCTCGTTGTCAAATTGATCTATTTAACGAAAAACGGGAATAACCCGATACGTACCGATTTCCCGGTATCGAATCCCAGAACTGGTACCAGTACTGAAATCCCGTTCGGTACGGTGCCGATACACACCTTTCATGCCCGGGAAAAAATTGTGACCATCAATTCGGGACGTGTTCGGGACGGGATTGGTACCGAGCTCATCCCTAGGTATAGTGTATCCGGACCCAATTGGTAAATAGGTTTTCTTAGCCCATTTTCAGTGGCTAATTACTATATATATAATAATGCGGCGTTAAGTGACGTTCGATGACGTCATTTTGCAGCCCATCTTTGCAGCCCAACTTTTGCCAACTTTGCAGCCCAAGTGATGACGTGATATACATATAATTCATAGGTAGACTTTTGTGTTGACCCCAATGTTAGTGCTAATAAAAAAAAAATTACCATGCACTCACACACACCCATGATCAAAACAAGGCATTTATAAAAAATAAAATAAAAAAAGAATATTTACAAAACACACCCTAAACTTCTTAATATTTACGAGTTTTTTATATAACAAACTTTATTTACCAAATATCTAATAAATCTCTAGCGGTTTCTTGAATAAAAAAATTACTACCAAATAGGTCTCTCGATAACGAACAAAATAAGCCCAATATTGATATGCTTTTGACAGACGTACGGTTTTATAAAAAAGGTTCGAGTTTAATATATGTATACTTTTTAAATAAAAGAACTTTCAAAATGCACCCTTAACATATCAAATAACTTTAAAAAATTTTAAAACTATAAAGACCAAAGACGTGCTGCTGTATAAAAGTTTATATATAATTCTTTTGTTTATATAGCAAAGTTTATTTATCAAATATATAACAAATATCTTACGATTTACGCCGTAGAAACGCCGTAAAAAACATATCTAATATTAATATACTTTTGACATACGTGCGCTTTTATAAAAAAAAATGAAAAATTGTCTTTGTCTTCTTCGACAACCATTATTCAGATACGCGCATACCAACTGATCTCATTGACGAAAATCCATAAACAAAAAAAAAATCTATGTCGATACATTACAATAAAAAAATTTGCCCAACTTCGACGCCCCGCCGCAACGCGGCGGACCGACGCCCGACTCGTTTGAAAAAATTTGTAGTATGGGCGAATTTGAACGAAACAAAATTTGCACACAAACTATTTTTCTATAAAATGACTAATATAATCCTCGTTAATTATATTTCTTGTTTTATATATTATTTTTTATGTTTAAAAGGGCATACTTATATATAATTATCTCTTTTCATTTCTTTTCCTATCAAACCGAGAACACGACTTCTAAATTTTCCCTTCCATTTCCTTTAGCTTGAGAACATGAAATAAAAGAACATCTTTCTTTTATTTTCACCTCTCTTATTTACTCTTAGAGTAAATTGCAAAAATCGTCCCTAAAGTTTGGCCAAATTGCAAGTTTCGTCCCTGAAGTTAGGAAAGTGCAAGAATCATCCCTGTGGGAAACTTTTGGGGCAAATATGGTCCCGGGGCAAATATGGTCCCTGGCCAAGTTCAAATGACATAAATGCCCCTGCTTTTTTATTTTTATTAATTCCTTTTAATTCCTTTTCAGTTTTTAACACAAATGGTCCCTGTGTTGCGCAAGGCTTTACAAATTTAGTCCTTTTGTTAGACAAATAGTTATTCTTACACAAAATCGTCCTTGTGTTGAGCAAGGCTTTACAAATTTAGTCCTTTTGTTAGACAAATAGTTATTCTTACACAAAATCGTCCTTGTGTTGCGCAAGGCTTACACAAATGGTCCTTGAGTCCGTTTTTCTTCCGTTTTAATACTTTTTCGTCCGTTTTTTTTTTTCCGTTTTTTCTCCGTTTTTCTTACGTTTTTGTCCGTTTTTCTTACGTTTTTTACGTTTTCGTCCGTTTTTCTTACGTTTTTTTCGTTTTTATCCGTTTTTCTTACGTTTTTGTCCGTTTTTCTTACGTTTTTACGTTTTCGTCCGTTATTCTTACGTTTTTTTCGTTTTCATCCGTTTTGTCCGTTTTTCTTACGTTTTTTCCGTTTTTGTCCGTTTTTCTTACTTTTTTTCGTTTTTGTACGTTTTTGTCCGTTTTTCTTACGTTTTTTACGTTTTCGTCCGTTATTCTTACGTTTTTTTCCGTTAACATAAATTTTTGTCAGTTTTTCTTACGTTTTTTTTTCCTTTTTTGTCCGTTTTTTCATACATTTTTTCCCGTTTTTTCTTACGTTTTTTACGTTTTCGTCCGTTATTCTTAAGTTTTTTCCGTTTTCATACGTTTTTGTCCGTTTTTCTTACGTTTTTCCGTTTTTGTCCGTTTTTCTTACGTTTTTTACGTTTTCTTCCGTTATTCTTATGTTTTATCCGTTTTCATACGTTTTTGTCCGTTTTTCATACGTTTTTTTTTCCCGTTTTTTCTTACGTTTTTTACGTTTTGTCCGTTTTCTTAGTTCCGTTTTTTTTTTTTTATCGTTTTTTCCGTTTTTCTTACGTTTTTTTTTTTGTCCGTTTTTCTTATTTTTTTTTTTTTTTTCCGTTTTTGTCCGTTTTTAATACGTTTTTTGTCGTTTTTCTTACGTTTTTTATGTTTTCGTCCGTTATTCTTACGTTTTTTTTCCGTTTTCATCCGTTTTTGTCCGTTTTTCTTACGTTTTTTTCGTTTTTGTCCGTTTTTTCTTAAGTTTTTCTTACGTTTTTTACGTTTTCGTCCGTTATTCTTACGTTTTTTCCGTTTTCATACTTTTGTCAGTTTTTCTTACGTTTTTTTTCGTTTTTGTCCGTTTTTCATACATTTTTTTCCGTTTTTCTTACGTTTTTTACGTTTTCGTCGTTATTCTTGCGTTTTTTATCCGTTTTCATACGTTTTTGTCCGTTTTTCTTACGTTTTTTTCCATTTTTGTCCGTTTTTCATACGTTTTTGTCCGTTTTTCTTACGTTTTTTACGTTTTCGTCCGTTATTCTTATGTTTTTTTCCGTTTTCATACGTTTTTGTCCGTTTTTCATACGTTTTTTCCCGTTTTTCTTACGCTTTTTACGTTTTCGTCCGTTATTCTTACTTTTTTTCCGTTTTCATACGTTTTTGTCCGTTTTTCTACGTTTTTTTTCCGTTTTTGACCGTTTTTCATACGTTTTTGTCCGTTTTTCTTACTGTTTTTCCATTTTATGCCTGAGATGTTAAATAATGAGTCGAGATGGTATTGATATACATCATATGTTAAACGTATGAGTCGAGATGATATCGTTATACATGAGATGTTAAACGGATTAGTCGAGATGATACGATTATACGAGACATGTTAAACGGATGAGTCGAGATGATATCGTTGTACATGAGATGTTTAATGGATGAGTCGAGATGATATCGTTATGCCTGAGATGTTAAATGAATGAGTCGATATGGTATTGATATACATCATATGTTAAACGTATGAGTCGAGATGATATCGTTATACATGAGATGTTAAACGGATGAGTCGAGATGATACGGTTATACAAGACATGTTAAACGGATGAGTCGATATGATATCGTTATACATGAGATGTTAAATGGATGAGTTGAGATGATATTGATATACATCATATGTTAAACGGATGAGTCGAGATGATGTCATTATACATGAGATGTTTAACGAATGAGTCGAGATGATATCGTTATACATGAGATGTTTAACGGATGAATCGAGATGATATCGTTATGCCTGAGATGTTAAATAATGAGTCGAGATGGTATTGATATACATCATATGTTAAACGTATGAGTCGAGATGATATCGTTATACATGAGATGTTAAACGGATTAGTCGAGATGATACGATTATACGAGACATGTTAAACGGATGAGTCGAGATGATATCGTTGTACATGAGATGTTTAACGGATGAGTCGAGATGATATCGTTATGCCTGAGATGTTAAATGAATGAGTCGATATGGTATTGATATACATCATATGTTAAACGTATGAGTCAAGATGATATCGTTATACATGAGATGTTAAACGGATGAGTCGAGATGATACGGTTATACGAGACATGTTAAACGGATGAGTCGATATGATATCGTTATACATGAGATGTTAAATGGATGAGTTGAGATGATATTGATATACATCATATGTTAAACGGATGAGTCGAGATGATGTCGTTATACATGAGATGTTTAACGAATGAGTCGAGATGATATCGTTATACATGAGATGTTTAACGGATGAATCGAGATGATATCGTTATGCCTGAGATGTTAAATAATGAGTCAAGATGGTATTGATATACATCATATGTTAAACGTATGAGTCGAGATGATATCGTTATACATGAGATGTTAAACGGATTAGTCGAGATGATACGATTATACGAGACATGTTAAACGAATGAGTCGAGATGATATCGTTGTACATGAGATGTTTAACGGATGAGTCGAGATGATATCGTTATGCCTGAGATGTTAAATGAATGAGTCGATATGGTATTGATATACATCATATGTTAAACGTATGAGTCGAGATGATATCGTTATACATGAGATGTTAAACGGATGAGTCGAGATGATACGGTTATACGAGACATGTTAAACGGATGAGTCGATGTGATATCGTTATACATGAGATGTTAAATGGATGAGTTGAGATAATATTGATATACATCATATGTTAAACGGATGAGTCGAGATGATGTCGTTATACATGAGATGTTTAACGAATGAGTCGAGATGATATCGTTATACATGAGATGTTTAACGGATGAATCGAGATGATATCGTTATGCCTGAGATGTTAAATAATGAGTCGAGATGGTATTGATATACATCATATGTTAAACGTATGAGTCGAGATGATATCGTTATACATGAGATGTTAAACAGATTAGTCGAGATGATACGATTATACGAGACATGTTAAACGGATGAGTCGAGATGATATCGTTGTACATGAGATGTTTAACGGATGAGTCGAGATGATATCGTTATGCCTGAGATGTTAAATGAATGAGTTGATATGGTATTGATATACATCATATGTTAAACGTATGAGTCGAGATGATATCGTTATACATGAGATGTTAAACGGATGAGTCGAGATGATACGGTTATACGAGACATGTTAAACGGATGAGTCGATATGATATCGTTATACATGAGATGTTAAATGGATGAGTTGAGATGATATCGTTATATATGAGATGTTAAACGGATGAATCGAGATGATATCGTTATGCAACATATTTGGTGCCAAAATTTCCCGCCACTTTATGGACACCAGGTTAACTCTTATCCTCAGAAATTTGGAGCCAAAACTTCCCGCCAAAAGCTCTCTTCTTCACCGTAAAAACAGATATAACTCTTATCCTCACAAACACATTACTCTATATCATCACAACTACCAATACATTACACACGCTTATCATACCAACTACGAACATACACACTGTCTTCGATAATACATTGTCGTCCCTAAACTTAATATATTTTTTTATAAAGGTTATCTAACCAAAAGAAAATCAGTATATATATATATATATATATATATATATATATATATATATATATATATATATATATATATATATATATGGACGACATTTTTATAGGTGGGCCCCTCGTAATTTAGGGTCATCCCTTAAAAAATTTCATTTTCCTAAAAGTGTATTGTTGTAGTGAATTTCGTAAAATATTTTACCCTTTAAAATATTTTGTATTTAATATTTTTTTTAAATAAAACAAAATACTTAAACATAAAATAAAATAAATTTCATTGTTAAATTAAATAGCGACCACATATGTGGTCTCTAAACAAGCAAATGTAAAGGCTCTGTATTTCTTTTTACATAATTAAAAGTATTTATTTTTACATAATTAAAAGTATTTAACAAAAAATTAAATGATTTTTAGTAAATATATTAATGTAGCGACTACAAATGTGGTCGCGAAGTAATTTACAACTCAAAAATCCTTTTAACAAAAAATTAAATGATTTTTAGTAAATATATTAATGTAGCGACTACAAATGTGGTCGCGAAGTAATTTACAACTCAAAAATCCCTTTTTTGAAACATTCTTAGATTTTATTTCAGCAAAACAAAGTGGAAATGATATAGCGACCACATATGTGGTCTCGAAATAAGTAGGACCCAGGTTGTATGATTCAACGAAAAATTGCGTTGAAAATGTGGGTCCAATGCCTTATATAGCGACCACATATGTGGTCTCGAAAAAACCCCGACGCAGAAAGTTGAAATTGTAGTATTGTATATAGCGTTAGGAAAAAAAAAATTAGATTCCGACCCCCCATTGAAAATTTTCAAGCTTCTCCACTGATGGCATGGCATGTTGCAAATCCATCTTAATATGAAATTCATATTGACTTGGGCATAAAAGTTGGCTAATGGTTAAAACTCATAATATGTGGGAATGACTAATTACTCATAACAAAACTCTAAAAGACATGCATAATAATTATCATCTAATTCTAAAACGCCAACAATGCAGTTTAATTTCCTTGCTAGCTATACCCACAAAAACTTTTCTACGCGCGTGTCTGCCTATTTGGTTCCGAGCTCAGTCCCAGAACACTTGGCCGCCGCCCTGACAGTATCAAAACACAAACTTAACGTTAAAGTCTGAATAATAACCTTAAAACATCTCGGATAGCACTTATAGAAGAAAAAAAAAATGTCTACTCGGCTTTTGATTGCTTATAAGCTAGCTTGTTTAAATACAAGGTTATAAAAGGAGGCCTCAATTTGCAAGAATACCAGATATTGGACAGATGGCAAATAGAGATGTTTTTCGTAGCTTTTAAATATTCATAAGGTGCTAAAGAAAAAATGTTGTTTAATCTACCATATAGCGTTCCTTTAGCAAGTAGGCGGTATTTCGATATGTTCCTTTAGCAAGTAGTCATTGTTGAGTACTTAAATACACGACGACCTGCAAAGAAAAAAAGTGTAAAAAAGCCAAAAGCACAAGTAAATCAATAGTCACACCAACAAAGAAGCTAAAATCAATGTTTTAGAATTTCCCTGAAGACATCAAACCTTACACTAGTAAACAAATGTTTGACGAGCGAAGTAAGTACAAAGTTGTTATAACGTAAACGTTTAATAACACATAGAAAATCATGTCCTAAAACCATATGCGCGCGGTATGCACAATATTACTAACAAAATAACCTAGTGTATTCACAAGTAAATACAGTAGAAGAAATATCTCAATTCTTAAAAACAATAAAACCAAAATTTTCAATTAATTTTTTACCTGCAGCTGCCATGACGGTTTCGCTTCTTCTTTTCTTGGAATGTAAGTAAAAATAATAGTAATAACCTTTTCCTCCTTATATACGTATAAAAAAAATCGTCACTGAACAATTATGTAATTTTAGTCCCTAAACTTTTATATCATCTCATCAAAAGGTTTTTAGTTTAAGTAATTCTAGCCTAATGTGTTACTCCATCCGTCCCATAATTATTATCCACTGTTGACTTTTTAAGTCTTTATCTTTCCGCTTCGACCTTAAATATTTTTATTTGTGTTATACAATAATTGATGCAAAATATATGAATGGATTAGCTATTAAATGTATTTTTATTGATATAATTTTTATCAAGTATTATATAACATAAATAAATATAATTAAAGTTAAAGATGAAAATAAAGACTTAAAAAGTCAATAATGAACAATAATTATGATACGGAGAGAGTAGTATTTAACAATCTTGTCACAAACCAAAATCACACATCCACATTCACCAAAC
Source organism: Artemisia tridentata subsp. tridentata (assembly GCA_021014915.2). Classification (NCBI taxonomy): domain Eukaryota; kingdom Viridiplantae; phylum Streptophyta; class Magnoliopsida; order Asterales; family Asteraceae; genus Artemisia; species Artemisia tridentata. Next base: position 374,533,955 of record CP139503.1, read on the forward strand.
CAAATCACATTTTATCGAAGTTTAGACTCTACCCCTCATAATATAGATTCAAACTAAACTTGAGAAATAAATATAGTGTCAAGTTGATTTAAAGTTTTTTTTAGTGTAGATTCACTAATTAATAACTTTGACATTTATATGATATTTTGCAAATAATATCAATGAGAAATTATATTTTCAAAACTTTGAATCATCAATATGCTTCTAATCAACTTAATAAGAAAACATTTTTACGTAAAAAAAAAATAAATAAATAAATAAATAAAATAAAAATAAAAATAGATTACTAGTTACGAGTACCATTTTCGTGATTTCTAATTTTTCTCAATTATATATTTTTACCTTTGGGTTATCAAATCTTGTATTTATATCTGACCACAAACACATTTTACATTGTCTTCATCACACATAACAAAAGTTGGGATAAACGACAATAAATTCAACATTGTTGCAACATAATTGTAATACTCGTACCATTTATAGGTGACATAAATGACTTGAAATGTAATGGATTCATTAACTTCTGATTCTAAAAACATTAGCCATGAAGATGCAGCTTATGATTTAGGTAATAGACTATGTTATGTTTGTCTTTATCTTTATATTTAACATCAACATTTTTTTATTTTATTTTTTTTTTTTATTGTTTTTTTTTTCACAACATTTATGAAATGTTATTTACTGTTCATCTATAGTAAATGCATTTCATAAATGCAAAAATAAACCCATCAACTTTGTTACAACTACAAAATAACCCTTTAACTTTTAAAGGTTTAGATTTTTAAACTTTTTAAATTTCATAATATAACAAATTAACATCTAAACTAATTAAACTCTATAAATTTCTGTTTTACATATTTTTCTTTATTGTTGCCAATAATTTTTATTGTGGAAACATATTAAAACTTTATTCGGTAGCTACAAATTTTTTTTTTTTCACCCGCAGCAACGCGCAGACAAAGAAAATATTGTTTACCCATTTCTATAAATACGAAATATTTTTTCTTTTACATTTTTTTTTATTTATTTATTTATTTATTTATTTTTTTTTTTTTTTTTTGGTTAAGTTTTGTAAATACCCTTATCTCCATCATCTTAACATACATTTTCTTTTACATTCTGTGAGTCGTATTTTCTGCTGGTTTGTTTGAGTTTCAAGACAAAAGATCATTAGTTATTGACATACAATTGAATGACCCTTTGAGGTATTGGATTTGAGCTACAAAAACTTGTCGTTTAGGCCTATTTTTAGTAGCTTTTATGCCAAATCATATTATAAGATGGATCTACCACTTTTGATAAGTGTCATATACATTTCTTCACTTGTCATACCTATTAAGTGGTATATCTCATTCTGCAAGTGGAAATTTTTTTGTTGAGAGGCAAGTTCTTGTTCACAAACGGGTGTACCACCATCATATAATGTGTCAACAAGGTTTTTTAACGTTGATAGTATTCGATGACATACATATTAAGCGGTATATCTCATTCTTCACTTGTCATACCTACTATGATATAAATTTGGCAAGTTACGAAGAAAATGTAAAACAAGTTCTTGTTCACAAACGGGTGTACCACCATCATATAATGTACGTCAACAAGGTTTTTTTAACGTTGATAGTATTCGATGATAGACATGGCACCTTTTGTTGGAATATTAGAATCATAAAACTATAAACTAATAAACATAACATGAACATCAAAGCATATAGCACAGCGGATGTAGGATCTACAATAACATGTAATTAATTAACTAAATATTAAATAGATGCGTACCTTATTCGGTTTCTAGCAAGAACAAGAAACCACGTCATCACCAAGAACAATATAAACCCTAATATTGGTTTTATGAGAATCGACCTATATGTAGTCGAATAGGGCAAATAACAACAAGCTTGTACTCCATTCTTGTACACACGTAATACTAGCGTTTCAATGGGAAAAGCTAGGTTCTAATCACTAAACAATTCCAACACTTGTGTATAGGCAAAAATCGACAAACCCTAGGAGTTAGGGAATGAAAGTCGATCTGCCAAACTAGAGGAGAAGAAGAAGAAGTTGGAAAGCTTAGAGAATTAGGGTTAGCCAATAACAAACACAAGGGGTTTGTATTTATAGGCTTCTCTAAAACTTTCTCTCCATGTTAGACTAGAATTAGGAAACCTAATTCCCTCCTAACTCTCCCTATTTGGCCGCCCATACTAGCCCAAGGGATTTCTAGAATCTTCTTGGCTAGTTATTTCATACTTAGTCCTTGTAGTTAATATTTAACGACCGTTAATCAAACTCCGTTAAATACTAACTACCGTTAAGTTTTGTTTGTGAAATGAATAAATAAAATATAAAAATATATTTAATTATTCAAACCATTGAGACTCTTACGTATTGTGTGCAATCCCGAAGTCTCGGGTTCGAAACCGGACATACATATATTAATTTATATCCATTAACTCTAACAGCTCCCACTTGGATATTCATTAATATTTTAATGACATGGGTTAGTCTAGCTTAACCTTCCCAATGCCCCCAGTTCGATCCGAGTATGGTTTTCCTGGAAAAAAAAACCACGTGATGATATTATCATCATACTTATCCTTTTGTTTCTAATACTGCGTTAATATGGATATGGATCTAGGTCATTCCATAATTAACAATTAGTTTCTCGTTTATACATAATTGATCAAGATTACCAAAACATCTGAACATCTTCCAGATAGACTTTGGGCGTGCGCACGCAAACATCTTGTCAACCCTACGAGTGGCCAAGCAGTATTAAACTTCAACACAAAGTTAAAGGAACAAATCCTTTGTTGACTACGAGCGTAACCCTTAGATTTCACATCACCTCCGAAAATAGCCCTTATAGCCACCTGTTACGGATAGCGTTAGACTATCTTACAGAAAATGAGCTACATCCTCGGCAGTCACCTGGTATCTCAAGTCCGAGGATAAATATTCATGATTTACTTAATGACGACGATCCATAAAGTATAATCATGTGGTTGGGATAAGTCCTATATTCAATTTATCCAATATTGAATATCATGTGATATTGGTATCTCAACCTTACAGTACATTCTACCAATCCACACATTTGTCTTTATTTAATGATATTCCCATATCATTAATCGACAACGGACTATTTAGAATAAATTAATTATTCACGGATTTAAACATGCAAATATAGGATACAATATTAATAAATGATAATAAACGTTATCCGCACTTTATTTCATTAAAAATAATATTGTTTGTGCATCCCTTATCCAAATACTAACTAGATCAATGCATGATAATTCTCATCAATGAATTATGCCACAAGTCATGTTCCACATACTTGTTGACAAGGCATAAATCAACTAATGTTGATCTATCGGAATTTGAGAATACTTATTTCAACAATGAAATTCTTGTATGTGTGCATTTATTCATCATGATATTGCCACATAATATTTCATAAATTGCATGACATCCTCAATCGCAAATTTATGACAATTAAACTACCAAACCTTGTAGTTAAAGTATTCTAATTCTTTATATATAATGCAACTATGCTCATATTGAACATAACTAGTACACATGGTCTCCTAATAAGGATGAGCTCTCACCATGACTAGTATTGAGTGTCATCTCAATCTTACTAGCATCATTGTTTGTAAACAACAATATGCTCTTTTAAAGTTCCCGTAAACTTTAATATTCATCGTGTAAGGTTTGATATCTTCAAATCTATCAAGATTTGTCATCTATATCAACATCTTGCCATATGGTTCATATTTAGAATTTAGGAGCAAATCCAGGCTGAGGATGTAAATTCTAAACCATATCCATTACACTTAACTATCTAATAATTACAATTAGATATTAATGTTGTCAATCATCTTTCATTCAAGCATGATACAACAAGCAACATGATGCACATGAATAATCCTTTCGTCAACCTTAGATTTATTCATGTCATATCTTTTCAAAGATATGTTTCTATTTATACCTTCTAATAGAATATCATGTTCTTTTAGAATCAGTTATTTTACCGCTCATGTTTATAATAATAAACATATTTTCCAAGGTTTTATTTTCTAAATTTCCATATGAAGTTTCATTCCAAACTAAGACTTAACATATAAATGTTAATGGAATGTTACTTCCTATATGTTATACAACATATACGAAATAAGAAAATATAACACTCCCACTAGCTTTCAGGAATATTAAGAAATATCTTATTTAATTATAAATCAACACTGGGATTTAATAACTAAACATGGTATATTTCCTAGATGCATGCATTAATCCATTCACAAATGATTTGCACTTTGTATACTACTAAAGATTATTTGAATTCAAATACTCCTTTTAATTACTTTTCGTCCTCGCACAAGTAATTACTCAAGAAAGAGTTTTGATATTCCATTATCAATTTCATATAAATGAAACTAATAATGACAATCATAATCTTTATACATTTAATGTGCTTAAAAAGAATTTCAATCACATTTAATTGCTTAAGTGTGATTGATAATCTTTTCACACATTAAACATGTATACAAATTTGTCCCTTATAATTTCTACACAAGAATTTAAATCTCTAGGATTTTCATTTCCTTTGTAGAAATTCATCTCCATTCTATAGTGTAACTATAGAGTTTAAGATCAACTACGTTTCCAAACTAGTTATCTTCTTGGACAACATCTAATTATTCATAGTATGAGAAATTTTGCCAAATTAAATATTTGCAAATTATTAACAGGCATACCACGATCCTGTAACTCATAACCCTCAACATATTCTACAAATATTTGAGATATCCTTGCGGATCTATGAAATGAGAATTTCATCATTTTGAGATTTAACATTAACATGTTTAATCCTCATTATGATTTTGCTAGTGTATTTAGAAGATTATGTATCTTGTAATTTTATCTCATCAAGATAAAACTCCCACTTGCCTTTTGCAATTTATAGATTACCTATAAATTCTTAGCCAATAGAGCAACACAAACTTGTTCTCTTTTTGGGACTTTACAAGTACATATTGACAGTTCCTAACCTCAATTTGTTAATAATCTACTTACAAGCAGTTTAACAAATTCTGAACTTCAATTTTAAGACTTAATGTGATTGATCACATTCCATATTAAATGGTGTCTTATTAATCTTCTAGGTTGGAGTCTAATTGAGTATATCCGATCCTTACTCAATTTTCTAACCTTGATATCCTTTAGGAAGAATAGAAGATATAGTTATCTCAAATCAAACAATATATCAAGAGTTTGATTTTCCTAACTGAACATACCATAAACACTATGTATTTCATTAGGATTAATATTGTAAGTTAATCTTACAATATGTGAGATAAATATATATTTCGTTTTGGCTTACCTATTTACCAACTAAGTCAATTTAATGGTAAAATAGAATTTCCAAGCCAATTGCATGCTTTATAACATAAGTACTTTTGATCAAGTCACTTCATGTCTATGTCTTACCAAGAAGACATAACTGTTATAATCCCAATATACGTTATAAGTCATTAATCAACTCAATGACTCCTTGTATATTTCTTAATTAAAAAAAATATAACAAGTTAACGTCTTACTTTATTATAAGTCTTATAATCAATAAAAGACTTCATATTTATATCTTATAACAAAATATAAATATGCATAACCAAAGTAATCATGAACACCACAACTTGGTTTCAATTGTTATTTCAAGTTAATTTATTACTTCATATATTTATGTCATTCCAAGAATACATAAACATCTAAATATGAAGTAGTATAAGATTACTTCATTTATTTATGTCATTACAACAATACATAAATATTCACATTTGAAGTAGTCTTATTATCATATTGACACTTGTTCTAATAATTATCTAATTTAGGAACTAGTAAATTAACATAGTTTTATTACATCAGCCGAGGCTGCTAATAATAAAAGTATGTAATTTACCTTGTCATTAATATCTAGTAATTAAAGTAGATATTAACTCCAAGTGTTCTATTATTAGAATGTGTTTAAAACACATTAGAATATTAGTCTCTTACCTTACAGTCAAGAGAAACCTTTAAATCATATTTCTTTTGTGTTGTTGCTTGCACACTTTAAATATTTCTCCCACTTGTGCATGGAACAACATCACGTATCAGATAAACAACACGTCAATAGTTTGCTTATTTGATCAATATGATTGTGTCATGGATATAAGTGGATATAGAATCACCTCGTCTAGTAAGGAAACGTACACGACTATCCTTAATACCACAAGTGTCTATAATTGGAAAGTATTTATCTCAAGAGATTCTAGAGATAATCCGGGTAACTACCAAGATGTCAAGACTTGTAGCTCCCACTGAATTAAAGATCAGTACATGAACTCATTATTCAGTAATTACAACACAATGCTCCCAATGGATTTGACAATATTTAAAGTGTTGCATAACCAGCAAAAGCAAATAGTGTGTTGTTTACTTTCCTACACCTTTGATGAATCCCTTACGTAACAGCTAGTAAGGTACTCAAAGAATGTATTCTACTTTGTAAATGATGGAATATCCATCAATGCAATTAACTTGAAAGAATTTGGTATGCAATTTCTTCCTTAGTTAGGTCTACCTTCCCCATCATGGTATGTAGCACCTTTAAATGATTAAAGCACAAAAACTAGATCAAATATTCTAGTTTGCCTTTTACCAATTATGCGGTAATTAGTCTAGCTTCTAATTTAATAACTCCTAACATGCAATTTCTTAAGAAATTCACCATGAGTTATTTCTTAGAATTTAGACAATTCTAATTATCCTATTATACATTTCTCATTCATGAAAAGGAATAGGATTAAGTCTTACTCTTCACACGAAAAGTAGACTAGGTTTATTCTTTTCAGTAAAAATTGACTCTATCCAAAAACCCCTACGGGTGCAGATCAATTTACTACTAAAAGAATGTCCCACGTTTACGGTTTTAACGTTGCATTAAATACATTAAAAGAATTTTCAAAAATCAATTTTAGTATTTTCGATAATAACTTTTCAAGAAAATTAAACACCTATGGTAAATAAATTTAACCATTTAATTTTCACTGAAAACTAGGATCCAAATTGACGTCGTTTCATTACATCAGCTGAGGCTGCTAGCAATGAAAGTACTCAATAAGGTACGAATCAAACCAAATTGCCAATATCCAATTGCAATTCCTAGAATCATGGGACTTACATTATTTTGCCAATATCAGTTGCAAATGTAAGCATGTTTCATCCCCAAATCTTTATGCCTTGACGCCGTTTTATTACATCAGCTGAGGCTGCTAGTAATGAAAGTGCTCAATTAAGTTAACCAATTTAGAAACATGTAAATTGACGTCATTTCATCACATCAGCTGAGGCTGCTAGCAATGAAAGTGCTCAATTTACCCCTTTTGATTACCATTCTTTGAATCATTACATCAGCTGAGGCTGCTAGCAATGATAGAATGTCATCTTAGGTGTTTCCGTATTAATTGGTTGGCATATTACTTAAATTTAAGGGTATTAAATTTTTGATGTGTAATCAAAAAATATGTACAAAGATGTCATGCATTCATCTTTGTATCATATGTTTTCTACAAAAAAATTGTTTACTCATTCGCAGCTTAAATCAACAAAATTTAATTGATGGCGTTGAGAAACTTACAACATTGCCTTAAGATGCTTCGTACTTTTTCATGGTGTACTTAGTAAGTCTATTATTGACGCACAGGCGAGCGGAGGGGCAAACGTCCGCCGAAGCTAATTAAAAACGCGCCCCTTTCGGATGACAATTTAATGTCAAGCCTCCTTATACCCACTTTATAGTTTGTTAATAATAGGTCCGCCGCTTCGATCACTTTTGTACAGTCGCATCAATCAATTAAAACTTTAAGATTTAAAGCTTAAAACATTTTTATGTAGTAAATTATTAATTGCTAGTTTCGCCTGGGAGCAAATTACCGTGCGAAGCGAACCACTATCGGCACATAAGACTTGGCAATAAATAATTTACCACAAAGGTTTCATAGTTATTAGGTTCATTTATTTTTTATTCAAAAATTACCCTCTTTGATGTTACAATCCCTCATAATTAAACACAAAGATCAAGTAATTAAAAAAAAAAAAAAAAAAAAAAACACTCAATAACACATATATGATCATTAACAATATCATATAGCCACATGCAAACCTTTTTGATAAATCCTATTAATAATCTATGTGAATTTATAATGTATCTAATTAGTAAAACTCCCATTGGTTTTCGAGCTCATTGTGCCCAATGGACCACAGACGCCAAATAGCTTGGCCGCGTAAGTTTTAATTAACTAGATACCACATTGCACATAACCAATTAATTAATATATTTAATTAGAGTCTTCCCTAATTTTAGATTTATCTTAAAAAAAAAACATGTAGCATTATTAACACAAAACATTCCATGACAAAACATGCAAGATTTTGTCATGGATCCCATATTGCACTTATAATCATGTAGTCACATATTATCAAGCCAATATATAGTACGCATACAATTAATGACATCACTTAGGTACTCATTAATTAAACACTTAAAATTTTCATGCAATCCTAGGGTTTCTACAAGATTTTACAAAAACTAAAACCCTAAAAATAAAATATGGGTGTCGACCCAAATTAAAAAAAAATTAGGGTTTGTAAAATAAAACCCTAGAATAATAATGATTGCATGTATCTATACAACAAGATTCAATTTTAAGGTTTTTAGTAATTAATTACATGTATAAAACTGGCTCATGATGCCACTGTTGGAATATTAGAATCATAAAACTATAAACTAATAAACATAACATGAACATCAAAGCATATAGCACAGCGGATGTAGGATCTACAATAACATGTAATTAATTAACTAAATATTAAATAGATGCGTACCTTATTCGGTTTCTAGCAAGAACAAGAAACCACGTGATCACCAAGAACAATATAAACCCTAATATGGGTTTTATGAGAATCGACCTATATGTAGTCGAATAGGGCAAATAACAACAAGCTAAAACAAGTTTGTACTCCATTCTTGTACACACATAATACTAGCGTTTCAATGGAAAAAACTAGGTTCTAATCACTAAACAATTCCAACACTTGTGTATAGGCAAAAATCGACAAACCCTAGGAGTTAGGGAATGAAAGTCGATCGGCCAAACTAGAGGAGAATAGACTTCTCTAAAACTTCCTCTCCAAGTTAGACTAGAATTAGGAAACCTAATTCCCTCTTAACTCTCCCTATTTGGCCGCCCATACTATCCCAAGGGATTTCTAGAATCTTCTTGGCTAGTTATTTCATACTTAGTCCTTGTAGTTAATATTTAACGACCGTTCACCAAACTCCGTTAAATACTAACTACCGTTAAGTGTTTGTTTGTGAAATGAATAAATAAAATATAAAAATATATTTAATTATTCAAATCATTGAGACTCTTACGTATTGTGTGCAATCCCGAAGTCTCGGGTTCAAAACCGGACATACATATATTAATTTATATCCATTAACTCTAACACGTTTCTTAGTGTTACGAAAGGTTTCTTGAAGTTGAAGTGCACGGGGCATTTTCTTGTTAAGAAGGAACATATCAATTTCATCCCAATAAGTCTTTTGCGGTACATTTCTCTTTAGTGATTATTTGAAGTAAATTAGGTTCACGTGTATTATAAAACCAAGTATTGATATGAGAATCCACAAAATATCAATCATCATTAGGACCAGTGGATTTAGAATCACATGTCATATCATTATATGACCACTTACTTTAGCACCTTGAAAAAAAAAACGACGTCATAATTTATAGCGGTTACCATCAACCGATAACGTAAAGCTAAATGATTGATAGATATTAGTTAACGAGCGGGGAAGCCCGCGCGTTGCGGCGGGTGAGTTTGTGTGAACATCGTTTATCGTTTTGTTGGCTAAAGAAGTATTTTAAGCTTCGTTTGGTTTGATTTCGTTTAGTAAAAGTCTGTTTCTTATTTATTTTGTCTGGAATTTGTAGTAACCTTGAAACCTTATTAGAGAGATGATGTTTATTTTTGGTAATAGTTCAATGTATCAAAAAAGCTTCAAAAGAACACAAATAACACATATTTTTTTAGTTTATTTTCAATGCAATGTTGATGGTTATAAGTTAACGCTTAAGACATGTTGGATTGAAAACTTTAAACAAACATTTTTTAGATAGTCATGCTGCAAATTACTATATATACTAAAAGTGTAACGCCCCGTGACCAAAAACAACTAAAAACGTGAAAATTTTTCACAAAACACACACTTGAATTTGACACCCTGCTACTCTTTTACATGCTGACAAAAATATACACACAATTAGACCTTGAGACTAATTTTAAATGAAACTAGACTCAATTACCTTCAAAACGATAGGTGGTACGACCCGTGACGACTTACGATTCAAAAGATACGATTTTTCAAAGTTTGACGAAAAACTGTCAGCGACCTCCATCCGATCGGATCGCTAGCCATCCGATCGGATGGATGATTCTGATCAAATTTTGCATTTTCAAAATCCCCGGCCGAAAATCCGACCTCCCGGACTCGAAACTTGACGAAACTTTCCAGAATCCTTTAGTATGTCCATAAGATCATTTTCATACAAAAACATCTCCCGTTTGACCACCCGAAATAGTACTTTAAAAATGAACGGGTTATGCATAAAACCCATTTTGACCCATTAACACTCCAAACCATCTAAAACACTTCATTTACCCACCATACTCAACCAACATCTATAACTTATCATACTAAACCTGTCTCAAACATCCACAACCCGTTCAAACCCCAAAATGGGTGAGAACCCGCTTATACCAAACACCCTCTTAAAATAACTTCCAAAACACACTTTTTACACAAAATACACAACTACTACATATCCATTTGGACTTATACATAACTTAACATTTCTAATATATTAAAAGAGTGTTGGTACATCATCATGACCCATAATTTCCCAAAATGGGTGGATTTGGCTAATTGCCAAACACCCCTATAAAGGTTGACTACAATCACAACCATTACCATATAGACGTCATAACTTATACACAAACTTGACCCTTGACCTAAACTTGAACAAAGACCATATATGACCACAAGACCGTGAATAACAAAATGACCACAAGGATTGAAGTATACCAAAACACGAAAAGACACTTCGGGGGCTTCCAACTTCAATATGCTTGGTCCAAAAGAATACGATCTTCTACTACAACTTCTTCAAGTACAAAGCTACTACTACATAATCACATAACCTTATCTTTACCTTTGCTCGATTCTTCGATACCTATCAAGAAAACATTTACAACTAAACACGTAAGTGATGAAGCGAAAAGTGTACCGCTTTTAGGGGGTCATTTAAGCCCTAAATTGTATTTATTTGATCAAATATTGCCCTAAATCGTTCCTTTTGTCATTTTAGGTACTTTTGAGAAGAAATCTGGAAAAGGAAGCATTTTGGACGTTTTTGGAGCATTAAAGTGAAGAAAAACGGCAAAGTCTCAAGAATCGGCTAAAAGTTACTCTTGACGGCGTCAGACTTTACTCTGGACGGCGTCATGCCTTGGCAAGAAAAGTTGGACGTGAAATTTACTCATGACGGGCCAGTGAAAATAGCATGTGAATTCTGACGGCGTCACGCTTTAACTTGATCGAGGGCGTCACGGCTTAAATCAAATAGGGACGGCGTCACGTTCAAGGTTCGACGGCGTCAAGCCTTGATAAGCCAGAATGGATTTTTGAAGAGCTAAAGAGGGACGGCGTCAAGAAGGTCATCCGGGAACCCTAAAAGCGGCGAGGTGACGGCGTCACACTCCATAAGGTGACGCCGTCAGATCCAAAAATCTATATATAGTTTTCTAATTTTTTGTCATTAAGGAGAGCTTAGTGTGTGGAATTTTGGGAGAAAACCCTAAAACGATTTTAGCTACTTTTTCAGGGCTTTTTGCCTTGAGATCTCCCATGTTTCATTGAAAGATAAGTTATCAATTAATCATTCAATATGTCTATGTGTTGTTTGATTCTATCTTATTCTTGTCTTTTGTTTAACATGGTAGGCTAATTTTATCTTGTGTTTGCTTAGATCTAATGAAACCTAGCTATTGATTATTGATTATTAGTGTGTTGTTAGTTGTATTGGATGATTGTTTATCTATGTTAGGCTTAAGAAAACTGGCTAACTTCCTATTCGGTAACTTGCTTGAACGTCTTAAGAAACATGAACCAAACGCGTACTAAAGGTTTTTATGGTTGTATTTAATGCACAAGCGAATTCTAGTGATCCCATGTTAGGAGCTTCCTAGCCGGCTCGACATAGGAGTGAAGTAGGAGCTTGTAGAGTTTGGGGAAGTAAGTACGCCACCCCACGAATGGTATTAAGGAATACACCCGTCATCCACGCGACTAATACACACTAATTAACCGGTAAAAGATAGTTAGGGAGTAAGGAAATCTAAGTAAACACACTTCTCTACACATAAGTTTCTCACCACATTTTCATTTTTGTTATTTTATTTTATTGCATTCGTAGTAATTTGGGTTAGTTGACTAGCAACTAATTCCGCCCACTCCTTCAAACCCGAGATTTTACTTGCTTTCATAAAAACTATAAAAACATAAAAAAGAATCTTCCTCAACCCTTAGACCTAATTAGAGTAGCCTTTCATACCTAACGAACACTATTCCCTGTGGAGAACGATCAATCCCCCGTACTTACCACTACACTATACTACATCGGTCAGGTACACTGCCTGGTGGGGTTGTAAGCCTCTTGAGATCCCTCGAGAGGTAAAACCTGTTGTAAGGTTACAAAACCACGCAATCAAGTTTTTGGCGCCGCTGCCGGGGAATAGTTATTGTTTAGGTTGAATTTTTATTTCTATTAGGTCTACTCACTAGATTCCTTTCTAGTGAGATTTTTATTTTATTTTTCTAGGTTTTCTTTAGTCTATCTATTTTCTTCGTGTCTTTGTTCGTAACCATACCATCCGACATCATGGAAGATGGTAATATCCTTAACCACAACAACCCACCACCACAACAACCACCACCACCTCCTAGAGCCCGTACCTTAGGAGAGTATTCCCGTCCTAGCCACCATGGCTATCGAAACACCATTGAGCTCACTCAAGGAGCCAATATCACACCCTTGCGATCCGACACCATCCGGTTGGTGCAAAGCGGATGCGCATTCCATGGACTTCGTTCTGAAGATCCTAATCAACATCTCAAGGACTTTCTTAAAATCGTTGATTCTATAGACCTTGATGTTGCCACTCGAGAGACGACCCGATTGCGTCTCTTCCAATTCTCTTTGCGGGACCAAGCTAGTCAGTGGCTAGAACGTCAACCCGCAGGATCCATCACCTCTTGGGATGATCTCACCACTCGTTTCCTTGCTCAGTTTTTCCCACCGGGAAGAACTACCAAGCTAAGGAATGATATCTTGATGTTCCAACAACGTCAAGGCGAAACTCTCTACGAGGCATGGACTCGATTCAAGGACTTACTCCAAAAAGTCCCTCACCATGGCATAGAACTTTGGCTCCAAGTCCAAATCTTCTATGACCATATCAATCTCTACACAAGGCAAACCATTGACCAAGCGGCCGGTGGCAAGCTACGTGATCTAAGTGCGGAACAATCATGGGCTCTCCTAGAGGATCTTGCTCTTTATGACAACGAAAGTTGGAGTGATCCCCGTGATTTGAATAAAACGGTCAAGGCAATATCTTTGCCTTCGAACAATTCAAGCACTTCCGACCGTAGGATCATAGAACTTGAAGACCAAGTCAAGTTTCTCATGAAATCCTACGAGGCTCCTAAACCTTCAAGCCAAGTGAACAAAATCACTTCTTCATGTGAATTATGTAGTGGTCCCCACGACACTCGTGATTGCATGGAACTCCCCGAACAAGCTTTTGTGGATTACGCATCATCGCGTACCGACGGAGCGGGAGACAAGTGGTACACTTTCAAACCCGAGCCAAACCATTACGGTGATACATACAACCCCTCATGGAAAAATCACCCGAACCTTAGGTGGAAACAAAACCAAAACACACAACAAACCAATTCTTCCAACCCACCTAATCGTTTCCAATCAAGCGGTTCCAACTCGAACCGTACTTTCAACAACAATCCTTCCGGCAATGGTAGTACCAATAACTTTGAAGGATTGATGTCTCAATTTATGGCATCTCAAGAAGCTCGTTTAGCCAAGTTTGAAGCCGATTTCAAACAAAAACAAAGCGAGATGACCGATAAGATTAACACCTTGTTGAAAGCCCTCAATGACCGAGAAATGGGGGCACTCCCTAGCAACACGGTCAAGAACCCGAAACTAAACGTCAACGCTATTTCATCGGTTTCGTCCCCTAGTTCTTGTCCACAATATTATTCGGTCAATTCCATGAGCACGTGTTTCAAACAAACCCAAGTCGTTCCAAATGACCAAGAAGTTATGACATCCAAATTGGTCAACAACATAGTTGAAACACCTTCCACTCAAAACCTTGACAAAGAATTCAAGGAGCTCCACCTTGAAAGTCCGGTTGTTGATGAGTTGGATGAGAAGGAGCTCAAGTTAGGCGAAAAAGGGACCGCCTTTGTTCAAAACAAGCTACCTAAGAAGTTAGATGATCCAGGCTTATTTGTTCTACCTTGCAAGATCGGTAATTCGGAGGCTTATGACACATTAGCCGATCTTGGATCAAGCCTTAACCTACTTCCGTTACCTCTCTACACCTCTCTAAAACTTGGAAAACTTGAAGAAACCGAGGTGATAATAGGCTTAGCGGATGGAAGTGTTGCTTACCCGGTTGGAGTAGTTAAGGACGTGTTAGTGCACATTGGGAAACTAACCATTTTAGCCGATTTCCACGTCCTTGATATGGTTAGCGACCCTACATGCCCCTTGTTGATAGGTAGAGGATTTTTGGCGACCGCTAGTGCTATGATTGATTGTAAGGAATCCAAGATAGCGGTAGGAGAAGGAGATACTTGGTCAGTCTATGATGTTAAGAAACATGCCTATGATACTAGTGAGGAACCAACACCACATTGGCTAGAATCAAATAGGAGACCATCTAGATATGGACCTTGGATTGATAGAGACTTCATAGGACCCCAACGCCCATTTTACCTAGAAGAGGACTTTGTTAACCGAACACATACGGTAGAACAACTCTTGGCTAGGGACACCGAATTGGATCCATTTGAAGACCCTCTAGTTTTTAGGAAGATGATTGATTTCCTAGGAGTTTTGCCAATTAACCTAGGAATGAATAAGTGGATTTGTGAGGAAGATGATCATAAGTGGAATTGGGATAAACCACCCAAAGATGGAGATGGGTCATGGCATATTAAGATGACATTGTATGACCCGGATGGAGAGAAGTTTGAAAAGATCTATCGTACTAAGCGGACCAATAGGAAACTTCAATCCAAGCTTAACCCTAAAGACGTCCTCGATGACGAGCTTACTTACATAGGGTAGCGTGACTTTGAGTCTAGCTACAAGACTCGTTAATAAAGAAAAGCGCTTCTTGGGAGGCAACCCAAGCTTTATTTGTTTTATTTGCTTTGTGTGTTTATTTATTTGTTTGTTTGATTTTATTTGTTTCCGTATGTGTGTTTAATTTTTATTATTATTGATTCATGTTAAAAACTAATTTGTGAAAATTCTTTATGTTGTTTTTAACTTCGTCTTAACTACATATAAAGGTATTTTGCAAAAGATAAGTGTAAGGAAAATCTAAATCGGTTTATTAGAACACATATTGTAGCAACCCGTAGAATTTCCTAGTCATTAGTGAACGCTAATCTATTATTAACACGTCGTCACTGTTCACTTGTCAATTTTTACGGGCAAATTTAAACTTTCTGATTATTACATTTCTAAATAAACATTGTTGCGTTATTTATGATACGATGGAACGAGTTCACACACGGACCACGACGGATCAAACATACTCAATAAACACCAAACGGACATTTAATTATATTTTTGGTTTATTACTATTCAAGCCCATATAAAATTTCAGCCCATTTCATTCTCTTTCTTTTATTCCTTTCGACACAAATCTCATTCACTTGGCGTCTTTTAAATCTAATTTCGACACGCGAGATATTATTTATTTTTACATAACTCGAGTTTCTATACCCCCAAGACTCGAGAGTGATAAATCTCACATTTTATTTTTAACGTTTGGTTTATGAACGAGACCTAAAGTAAACCTCACTCGGACACGTATACTATATAATTTATACAACATTTCTTTTAAACTATATTATATATATATAATATATACTAAATCTCTGTACCTTATCTAAAATTCGCAGTGCAAATTCGAATTATATACTATATCATATCTAAAATTCGAAACACTGCACATGCATGCGATTCGAATATTTCCAAAATCTCTGACATTCAACTTGCAACTAATATAATATTCGCTAGTAGCATGCGAAAATTCGACTATATATATACATATACTATACGAGTAAAACAGATACATGCAACCACATTTTCATTTATCCTACACTCTCTCAAAAACTCTCCACTGCCGAAACATATTAATAAACTAGGAGAATTTTTCGAGCCAAGTTCTAGTTGGTTACTCCCTCATTCGATCACTTGTCGATTATTCTAACGAAAGAAGTACCGCTTGATCAATTTTCTACATCGTTTCGAACGTATAAACTCCATCATTTTAGGTGTCGTAAGTCCTTCAAATTCATTTCCTACTCATATTTATACATCAATCTTAATATATCATGCATCATACTTCTATTTATTTTATAACGTATAACATTTTTTATTTTATATCATGCATCGTACTTCTATTTATTTTATATCGTATATCATTTTTGTTACATTTATACGCTTTTCATTTTATTTATTTTACGCTTCATGCAATGACCTCCCCAATGGATGGCTAAGAACTTGCGTTTATTCTATATTCGACACTTACATACTCGCATTCATTTTTATTTATTTCAATCGCATATCATTTTTTATTTCATTTTACGCTTTCTTATCATTTAATTTTACGTACTATACATTGACCTCCTTCATGGATGGCTAGAATAACGAGTACTACTTTTATTTGATGTTTACATATTCATATTAACAGAGCATCATTTTTATCTTTTGTACATTTTGGACTAAAAATGCAACGTATTTTACTATTAGGGGGCAAAAGGGTAACTTTCGGGAAATAAAGTTCAAAACTGTCATTTCTGTAAATATTGGGTAGAAAAAGTTAAGACATTAATTAGAGGCCATAAAATGGCAAATTGGAACCTTTACGGACTTAAAAAGTAATTATATACTAGCCAAGGACTAATGGTGCAACGCTAACTCCATAAGGGTAAAAAGTGTAAATTATGTAAAAGACCAAGGACTAAACAGTAACATTATTTATAAATCATTTCTATTTCATGTTTTACTTATTTCATATGCATTTTGTCATTCGTCCCAATATATTTATTTTTCGTTACGATTATATTTATATAGCGAACTTTTAAACAAATAACTTAACGTATTAATTCAACGACTTTCGAGGAAACGATAATTGTGAAATCAAAGACATAAAAACAAGATAATATTATATATAATATTATTTTTGAACTTTAAGCATTTTAAGCATATCATTCATTCACATCACCATCCGATTCGTTATCCAATATTCCTTCACGATCACTATTCACATCTAGTCAAACTTAAACCATCGAAATCTCAGACTTCCCTATTATTCAGGTCGTGTGTTGGAGCCGTTCCCGTGATACTATTGACATAACATCACAATATTTTGACCTTACAGCTAAGGTGAGTTTCATAGCCCCTATTTTAATACTTGTTTTATACTATTTGGGGGAGATACATGCTTAAATACTTTTCTCGTTTATCAAATACGTTTTGCATTGATATGCAAGTCATCTATTATATTGTGCATTGGTATGCAAGTCATCTAATACATTATGCATTGGTATGCAAGTCATCTATTATATTGTGCATTGTTATGCAAGTCATCTAATACATTGTGCATTGGTATGCAAGTCATCTATTATATTGTGCATTGGTATGCAAGACATTTATCATATTCATTCTATGTTAGCAGTGGATTGTAGACACACAGGTTGCAAGTCTTGTATGGGCGGGACTTGGGACTGAGTGGATTTACAATGCCTTTGCGGGGGAAATCTTTATTCAAATGCTTTACATTTTAAACTAAACTCTATGAACTCACCAACCTTTGGTTGACACTTTTTAGCATGTTTATCTCAGGTTATTAAGGCGATAGTGGATGCATGGATTCTAGAGTCATTTGCATACTTGAAGACTCATATCTTATCTTTATCATTCGAAATACTTTGAAAACACCTATGTAACTTTATACTTTGAACCTCTTGTTTAACTCTGATTTTAATAATTCGAATGATAATATTTCAAAACGTCTCATTTAGAGGTCGTTTTCTATACCTTGATCTATATTATGAAGTAATACCCCCTTGACTCTACTGTTCCGCTGCGGTAATTTGGGGGTGTTACAGAATGGTATCAGAGATTTGGTTATAGAGAACTAGGTTGCATTTAGGAGCCTAGACTATAACTACTATGCACACTGAGACTCTCATCCCTATCGCCTTACTTACGAAGAAGTTTTTCCATTTATGTGTGCACTGTTAAATGTTATAGTATCTTCACCGATAGGGAAATCTCAGAACTTGTTCGAGACATCAAAAGAGTGGAGCTCAGTGATAACTGGCTATTTAACTTGATCTTGTGACAGTTCTTGTTTGATGAGACATGGGATTAAGTTAAATAAAGGTTATCACTTAGCCGCAGAAATTTGATGAGTTCACTCGAGGATTTTCTGAGATTTGAACACCCTACTCTTTTATGTAATGTCGAGATATGTGTGCTTGGTGATATGTACACGTATGAAAGGAGGCAAGTATAATTATGGTGGCCAACATAATTATAAGTGCATCACGACACACGTGGACATATGTAATCAGGTGTACGTGAATCGGCATTGACCCCTTTAGGATAACAGCTAGTAATGGGGTCTTTGTAAGAACGTTAAGTATAAATCGATAAATCAACGACTTTTACTTCATCTCTGACGTTCGCTAAATGTCCTTCATTGCAGAGAGGCAATGGCAACAAGGAGATCAGCTCGCAACACTAACCAAGGAAATGCCACACAAAGAGGTGGAAGGACTGGTGAACGTGGAGGTAGAGGAGGTGGTCGAGGCATTAGTAACAACGACAGCAACGACGGTGGAAACCCTGATTTTGCCGCCATCATCGCTCAACAACTACAAACCTTGCTACCTACTATTATCACCCAAATCGGCAATCACATCAACAACTCGGGAAACCACGAAAGCCGAAATGACGACACCAATGGTGTAGGTGTGAATGAGACTAATAACCGCGCAACTGGATGCACGTATAAGGAATTTACAGCATGCAAGCCAATGGAGTTTAACGGTAAAGGAGGTGCGTTGGAGTATACCCGCTGGATTGAAAAGATGGAGTCAGTGATCGACATCAGTAGCTGTGGAACCCATCAAAAGGTGAAGTATTCGGCGTGCTCGCTGTCAGGAAAGGCGTTAACATGGTGGAACACGCAGGTTCAAGCTAGAGGAAGAGAAGCCGCTGTGGGAATGACATGGGATTACTTCAAGGCACTACTGAAAGATGAATACTGTCCGGACAATGAAATGCAGAAGCTGGAAGGTGAACTCTGGAATCATGCTATGATAGGGGCTGGCCATGCAGCCTACACGGATCGATTTCATGAATTAGCAAAACTAGTTCCTCATCTGGTTACCCCTGAATCAAAGAGGATTGAGAGGTACATCTATGGTCTTGTTCCCGAAATTCGTGGAACAGTAAAAGCAACTGAGCCGTCTACAATTCAGAGTGCAATACTGAGAGCTGGAACTCTAACAGACGAGATGGTTAGAAATGGTATTTTGAGAAACAGTGACAAGAGGAAAGGGACAACTGAGTCAGACAAGCAGATGGTCCCCATGATGGACAACAAGAGAACAAGAAGTTTTATGGCCACTGGGTCTGGTCAGAAAGGATATACAGGTCCACATCCTAAGTGTACTAAATGTGCTTACCATCACCCGGGAGCTGTGCCCTGCCGTGAGTGTAAGAACTGCAAACAGTTGGGTCATTATACGAATCATTGTAAAGCACCACGAAATGCAGGAAACACGAGAAATAATCAAAGGACGTGCTATGAATGTAACAGCCCGAATCATCTCAGGCATGCGTGTCCATGGTTGAATGGAACACCTGGGCAAGCACAAGGAAATCTAGCTCTAGCAATTGAAGGAAATAACCCAACCCCTGGAGTCCCTATTGGTCCAGCTCGTGGTAGAGCATACTATTTGGGTGACTTGAATGCAGCAAACAAATAATGGGTACGTTTTCCTTAGACAAGTCATATTCTACCCTAGATACGTAAGCTTTAACATAATTTCTCTAGACTTTACACATCAAATATTCGTTAACATCTTTTAAGAGATAACGCAGACTGAATCTCGGGACGAGATTCAAAAATGAGTGGTGGATACTGTAGCAACCCGTAGAATTTCCTAGTCATTAGTGAACGCTAATCTATTATTAACACGTCGTCACTGTTCACTTGTCAATTTTTACGGGCAAATTTAAACTTTCTGATTATTACATTTCTAAATAAACATTGTTGCGTTATTTATGATACGATGGAACGAGTTCACACACGGACCACGACGGATCAAACATACTCAATAAACACCAAACGGACATTTAATTATATTTTTGGTTTATTACTATTCAAGCCCATATAAAATTTCAGCCCATTTCATTCTCTTTCTTTTATTCCTTTCGACACAAATCTCATTCACTTGGCGTCTTTTAAATCTAATTTCGACACGCGAGATATTATTTATTTTTACATAACTCGAGTTTCTATACCCCCAAGACTCGAGAGTGATAAATCTCACATTTTATTTTTAACGTTTGGTTTATGAACGAGACCTAAAGTAAACCTCACTCGGACACGTATACTATATAATTTATACAACATTTCTTTTAAACTATATTATATATATATATAATATATACTAAATCTCTGTACCTTATCTAAAATTCGCAGTGCAAATTCGAATTATATACTATATCATATCTAAAATTCGAAACACTGCACATGCATGCGATTCGAATATTTCCAAAATCTCTGACATTCAACTTGCAACTAATATAATATTCGCTAGTAGCATGCAAAAATTCGACTATATATATACATATACTATACGAGTAAAACAGATACATGCAACCACATTTTCATTTATCCTACACTCTCTCAAAAACTCTCCACTGCCGAAACATATTAATAAACTAGGAGAATTTTTCGAGCCAAGTTCTAGTTGGTTACTCCCTCATTCGATCACTTGTCGATTATTCTAACGAAAGAAGTACCGCTTGATCAATTTTCTACATCGTTTCGAACGTATAAACTCCATCATTTTAGGTGTCGTAAGTCCTTCAAATTCATTTCCTACTCATATTTATACATCAATCTTAATATATCATGCATCATACTTCTATTTATTTTATAACGTATAACATTTTTTATTTTATATCATGCATCGTACTTCTATTTATTTTATATCGTATATCATTTTTGTTACATTTATACGCTTTTCATTTTATTTATTTTACGCTTCATGCAATGACCTCCCCAATGGATGGCTAAGAACTTGCGTTTATTCTATATTCGACACTTACATACTCGCATTCATTTTTATTTATTTCAATCGCATATCATTTTTTATTTCATTTTACGCTTTCTTATCATTTAATTTTACGTACTATACATTGACCTCCTTCATGGATGGCTAGAATAACGAGTACTACTTTTATTTGATGTTTACATATTCATATTAACAGAGCATCATTTTTATCTTTTGTACATTTTGGACTAAAAATGCAACGTATTTTACTATTAGGGGGCAAAAGGGTAACTTTCGGGAAATAAAGTTCAAAACTGTCATTTCTGTAAATATTGGGTAGAAAAAGTTAAGACATTAATTAGAGGCCATAAAATGGCAAATTGGAACCTTTACGGACTTAAAAAGTAATTATATACTAGCCAAGGACTAATGGTGCAACGCTAACTCCATAAGGGTAAAAAGTGTAAATTATGTAAAAGACCAAGGACTAAACAGTAACATTATTTATAAATCATTTCTATTTCATGTTTTACTTATTTCATATGCATTTTGTCATTCGTCCCAATATATTTATTTTTCGTTACGATTATATTTATATAGCGAACTTTTAAACAAATAACTTAACGTATTAATTCAACGACTTTCGAGGAAACGATAATTGTGAAATCAAAGACATAAAAACAAGATAATATTATATATAATATTATTTTTGAACTTTAAGCATTTTAAGCATATCATTCATTCACATCACCATCCGATTCGTTATCCAATATTCCTTCACGATCACTATTCACATCTAGTCAAACTTAAACCATCGAAATCTCAGACTTCCCTATTATTCAGGTCGTGTGTTGGAGCCGTTCCCGTGATACTATTGACATAACATCACAATATTTTGACCTTACAGCTAAGGTGAGTTTCATAGCCCCTATTTTAATACTTGTTTTATACTATTTGGGGGAGATACATGCTTAAATACTTTTCTCGTTTATCAAATACGTTTTGCATTGATATGCAAGTCATCTATTATATTGTGCATTGGTATGCAAGTCATCTAATACATTATGCATTGGTATGCAAGTCATCTATTATATTGTGCATTGTTATGCAAGTCATCTAATACATTGTGCATTGGTATGCAAGTCATCTATTATATTGTGCATTGGTATGCAAGACATTTATCATATTCATTCTATGTTAGCAGTGGATTGTAGACACACAGGTTGCAAGTCTTGTATGGGCGGGACTTGGGACTGAGTGGATTTACAATGCCTTTGCGGGGGAAATCTTTATTCAAATGCTTTACATTTTAAACTAAACTCTATGAACTCACCAACCTTTGGTTGACACTTTTTAGCATGTTTATCTCAGGTTATTAAGGCGATAGTGGATGCATGGATTCTAGAGTCATTTGCATACTTGAAGACTCATATCTTATCTTTATCATTCGAAATACTTTGAAAACACCTATGTAACTTTATACTTTGAACCTCTTGTTTAACTCTGATTTTAATAATTCGAATGATAATATTTCAAAACGTCTCATTTAGAGGTCGTTTTCTATACCTTGATCTATATTATGAAGTAATACCCCCTTGACTCTACTGTTCCGCTGCGGTAATTTGGGGGTGTTACACATATGAACATGAATCGTAATAATAATAAATTAACATGCATATCCGTATTTGTTTGAGTCAAATGCTTGTATCGAGTCATAATGATGTTTTGCAGGATTTCCAGGAAGTAAGGTAAAGGTTTTTCCAGAAATTTTCCGGAAACTTAAAATGAAAATTTTTGTCAGGTCATTTCTGACGGCGTCAGGGGTTATAACCTGACGGCGTCAGATTTAATTTTCAGAAATTTTTGAAAGTTTTGTTTTTAGAAAAGTTTTTACTAAAATCTCCAACTTATAATCTCCAGGAATCTGCAAAATTATCATTCCACAAGCATTATATCCTTATATATAGATTTTTCCCGCCGATGTTATGCAGGTTTTCGTGTTTGTTTTCTCAGGTTTAACAGGTTATTTTGGACAAGGAGATGTTTATGGAATCAAGCTTATGGCGATGCTTTAGTCATGGAGCTTCAACATTCTCTTTGGAGGAAGATTTAACCGTGTAATTTCACTATCCACCGAACGAATCAGGGGAGTATTTGATTTCATTCTTTTACGTTATGCTTTTACATCTTGTTATTTGAACATTGGGGACAATGTTCATCTTAAGTGTAAGGGGAGGGTAAAAGTACGATTTTTGAGAATACAATTGCGCTTGATTTTTGTTTGTTTAATAGTAGATGTGTAATAAAACTGAGAGAAATACTTGTTAGGGCAATTTTAGTGCCAAATTTAAAATTTTTTACAACATATAGGAGTGAAACTTTGATCTTAATGAGCGTCTCACGGATAGGAGTTATATGACTAGCACAAAACCGTACCACAAAAAAATTTTCCACCCCAAATATGTGAGGTTTGCCCCTAGAATTGGTAGGAAAAGCATTTATGCTATGATGTGTGTACCGGTAGCACTTAGATTCTAGAACTTGCGTTAGGACCATTCCAAGGCCACAAGTGAGACTACATTCGTGTAGTTAGATTTACTACATGATAAGAGGCATTAGGATTAACCCATTGTTTTACACCTGTGTTTTTGTTATAATTACATTGGCTACATTGGTCAAGTAATTCTCCCACACCCCTTTGCGTTGTACTCATTTTTAGTACACGATACCCCTAGTACACCCCTCAGAGCCTATCTTTTCGTTTCGACCTTTAAGCATTTTACTTAAAGGAAGAATTTGTTTACACCCCACTTAAATGTACACCCAAATCGCCTTAGCCTACCTTGTATGCACTCATTTTTAGTGCATTATTGTGACAACATTTGTTTAAACCCAAGTTAATTATCTAGTTGATTACATGGTTGCTAAGTCGAGTCATATCCTTGTACATATTGTTTTGGGACGATTGGGACTCATGGGTAAAGTACTAGTATAATGAAGTAATGGGGAAGAACATCATTTATTACCCCCATATGTGCTAAATGTTTTAAAAGTACTCCAAGTTTTTCAATTATCTTAATTCGAGTCATTAGATTAGTATTTGTAAAGTTATGTAAAAGTTCAAGTGTAAGGGGGATGCAACGCCCCTGTGATGTATTATTTTGGATGGTAGGGTAAAAGTGTATGCAAAAAAAAAAAAAAAAAAAAAAAATCAAGAAAAACAAAAAAAAAAATGAGAAAATGAAAAATAGAAAAAACATACGGACTACCATCCCGTTTTATTTTATGTTTATTTTATGTTTTTGTTATTTTATCATTAGCTTAAGATCGAGTCTAGTCTTGGCTTAGCAACATTGTATAGTACATGTAATTGATCAAGATTTTTAACTCGCCACCAGTAAAATATCCTTTATCCAACAAAACCGTGTTTTCCTTTTCCCTACACCTGACGTCATAACCCATGTAAAAGCCCTCTTTGATAGTTTATCTTTGGTGCTTACGCCTAGTGGAGGAGGTTTTCGATCCTTTCCCAAGCCTATGGTAATCTATTTGCTATGACAGGTAGTGAGAGATATTATCCGTTTTCATTTATGAGATTTATTTTGATGACACTTGAGAGATGTGAGTATCTAAACACTACTTGTGAGGTGCTAGTTTATAATCTCCGTGCTTATTATGATTGAAGTGGAACGATTATTTGTTGTAATTACTTTTATGTTTGCATTAAATGACCCCTAACTTGTATTTTGATTAGAATAAAAGCACATTTGCTTGAGGACAAGCAAATCTCAAGTGTAAGGGTATTTGATGAAGCGAAAAGTGTACCGCTTTTAAGGGGTCATTTAAGCCCTAAATCGTATTTATTTGATCAAATATCGCCCTAAATCGTTCCTTTTGTCATTTTAGGTACTTTTGAGGAGAAATCTGGAAAAGGAGGCATTTTGGACGTTTTTGGAGCATTAAAGTGAAGAAAACGGCAAAGTCTCAAGAATCGGCTAAAAGTTACTCTTGACGACGTCAGACTTTACTCTGGACGGCGTCATGCCTTGGCAAGAAAAGTTGGACGTGAAATTTACTCATGACGGGCCAGTGAAAATAGCATGTGAATTCTGACGGCGTCACGCTTTAACTTGATCGAGGGCGTCACGGCTTAAATCAAATAGGGACGGCGTCACGTTCAAGGTTCGACGGCGTCAAGCCTTGATAAGCCAGAATGGATTTTTGAAGAGCTAAAGAGGGACGGCGTCAAGAAGGTCATCCGGGAACCCTAAAAGCGGCGAGGTGACGGCGTCACACTCCATAAGGTGACGCCGTTAGATCCAAAAATCTATATATAGTTTTCTAATTTTTTGTCATTAAGGAGAGCTTAGTGTGTGGAATTTTGGGAGAAAACCCTAAGACGATTTTAGCTACTTTTTCAGGGCTTTTTGCCTTGAGATCTCCCATGTTTCATTGAAAGATAAGTTATCAATTAATCATTCAATATGTCTATGTGTTGTTTGATTCTATCTTATTCTTGTCTTTTGTTTAACATGGTAGGCTAATTTTATCTTGTGTTTGCTTAGATCTAATGAAACCTAGCTATTGATTATTGATTATTAGTGTGTTGTTAGTTGTATTGGATGATTGTTTATCTATGTTAGGCTTAAGAAAACTGGCTAACTTCCTATTCGGTAACTTGCTTGAACGTCTTAAGAAACATGAACCAAACGCGTACTAAAGGTTTTTATGGTTGTATTTAATGCACAAGCGAATTCTAGTGATCCCATGTTAGGAGCTTCCTAGCCGGCTCGACATAGGAGTGAAGTAGGAGCTTGTAGAGTTTGGGGAAGTAAGTACGCCACCCCACGAATGGTATTAAGGAATACACCCGTCATCCACGCGACTAATACACACTAATTAACCGGTAAAAGATAGTTAGGGAGTAAGGAAATCTAAGTAAACACACTTCTCTACACATAAGTTTCTCACCACATTTTCATTTTTGTTATTTTATTTTATTGCATTCGTAGTAATTTGGGTTAGTTGACTAGCAACTAATTCCGCCCACTCCTTCAAACCCGAGATTTTACTTGCTTTCATAAAAACTATAAAAACATAAAAAAGAATCTTCCTCAACCCTTAGACCTAATTAGAGTAGCCTTTCATACCTAACGAACACTATTCCCTGTGGAGAACGATCAATCCCCCGTACTTACCACTACACTATACTACATCGGTCAGGTACACTGCCTGGTGGGGTTGTAAGCCTCTTGAGATCCCTCGAGAGGTAAAACCTGTTGTAAGGTTACAAAACCACGCATCAGTAAGCGAAACGCTTAGTAAGTACATGGCATAACAAGCTAAACATCAAAAATCATGCATAACCATAACTAGTCTAACCACTAGTTAAGCTAGCGATATAGGGGCACTT
This sequence comes from Artemisia tridentata subsp. tridentata, assembly GCA_021014915.2. Lineage (NCBI taxonomy): Eukaryota > Viridiplantae > Streptophyta > Magnoliopsida > Asterales > Asteraceae > Artemisia > Artemisia tridentata. Next base: position 374,561,161 of record CP139503.1, read on the forward strand.
ACCTCACGCCGACATAGTCGACCTAAACACGATCAACCCGTAAGGTTAAACCTCATCCCATAGTTAGCCCAACGACTAACTAAGCTACACCTAGTGATGGATCCATAACTAGTTAACGCACCCTATACCCTATCCTTCACCATTATCATGTAAACAAACATGATAAAGCTAACACATAAACCATTATCATACCAAAATATGATAAAGCTAACAAAGACATGTTATAGCCAATATACTTACCTTGATTCTCAATCACAATCACACTAACAATAGCTCCCCCACTTCTTACTTGATTCCTATATCACAATCATCTCAAATTAGAGACTAATTAACTAACTAATCATTAATTATCAACCTTTGATCATTATGATCAAACATGAACCCTAATTCACAATTTGGGGAAGAACACTTACTTGATATTAGGGTTGAAATTAGAAGTTCACAAAGACTTGGAAATACTTCAATAGATTGATGGTGAGCTTAGATGATGACTTGAGGTTTCCCTCCATTTCTCCTTCTTTTGTACGACACAACCACACACACTCACTCACTCTTCTATTTTCTGGAACTATCTCTATCTTTCTATAGTTAGATATTTAATAAATTATCTTTACTCACTTGGCAAAACTAGCCCTCAAGTTTCATTATTTCTATATTGACCACACATATTTGCCACTTAATTCATACACATAATACATAACTTATTAAATACATATCATAGTACCTTATCGAGATATGGGTGTAACAATTCTCCCCTCCTTAAAATAAGATTTCGTCCTCGAAATCTACTCTTGAAATAAATGAGAATACTCATTCTTCATCTTCTCTTCTAACTCATATCTAATACTTGTACCCTTACGATGTCTCCATTGTACTTTTACTAACGGGATTTCTTTGTTTCGAAGTTGCCTCACTTTCCTTTCTACTATCGCTTCTGGTTCATCCTTTTGTGAAATCAATTTTGGATCAATTTCGATATCATTCAAAGTGACTACATTAGCCCCCTCTCCGCTAGACATTTTCTCAAGTAAGACACCTGGAAGGTATTGTGAATACCTCTCATTTCTTCGGGCAATTCCAACTTCTTTCCAACATACGGGGGTCCTACACTTTCTACCGTAGAGCATCTCATAGGAGGCATGCCTATACTAGCATGATAACTATTATTGTAGGCGAATTCCACTAGAGGCAAATGATCATCCCAGTTACCTCCAAAGTCAATCATACAAGCCCGTAGCATATCTTCTAGAGTTTAAATTGTCCTTTCGCTTTGTCCATCGGTTTGAGGATGAAAAGTTGTGCTCATGCGTAACTTAGTACCAAGTTCGTCTTGAAAACTTTGCCAAAAGTTCGAAGTGAAACGCCCGTCTCGATCAGAAACTATAGAAATAGGTACTCCATGACGCGCGACTATCTCGCTAACTTATGAACAGGCACATTCTCCCTAACCGGAATAAAGTGTGCACTCTTAGTTAAACTATCGACTACTACCCAAATGGTATCATTCTTCTTTTTCGTCCTTGGCAATTTCGTAATGAATTCCATCGTGATCTTTTCCCATTTCCAAACCGGAATGTCTAAGGGTTGGACTTTCCCATACGGCTTTTGGTGTTTGGCTTTCACCTTCAAACAAGTTAAACATCTTTCTACGTACTTCACACAATCTTTTTTTTTCATACCCGGCCACCAATAGTTTCTTTTCAAATCAATGTACGTTTTCGTAGCTCCCGGATGAATAGAGTACTTCGATTTATGGGCTTCTTCCAAGAGTAATTTCTTATTGTCGCTTCGAAAACGAAAATAAACTCTTCCATACCGTGTCTTAATCCCTCGGCTGTCTTCTTCAAGATGAGGGAAGTGAGAAGTAATACGTTCTTTTTCTTTCAACGCTTCCTCTTGAGCTATTTTAATTCTGTCAAAAAGATCAGACGTGATAATCATCCGTAAGGAGTGAATCCGTGTAACATCACTTCGGCCCAGTCGACTTAGCGCATCCGCTACGATATTCGCCTTACCGGGGTGGTAGCGAATTTCACAATCATAATTTTTCAGCAAGTCTAACCACCTACGTTGCCTCTTGTTCAGATATTTCTTATCAAGAAAATACTGAAGACTTCTATGGTCGGTGTAAATTATGAACTTCGCACCATATAGATAATGCCTCCAAATCTTCAAAGCAAGACTACGGCCGCAAATTCAAGATCATGAGTCGGATATTTCTCTTCATGCTTCTTTAGTTGTCTTGAAGCGTAAGCAATCATTTTACCCCTTTATATGAGAACACATTCAAGACCGGAATAAGATGCATCACTATAGACTACTATGTCTTCGGTTCCTTCCGGTAACACTAGGATCGGTGCTTCACATAATCTCTTTCGTAAAGTACGGAAGGCTTCTTCTTGTTTCTCGCTCCACACAAAAGGAATATTCTTCTTGGTGAGTTCGGTTAACGAAAATGAAATTTTGGAGAAGTCCTGAATGAACCGCCGGTAATATCCCGCGAGTCCTAGAAAACTTCGAATTTCACCAATGTTCTTCGGCGCTTGCCAATTCATCACGGCCTCGACCTTTGACGGGTCAACTTTAATACTATCGAGATTAATAACGTGACCAAGGAACTGAACTTCTTGCAACCAAAATTTACATTTCGATAATTTAGCATACAATCTTTCTTTTCTCAACGTTTCAAGGATTTCTCGAAGATGTAGTTCATGCTCTTCCTTGCTCTCAGAATAGATAAGGATATCATCGATGAACACTATAACGAATTTATCCAACATCGGTCTACATACACGGTTCATGAGATCCATGAAAATCGCAGGTGCATTCGTGAGACCAAAGGGCATATCCGTAAACTCGTAAAGTCCATAACGGGTCCTAAAAGCCGTCTTAGGAATATCTTCTTCTCGAACCTTCAACTGATGATAACCCGAACGGAGATCAATCTTTGAGAACCACTTCGCACCTTGAAGCTGATCAAATAGATCATCTATTCTTGGTAACGGGTATACATTTTTCACCGTGACTTTGTTCAATTCACGATAATCAATGCACATCCGCATACTACCGTCTTTCTTTTTAACGAACAGAATCGAAGCTCCCCACGGTGAACTACTAGGGCGAATAAAACCTATTGTAGCTTGTAATCAATCTTTATCACACATGTATAGCGTTAAACACAAGAGAGAAAGATGGGACTGTGGTGTATGTTAGATCGTATGAATATTTAGAGAGATGGATAGAGTTTAAAGTTTACTTCTATTAAGAACACTCTTTTTACACACCCACTGAACCACCTCACAAATGAAGATAAGTGAGGTTTATATAGTACAAGCCATGATGCCCTAAAGGCTTTTGTTGGGCTTGGTGTGAGCTTTTGGGCTTGAGTCCATTGGATTGGACTTTTACAAATAATACTAATTCTAACACTAGCCCAAATTATACAAAGTTCTAACAAAGGTGAATGACCATCACTTTAAACTAAAATTAAAGCTAACAATCTCCCCCTAAGGGATGGTCATTCAAAAGATGCACTACGTGATTAGATCTTTAGACTTCTGGGTCTTGAACTTTGTGATTCTTTGTTCCTTCATGCATTGTGATCTTCATCATATCGTCTTTTGGATTGTTCTTTGCCTTGATCAACATCTTCATGTATTCATAGTGTCTTTTCTTCCAATGTAGATGTTGAGACTTATGATGGTTGATGGACTTTCTTCAGTACCTGCATAAAACAGTTAGCAATAATTCGTCCAGCTCTTTCAGGTTCAGATCTCATTATGACACTTACAACTTATGTTCTTTTTGGTGAACACAAGTGTATTTTATTGGAAGTGTTCCTAAGAGATCTTTGATGAATCTCATGGCTCTAGACTCAATTATGTGCGTTTTGGTTTTAGTAATCGGAGGCGAGGAGCAGAGTGCCACCTTTTCAATATCAACTCATCTCGGAGTGAGAGGTCGATAGGTTATGCATTGATCTCCGTGAGAAATGAAACAAATATCTTTTAAGAGATATCTGAGTGGCTAGGAGGGGTTTGTGCACCGCGTCACTGGGTCCATGACGTCTTGTCTTCAATATCAGTATCACCTTAGTGAGTACCGATAGCATATGTATTGACTCGGTTTCTGACCTAAGTTTTCATGGAGGGCTATTTCTTTTCACCCTTTCATTAAACTTTTCTTTTTAATTCTTCAACCCCTTCTTTCTCCTTTCTTATTTTGCTCCTTTTTTCAATTATACCTAAGGACTTCTAATTCTAAACAATTGGAATTGTCCTTGGGTAGATCCCTCCGGTTCTGGCGGATCATTAGACATTACCTAACCATAATCACCTTATTACTCCATGATTATCCTAGATTTGTTAATCACTTGCCATAAAACCATTTGTGAAAATCTCTCAAAGCGTTTATGTATAAAACATATTTTGGTTAACACTTCAAGAGTTTTGCATTTTTGAAACACTCCCCCTTCACATGTGCTCATGCATTTTTGAAATAAACTGCACATGTTGGGTAGAGTTTGCACATTTGAAATGATCAATTTTCAATGAACATGACCTTCGCGAGACACGCTTACATCACTAGTTAGACTAGCTTGAAATTATTACCCGTCCCGGTCATATTCAATGATCATCTCTCGAATTGGTACATTCTACTTAGACAAGTCCTTTGCGAGACACGCTTACATCAATGGATAACCATCTTGAAATTATTACCCGTCCCGGACTAGTCTTTTCGATTTCTGACATTTAGCTTTCGTCAATTCGAGGGTTAAAACTGAGTCTGTCTTTGAGATTCGAACCATGATCACATTTTAATCCCATTTCTCCCTCTCAAAAATAGCATTTCGATGGTATTTTTGATACCGTTTGATTAAAATCATTGTTTTTGGAAAGCTAATAGGGAGAAACGATCATGCAAAATCGTTTTGGAACAAAATTTCATTTTTGGAATACTCCCCCTCAAAATCTGCATTGGATTTCACATTTTTGAAAACTTTGGAGCAAGTGGGGAGTAACGATTTGAAAATCTTAAGCAAAATTTTTGAAAAGATTTGAAAAACCTTTTGAAAAATTTTGAAGAAAATTTTGCTTAAGGTTAAGAAGTTGGAATAGACATTTCATGAAAACTTCTCTTTCTTTTAGGATTGTTGCCATAAAGTGTACAACAGGGTCCTTTCTTTGAAAAACGGGTTATACACTGTTATGTGTGCATAAGCCAAAACGTTGAAGCTCGGGTTGTAAGCTGAAATACTTACAAGCCATTATTTTTAGGATAAGTGCTCGAAATTTTTTGAAGAAGCACTTTCCTTTCTTTGAAGCTCGGGTCCGAAACTGATTTGTTCCGAAGCCATTGGGTTAAGCGCGGGTTTCGTACTGAAGTATACGAAAGCCATTAAGGGATTAGATTAGACAACAACCTTTGGAACCCATTTAAGCACTGCGCCAACGGGTTTAGCAAATTTTGAAAACCATTTGTAAGTTGTGTCAATCTGATTCAAAGAAGTTGAATTTCAACGAGGACTGAAAACCGGTGTTTCATTTGGAAATAACACTCGCGGAATCAATGGTGATTTAAAATCCTTTTTCAAAGCAGAGTCATTTTTGTGTTGTAGCGGAAGCATTTCAGAGTTTGAAGGACTTTGCTTTGGTTTCCACACTTGCTTTACCCGTGTAAAGTGAGAGCGTGGAGTTTGAAATCTTTGAGTCTCTTCATGAGACAGATTTGACCTTGAAAGCTTTTGAGGAGTGAGCGTTTCAGAAAATCTTGGTTTCTTCGAAAACTTCCTTCCTTTTTGCAAAGAATAGGTTGTAAACTGGGAAACCTTTTTCAAAAATGGTTTTGAAGATTCACCCGTGTAAACCTTCTTTGGAACACTCACTTTTGGTGTTGAAAGATTTGAAATAGGAGATTTTCCTTTTGAACGGTTAAGATCATCAAACTTTGTTTTTAAGGCATTGTATGATGATCGCAAATCACTGTATTCTTTTTGAAGAAGATCTTGAGATGCCAATTTAGATTCCAAAGAAGCAATTTGTTTCAAAAAATGATCTTTTTCAGCTTTTGAATCATCCGTTTTACGAGCCAATTTTCGTTCGAAAACAATATTTTCTTTTTCAAGATTTTCAAAATATATTTCGAATTTGTTCGTTTTGTTAAAAAGATCAGTTTTGGCATCCTCAAGATCGTTTGTGCGTTGAGCTAAAAGCGTTTCAAGCTCAAGCACTTTTGTTTGAAGCACATGATTTGCGTTTTCCATTTCAAAATCTGAAGAATTAGAATCAAACAGAGGATTTGGATAGGAAACTTTTGTAACTTGAGGCTTCAATACTTCAGACTCCTTTTGTTTCGTGTTTGATTTTTGATTCAGAACACGTGAACGTTTGATTGAATCAAACAGGTTTTTGTAAGTCTGTTTCAAATGCTCATTTTCTTTTTGTAATGATGCCACAGCATGTTCCAATTCAATATTTTTTGTATCAAGTTCATCCAAATCAAACTTGATATTGGCATCATCACAATTTTCTTCAAAAATCTTTTCCTTTTCAGAAGAAGCAATTCTTTTTGACAATTCTTCTTTGACTTCAGCTACTTCATTTGAAAGTTCAGTGATTTTCTTTTTGAGACAAAGATTTTCAGATTTCAAAGAAGATGTTTGTTCAAAATCCACATTCTCATACTCAAGGCTGACAGACACCGATTTGAATGACTCAATTTGATTTGTGAAAAATTCTTTTTGAATATCAAGATTTAAGCATTTTCCATCCAATTCATCTTCAAGTGAATGGACGTACTTTAAATCTTCTCTCATTTCAGTGACAAGAAATTTTTCAAAGTATTCAAAACTTAAGTTGATATTTTTCACAAGAGGTTCAATCTCATCTTTTAAAAACTTACAGACTTCCCTTTTTAGCCAAGCGTCTGATAACATGAGACGAGTGTAGTCACTCTCGGTGTATTGTTGTTTCGATCAAATGACCTTTATCGTGTGCTCAATGTGATTTTTAAGATTACAAAACTGTTTCCTTGCTTTATTTTGCCATAACTTAGCATCATAAGTAGCAAGTTGAGCTTCTTTGAAAAATCTTTTCACATTTGTTTCTTTTCTTTTTAAAGGTGCCTTTGGTATTTCTGACAATTGTGTACAAGCATAAACAAAGCCTTGGTACGAGAGTGGACTTTTTCTTTGTTTGACTTTTAAGCGTTTTTCCTTTTCCAAATTTTCATCTTCTTCTGACATGAACAGAGCATCAGTCGGCAAAAATTTATGTTCAACCTGATCTGTATTTTCAAAACCAATTCCTGATTTTCCCTTATGAACTTTCTCAGCTTTAGGAATCATCATTTGAAGAGTTTGAACACTTTGGTCTGTTTTTCGAAGTTTTTCTTCAAGATTGTTTGCACGTTTTAAAACCTCTTGATTTTCATTCTCAAGTTTTGTATTAACAATCTTAAAATTTGAAGTGTTTTCCTGAAGCATTGAGTATCTCATTTTTAATTCAACGTTCTCTTTTAAAAGTGCTTCGATCCTTCTGTTGGCGGGGCCCATATTTGCATCCACAAATTTCTGACCTTGAGATTTAAGGTTTGAGATTTCAATGTCTTTGCTTTTTGTTAATTTTTCAAGCTCTTTGGACAATAAGACGTTTGTTTGCTTAGCTTTGCGATTGTCCTCTTTGCACTTTTCAAGTTCATGTTTGAAATTATGGATTAAAGAAGCAAATATGGCTTGATCTTGATCATGAGAAGATCCATCCTGGGCAGGCTCACCTCCATTAGGATCCATATCTGGAGTTGTAGGAGTGATATTACTATCAAACCGATTCACCACATATGTGTCACTGATGGACTCAGGATGCGCAGGATGTGTCTTGTCATAAGCAAACACATTATCGAACAAAACAACATTATCATTATCGTGTGAATGTTGTACCGTAGCCACTATTGCAATGTCGGATGAAAGTCTGATGTGGTCAGCTTCAGTATCCCAAACAGCTTCATTCCTGTGTGTACCATCAGGATCAGATGTTGTACCCTCAGTGACTGGTTGTTCATCTTTGTCTGTCTCTTTATCATTCACCCCTGTTTCCTTTAATAGCACTTCTTTTTCAATCTGCTCTCTTTCCCGTTTCTGCTTCTCCATTTCATTAAGCTCAACTTCTTCTTCATCAAGTGATTTTTCGAGTTCACTCATGTAATCGATGCATTGGGTTTGGAAGTCTTTGAAGTCAAGCCAATATTTTCGGGAAAACGCATTGAGAAACCCTGACAGGCTTAATATCCCTGGTTGCAGAATAACCTGAAGTTGAGATTTGATCACTTCAAGAGCTTCTTTGCACTTGTGCGTATACAGTTTTTCTTCATTCAGTATCTTCTCATATTGATTTAGGCTTTGTTGAAGTGAAGGGGTGAAATAATGAAATTTCATTCTTAGGTAGTATTCAAATGCCTGATCGAAACTTGAGTCATATCCTGTAGAAATGATGACATTCTCAATATGAGTCTTGAACACAGTAAACGCTTTCCTTGATTTTCTCTCTTTCATTTTCATTTCCTTTTCCATTTAGCTCCAATGTGTGATAAATTTGATTCAGGATCTTTGCAACGAAATAGGAGATGTTGTTGATGCGAAGTCTTGTTGTGTTGTTGGTGATCGTTGAAGTTGCAGTTTATATAAACGAAACAAATTTAAATAAAGTTATAAAATTTGATTAGAGTATAATTAAGACAAAGTCAAAAGTTTACAATTTCGACAAAGGTTATGTAAATTGTAATTTAGATAAAATGGCAATTTCTATAGAAATTTCAATTTGACCAAAATTTATATAAATTATGGCAAAATGTCAATTTAGATAGAAATGTATCCAATTTATATAAATTGGCAATTTATATAAAAATCTAACACTCTTATACAAGAGGGTAGATATCCGTTTGTCGAAGTATTTTCCACTCTTATACAAGAGTTAAAATACCGAGTTCACTTTTGAGTTGACGAAATTACGTTCGAATCAAATCCTTAAAAGTTATTTAACTTTGAAATCGTTTCACAGAAGTACGAGGGCCAAAACTGCCAATTCTGAAAGTTCTTTAAGGCTGCTGGAAAGTACAGGGACTGAAACTGCCAAATCTTAGCTTTGTCCGATATCGCAATTCCCCTTTTTGTCCGATATCGCAATTGCCAGAAGATATCGGATATAACTGAAGTTTGATTTGTGATAGATCTGATGGGGAAGGCCCAATTGCGATAAAATATCGCTGGTATTTCTGGAATTGCGATAAAACGACAATAGATGCCAATTCCGATAACACGTCTGAATTCCGATAACCACGCTGATGAGGCCAATTTCGACAATTTCGCCTTTTTCAACCACTTTTTGTCCTTTAGCCTTACACACCCATGCTTTCCACTGCCTTCTTACACCTAGTATGACTTTTCTTCACCTACTTACCAACTTCTACCCACTTGTACTCACTACTTTCAATCAAATCTTATCACAATCATTTCAATAACAAATCTTATGTAAGATTTTTGAACAAATTCGATCTAGGAAGATAAGAACAACAAAAATTCCAAGACCCAAATACTATGATTGATTGAGAGAATACTAACTCTTCACTTTCCAAGTCGATAGAACAATAAAACAACCACAACTTAACACTTGATTTTTGTACGGATCGAAAAAAAATGTAAAACACAAATTGTAACTTTTCTATAGGAAGAAAAATAACAATGGATGTTTTATTTTCTAGGATCAAACAAAAATACTCCTTTTGGTCATTTGATCTTGCGTGACCAAGTTTCACAGAAAGACAAAAGTAGCCACTTTTATTTCCAATCAAAAGCGCAACTTTGCTTTATTTTGTTTTAGCAAGAACCGAACAAAGATAACTCCTTCCTCGAAGCTAGCTAGGCTCTGATACCACTTGTTGTAGCTAGAAATCACTCTTTATCACACATATGTATGGCGTTAAACACAAGAGAGAAAGATGGGACTGTGGTGTATGTTAGATCGTATGAATATTTAGAGAGATGGATAGAGTTTAAAGTTTACTTCTATTAAGAACACTCTTTTTACACACCCACTGAACCACCTCACAAATGAAGATAAGTGAGGTTTATATAGTACAAGCCATGATGCCCTAAAGGCTTTTGTTGGGCTTGGTGTGAGCTTTTGGGCTTGAGTCCATTGGATTGGACTTTTACAAATAATACTAATTCTAACACTAGCCTAAATTATACAAAGTTCTAACAAAGGTGATTGACCATCACTTTAAACTAAAATTAAAGCTAACAAAACCCTTGTCAAGTAGCTCTTGGAGTTGGCTCATTAGCTCTTTCATTTCAGAAGGAACAAGACGATAAGGAATTTTGACGATAGGAGTAGCACCCGGAACAAGATTAATACGGAACTCAATTCAAGCATATGGAATTTTTATTTCTAAGTGATCATTATCTTCACTTCATCTTAACTCCATTCAAGCATATATTATGGTACATTACGTCATCTTTGGTAGATGATAATGTCATAACCTCAATCGTCTTCAATACTCTTATAGCATTTGATGTACATTAGAGTTTCTGAATTCATTGCATTCCATTACGTCTTTCACTAATCATCGACCCCATGGATTAGCGAAAAACCTACTAGTAAACCAACACTAACACTAGCATCACTTACTAGTAAACCAACACCAACATTAGCACCACTCACTTTAAGCATTTTAACTTCACTTCATGTCTTCCTTCTAGGCATTGTTTTTTAGGATTTTATCATATTATATTCCTGTGATTGTAATTCTTATTAGAAGATTACACATTATGACATGGTTTGCTAATTGATCATAGTTCTCTGTCTAGAATTGCTTGTGATCACATCATTGATATATTGCATCATATATATACATCTTATTTTTCTTTGAGATGAAATATATTGCACTAATATTTTCATTGTAGGCTCATCATATACGCTCGTTTGTATATAGCATACTCATCTAAGGATGATGTTTGTATCGAATATTTTTCTTCTTTTATTGTAGGTGCTTCTTGACGTAGGAGGAATATCTATCAAGCATTCATATTGCATCGTCTATACACATTGGTCGTATATGACATATATATCTTAAGACATAGCTTCTAGTATACTAATTTTTGTTTTGTAGGTTTATCTTGACGCCCTAGAGTAAGGGGGAGCTTCCGTCAAGCATTTATATAATGCATCATATACACGCATTGTTGTATATCACATACTCGTCCAAGGACAAATATAGTTTTACAATAACCTTTATTTTGTAGGATTCTTCATCCTTGCATCATATACGTTGGTACCCTAGCAACGGGGAGTATTGATCAAGGGGGAGCTACAGTCATGCACTAACCTTTGTTTTTCTAGCTTTCTTATTTCTTGCATCATATACGTTGGTACCCTAGCAATGGGGAGTATTGATCAAGGGGGAGCTACAGTCAAGGGGAGCATGCTCACATTCTTAAGAATTCTCATTCTTCAACACACTTTTGTGTTTCGACAAAAAGGAGGAGATAGGTCAACATAGTCCAACATAGCTTACCCACGTGTATTGTTGGCTATATGCATTTCATTCATCATGCATTTTTCATATACTTTTTATGTTGCACAACACTAACCTTGATGTAGGTTAAGGATCTAAATTTGATCCATGGATCCGCTAACAACCTAAGGGACGCAACAACCATAGGAAATTGGAGTAGAAAACTTAACTTCACTAGGGATGATGCAAGCTCGTCATTTCAGGGAGAAATGAAGTTAACTCCAAGGAGACACCCTTTTTGTTTCGATAAAAGGGGGAGAAGGGTGTAAACGGAGAAAGTAATAGGGGAGAAGAGTTGAGAAGAGTGTAAACGAAGAAGGTAATATAAAAGGTAGTACGGACACAAGTAACTTTTTTACATTTTACTTTCTATCACATTTACATATTTTGTCATCATCAAAAAGGAGGAGATTGTTAGTGCAAGCAGTCTCGTTTGTTTTGATTGATGACAAACATGTAACTTGATACATAACGTAAAATGTACAAGTTACTTGTAATCTTATTTTGTCTCAACATACATTCAACACCTCTCGACTTCTCAAGTCCTCGTATGGTACAACACAGGTTCGTACATGTTTGTTATGTGGCATTATGATCAAACCCTTAACAAACCATTTAGAATGTTTAAAATACGGCTAGGTCATTAAGGATTTTAAAAGGCTAACCATTCTAATTAGAACCTCATTTCACATTCTGCATATACAAGTACTTTTACTTGTACATCATGTTTCCTAAGATTAATAGGATAAGTACACTTTAGGTGTCAAACTAACATGATACATATTGTTAAACATATATTAGTTAAGCTAGTATATACATAGGACATACATATATACATTTACATTGTTTACATTTTTATTTCTTAAAATAGAAATATACACATGACATCATGGCATACCTCATTTTGATATCTTTAGGATATCTTGAGGATTTAGGTAATATCTTGGAAAGATCTTGAAGCAAATGATTAGATTGTGTAAGATCTTGGTTAGATATGGAAAGATATTTGGAAGATTGCCTGTCAGAGACTGGCGGAACCAAATGGTTCAATGGACGAACCCCTGCATTTGGGTCTGCCAAATCCGCGGGCTGTTTGAACAGTTTTCCTATAAATAGTAGCCCATTGTTTGCGCTAGAACACACATTCTCTCTACCCTTTGCATATATTTAGATCAGTAGTAAACCATGTAGAATCATACATTAATCACCCTTTCCATAATGATCATAATGTTACTAACTTTCATTATGTTGTAAGCATACACTCGTAATGATCCTGTGAAGCAAGCTCAGAGATCGTGAGTCATCATCCATCACTAACATAGCATACTTCCTGATCCACCAAGAAGGTTAGGAGATCTTGAAGTCATCATCCATCAAAGCATACCAACATATGAAGATTCAAGGGCACTTGACATCCTCAAAGATTGAAGACTTCTTATTCAAGAAGTTCATGTAGATTCCTCATGCATATATGAAGATTCATCACAACAAGTTTAGGGAGCTTGTGATCTTCATCCATTGAAGGCTTCCTTTCAATGGAAGTTCATTTAGATTAGTCATACATATCCATGACACATTTAAGTCATGGATCATCATTGTAAACATCATTGCATCACAATCTAAACACCAAACTAGATTAGGTGGTTTATGTGTTTGTGCCATAAAACACAAGGTTTCTATATTGGGCCATAAAACATATCGGGAGTGGTTGTACCCTTATAAAAGAACTCGACATCTAGCTTAGTGTCAGAAATTGTATAAGCGACGACGGGAGTGATTGTGCCCTTGTAAAAGAACCCGGTATTTAGCTTTGTACCGGAAAAAGTGCAAGCGACGATTGTAAGGTTTTCTCCGCCAATAAGGGAGCTTGTTGATCTAGTGAAGTAACTCTCGAGTTGGGTACTCGGGGAGTGGAGTATGGCGGAGAGGAGCTCCGTGACCGAACCACTATAAATCATCGTGTTCGGTTTGCGCTTTCTTTTACTTATTGCTTTACTTTATTTTTGCATTATATGATTGCTTGTATTGTGACTTGTTGATAATACTTGTGTGACAACTTGTTTAGTATATACTAGTCATAAACTATACTTAACATCTTTCATATTACAACAAGCTTAAATGGACATTTGATACAAGAAGTTTAAAATTTTAAAACGGGAACGTATTCACCCCCCTCTACGTTTTCACAAAAACCCGTTAGTTAGTGGTCACGTGCGTTGCACGTGAGGGTATTTTCGTCACTTCACTATTCCCGATATCAAATCCACCTGACGACCCCACTAGCACACCTCGTTTATTGTTCAGGGACATTTTTTGCAACAAAGTTTTAGTTCTTTCCATCTTATATAACACGATTTACATACCATAATTGCACACCTACTACAATCTACTCACTCACTCACACCCTTAAGAACATAATAATGGTGCTATGCGGTTGCGGTAACGTTGCGATCATCAAAACATCCTTAACGGACAAAAATCCAGGAAGAAGGTTCTTCTGCTGCCCCAACGTGGTAAGACTAGTTATACTGAATTAGAATGAGTTATTTACATTAAATGTGACTTAGTGTGTTGTTGCCTGGATTATTTAGGGTTCTGACTGTGGGACATTCGGGTGGGTAGATCCCCTGATGTACCAACGAGCTATTGAGATCATTCATGGCCTTCTTAGGGCTAGGAATGCGCTGGAAGAGGACATCGAGGAGTATGTTCAGATGTACATGTAGCAACAGAAACTGGTGGTGTATGTAACACCCCCAAAATTATCGCAGCGGAAGATAGTGTCACTAGGGTATTGCTTCATAGCACAAAGTAAAAATTACAGAAAACGACTCTAAATTAGACGTTATGAAATAAATTATCATTCGATATAAAATATCAGAGTGTACAAAGAGGTCCCACAAGTTTACAAAATGTACAACATAAAAGTTGTAAAGTTTTTCGAATGATAATATATGCATTGTCTTCAAAATATTTTCCGTGCACCTTCACATGCCAGTTAATTCCTTTCGAACCTGAGATAAACATGCTAAAAGTGTCAACAAAAAAGTTGGTGAGTTCATAGAGTTTATAAGCAAAATAGTTGATTTCAATAGTTTCAAGTTTGGGTGATAATAAAATAAATAGTGGGTTACGTTGTTATACCCCCATAGTTCGTTTGTTTGCCCTAATCGGGTCAATGGTTGAGTAAATCTATAGTGTTTGTATAATAATCAGTTGAACACAAGTTTCAAGTTGGATAATTGTATAGAAATACAATTATAGTAAAACAGTATCATCGCAGTACCGTATCATTATAGTACCGTATTATTGCTCTAAGTCTCATGAACTCAAACATTAACGTGTGTGATATCATAAAAATGATATAAGTAACAGTGCCCTCGTGTAGGAGCTTGCCAACTTCCTATTGTTCTCAAATAACGTGCATTTGGTTACCATTCCGGCTAACACAAATGGGGCGTCAACTGCCAATAGATCTATTCACGATATTCGCGTTTACTCGCAAGTGATTAATGGTTCATGATATGAGGGACTTTTAGTGGCAATAGTGTGTACTTGGGCAATAACAATCAAGATAGCATACAGAAAAATACTTGTGTTCAGGTTTGTAGCATGTAATATGTTTCAACAAATAGAGTGTATCATCAACCGAGTAAAATGTTTAAGGTCAACGAGTAAAACATGTAAGTAAAACGAACATGTATCTCCCCTAAAGAGTTCAAAATAAGTAAAAGAGGGGCTATGACTCACCTTAGAGTGTAGTGACGTAAGTAACACAACGGTGCCAAGAAGTATGGCAGAACAGTATAAAGAAGTATAGTGCAACGATATGGAATCAGCGTAACCTAATGAATATAAGCTTGTCTCAAAATAGTACGTGGTATTTTTTTGGTTGTCGAAAGACCGCAAGACTCGGAATTTGGCAAAATATATAATAATAAACTAAATAATAATAATCCAAAGCCGATAAAAGTTTTATGTTTCGTGACGGTTCGCTCCCGTTGACTCAGGCTTCAAAAAGGCAGAGGAAAAATATCTAAGGTCAAAATAAGACTCCCGATTCCTGACGGTTAGCTGCCATTGTCTAGGTTGTTTAAAAGACCGAGGACTAATATGTGCTTAAAAATGTTAAAATGCCAAATTTCGACTCCGAGAATATCCTAATAAAGCTTCTGTCTCTGGACTTGTAGATGGGTTGTTTCGGTCAAAATAAAAAGGAAGTCCCTTAAATCATGTTAAATTAGGACCTTAATGTGGACCTCATTTTTATGGGCAACGGTTTTCGAGGGAAGGATTTTAAACTAGTTAGCGTCTAAACTTAGTGCCTTTATCGGTCTAAAACCTATGAAAACAGGAAAAACTCATTTTTCATAAAATACTTAGAGAAAATAGAAATAAGGGAGCTAGAAGTAGCTATACGTACACAATTAGCATCTATCGGTAGTGTTGGCATCTAACTTGTATTTAGCAATGATTTCATTTTTAAGCTTGGTTTGAGGACTTGTGAAAAATCAATGATGATGAATTTTATCCATATGGACGCTTTTTCATGAAAAGTGTTTCTTACTCCGTGATCCTAAAAGTTATTGTTAAATAATGAAAGTCAATATCCCGTCATATCAGAAAAGTTCAAAAAGATATTATATTTAATAAAATGGTCAAACGGGGCATTTTTGGAACTATTGATTTCTTAATCTCTTTTGAGAAACATTTTGCTACTTTTCAAAAATTTTAGTAGAAAGAGGTTGAAATTTTTGGTTTTAAAAGCGTGATGTGATGACATTGCGTGAGGACACGACAATACCTTAGTCTGGGGGATTTTGGTATGTGTTAAATCACATACCTTTTCTTTATCAAAAACGGACTTAAAAAACCAAAAACCGACCATAAATGCCATATATATGCTTGTTTTTGTATTTGTGAATGTGCAGGTAAAGGATATAAGAAAATGACAAAAAGAAAGACAAAACGGATGGAAACGAGCACGAAAGAGTGAGAAAAGCCGAGGCCGGGGATGTGATTCTACAGTTTTTATCAGCCATAAACCCAAAATCTCAAAACCAAAGCCTTAATGATAAATCATTCTGATTGCTTGTCAATTATAGTATAAGAACTTCTTCAAGGTTTACAAAGGAAATATGTAAACCCGAGTCGTTATTTCCGATGAAGGAATGAATGGAATTTCGGTTCGAGTCGTGATTTGTGTCGTGAATAGTGATAAAAATGAGATTTTGGATTTTTAAACTACAAATATGCAATTTAAACAACTAATAAAGCAAGTAGAACAATTACGAAAAGCACAAATAACCTAAAACGTAAATAAATCCTAAAAACGCGATCTTACGGGAAATAAATGGGCCTAAAAAATGAAATGATGGAAAAACAACCGTAGAAATGCGAATCTATTTTTCCTAGATTCTAAATGACTAAAGAAAATTTTGGGAAAAAGATTTATAATTTTCTGATTATTATTTTAATTATTATGAATAAATTACTAAATTTAACTAATTAAATTATAAAAACTAGTAAACTATTAAAGAAAAATCTGAAACTTTGCAGGAAAATCAATTAAGCTATTAAGAATGCAAGAAAAATAGGAGGGGGAAAAGCACTAATAATAAGCCGGAATAAGCAAAATGAGCTAATTAAGCTAAATATGCTAAATAGGGGTTAACTAATAAATATTGCAAATATAGTTTGAAAAAGACACAAGGGCAGTTGGTATTGTGTGTTGAGTTAGTGTTGCGAGTGTGGAGACCAGGGTTCGAACCCTGGTTTTTGCAATTTTTCTATTTATTTTATTTTTTTGATTTTTCTTTTAAAAACTTAAAAAGCAAGTGAAAATAAGCAACTTTAAAAAGAACAAAACTTTTTAAACTTGAAAATAAGCAGTTTATGAAGACAGTTTTGATAAAAAGCTAAAAAGGAAAATTTTGAAAACTTAAAAGCTAATTTATAAGCTAGGTATTAAAAGCTAATGACTAATAAAGCTAAGAGGACCTAAAAAGCAGTCTAAATAAGCTGTGAATAAGAGTAAAAAGCAAAACAGAAGCTGATAAAGTAAACTGATCCAAACATACCCTATCACCTAATTTAAGCACTAGAATAAGCTATTAAACCAAAAGTTAATACCCTAAAATCAGAAAACTGGAAAAGTTAATACCAAAATCTAGTTGAAAAAGCAAAATGGGGAAAAATGGAGCTTATATGAGCTTATAGAAACAGAAATAAGAGCTTATTGTTCAAAGGTAAACATTAATTAAAGCTGAAATGTAAATTTGAACACAAAATTAAAGGGAAAATGCAATTTTTATTACCAGTTCAAACTGAGTACAATACTTGAAAAGTAGAAAACAGGTAATTAAAGGATTAAAAACTGAATTAAAAGCTCAATTACAATAAACTAAAGTTATACTACTTTGACCTAAAAAATCTAACACCCCAAAATGTGAAAAGAAGGTCTCTATTTATAGGCTTGAGCTGAGGAGGTGCTCCTAGGGTTTGGGAAGGCTCCAGAAGTCTAATCCCAACCCTTCAATCATCTCATCATCATTACAATCATTGGCAGCCCTTGGATTAAATGTGTGATGTGGCTTGTCCAATCAAATGTTTCCAATTGTATAGCTTGGCAATCTGTTGGGAATTAAATATTCAAGAAGTCTAATATCGGGTTCTATTCAAAGAAATATTCTAAGTGTAATTCTGCTGCTAGTACAAATGGTTCCTGCTGTTAATGTTGTTCTTGCTGCTAGAACATTTCACTCTGCTGTTAGTGATAAATGACTCTGCTGATAGGCTTAGCATTCTGCTGCTGTTGATCCTGCTGCTAATGATACTTGTTCCTGCTGATAGCGATAACTCATTGCTGCCGATAGTGAACACTCTGCTGCTGAGAGGATAAGATCGAAAAGATATTTATTGTATTTTGGTCAACAATATACGGTAGATAATATCTTACCCCATGTGCTTAGTTAACAAGTTGTATACATAGATACATGTTGTATCTGATGTGCTGACACTCAAAAGGATAAGTTAACAAAGTAAGTCGGCTAAGACTTTAAGCAATATGTAAAGATCTTTTGGACTATAAAAGAGATCTTAGGTGTGATATTTGTGTAGTAGTTGTTAAGTTAGTACATGCATATGTTATTGTAAGAACATATAACTGTTAGATAAGAACAAACACAAAAACATCACAAGTTAGAAAAACATAAGATTCAAGGTTGTAACCCTAGTGATATTTCAAGATCACTCGTATTATTATCTTTAATAATATTGAATCGTTTAGTGATAATCTTTATGTGTTCATTGCTAACTAACAAACATAACAATTCCATTTCCATAACATACACAACCTTCTAAGTTTGGTTGAGTGAATTCCGCGCACTTAATCATTTTAACACAACATATCATACACACAAAGTCACAAGGTTTAACCACCTTAATCGTGTGTCCAGGATCCTAGCAAGTGGTATCAGAGCTCAGGCTGATATTGTTGTTTTTAGAAGAAACAGAAATGGACGTACAAGATGTTCAAACCAATGTTGCTGCAAAGTTGCCCATGATCAAACCGAATGAGTTTGAGTTATGGAGGATGAGAGTTGAGCAATATTTTATGGTTCAAGATTATGCTCTTTGGGACATAATTCAGTATGGTGATTCCTTCACTTTAGGCTATTCAGATGTTCTTGTTGAAGGGAAAACAATTAGAAAAAGAAATATTGGACCAGTTTCCAATGATGAAAAGATACAGAAGAGAAATGATCAGAAAGCAAGAAACTTGTTGCTTATGACCATTCCTGGTGAGCAGATGCTATCTTTTAACAAATATCTTGATGCAAAAACTCTTTTTGAAGAGATTTGTGCATGGTTTGGTGGTAATGAAACTACCAAAAAGACACAGAAGACATTACTGAAGCACCAATTTGAAAACTTTACTGCTTCTAGTAATGAGTCTCTTGATAAGCTATTTTCAAGACTACACAAGCTTGTCAGTCAGTTAGCTGTGTTGGGTGTTGAGACAGAGAAGGAAGATCTCAACATGAAGTTCTTGAAAAGTCTACCTGTTGATTTCCATACTTATGTTATTGTCTGGATGAACAAACCAGAAATTGAAACAATGAAGCTTAATGATTTGTTCAACAACTTTAAAATTGTTGAACAAAGTCTAAAGAGAGGTGGAAATTATGTTACTAGTTCTGGGAATGCTGCACTCTTATCAGTTCCTAGTGTTAGTCATACAGAAGAGGTAGATGAAGTTGAAAGTGTTTCTAATGTTACTTATGGTGGTCCTTCTACTAGTTTACAAAAGGATGTTGCTGGACTTGGAGATCCAACATTTTATGCCTTTATAACCAGTCAAGCTAGTGGTTCTCCTCTAAATTATGAAGACCTTGAGCAGGTAGATGGTGATGATTTGGAAGAGATGGATATTAAGTGGCAAGTTGCTTTACTTAACATGAGGGCTAAGAAGTTTTGGCAGAAAACTGGAAAGCAAATTACCATAAATGGTAATGATACTGCTGGGTTCGATAAGAAGAAAGTGGAATGTTTTAACTGTCATAGGTTGGGACATTTTGCTAAAGAATGTAGAAGCCCAAGGAAGCAGGATAATAGGAACACTTGGTATAAGCAAGAGAGGAATAAAGAAGTACTGGTGGAAGAGCCAAAGGCTATGCTGGCTATTGATGGTATTGGATATGATTGGAGCTCTATGGCTACTGAAGAGGATGCACCACCAAATGCTGCTCTTGTTGTCGATGAGATTGCTCTAATGGCCTCTTCTGATTCAGAGGTAGATACCATTCCTACTTGTACTAATTCATGTCCTAATCTTAAAAATTATGAAGACATTAAAAAGAGATTTGATGCTTTTAGAGAAGAATTAATTGATGCCCTTCATAATTTAGCTAATCATAAGAGGTGTGTAGGAGTTTTAGAAAAACAGATTCAACATTTTAAAAAGAATGAATCTACGTTTACTGATGACTTAAATGCTTTAAAAAGAGGAATAGCATTTAGAGATGAATTACTTAATGATCAAAGTAGACGTTTATCTGAAGTCAAAAATGAGAAAGAAAATGTTAAAGTTACTATAGATACTTTAGCACATGCCTCAGAAGGAATGAATAAGATTTGGGAAGCTCAAGTAATTGATAAAGCTAATTCAGGTGTAGGTTACAAAACTGTCCCTCCACCATATAAAGGTGTTCCTTCACCTCCAGGTGTTGACCTAGCACATACAGGTTTAGCTGAGTTTCAAGAACCAATCATGGAATATGGTTCTAAGGCTAGTAAGAGCCTTAAGGTAGCAAAGATAAGTAAAAGTTTAGATAAAACTTTACTTTATCAGGACAAGGTGTCCTTTGCTAAGAAAGGAGAAACTATAGTTGTTGAAGATTGTACAACTGATAGTGATGATGATGAAGAAGAACAGGTTATGTCTAAACCTGTTTTGGTTAAGAAAGTAGGAACAAGTGTTCCTAAGGTTGTCAAACACAATACTGATAGGCCTAAATCAAACATTAAGCATGTCAGGCAACCAGTTAGATATTGTGAGCAATATAGAACCACCAACAAGCCCAGAGGTAACCAAAGGAATTGGAACAACCTCAAGTCTAACCAATTAGGTGATGACTTTGCTTTTTATAATAAAGCTTGTTATACATGTGGTAGTTTTGACCATCTTGCAGCTTTCTGCAACCAATGGGTATCTGTGTATGAAAACCATAGAGTGAACCACAAAAGGCAAACACCTAAATCTCACTTTCACTCTAGTTCTAAGAAATCAAACCCCAGAGTAGTCAAAAACAAGTCTATCTCAAAATCTAATCCTTCTGATAGACCAAATGATCCTGCTGCTAGAAAATTTATTCCTGCTGCTCGACCATTTATGACTATTAACCCAAAATCAACAGCTAAGGGTGCAAAAACATTTTTCAAACATGCACCAACAACTGTTCTAAGGCCCATTCAAACAAAAGCAGTGGTCCAAAAACAAGTTTGGAAACCAAAGGGTAGAACTACAAAGTTAGCAGATTCTGATGCTAAGCGTGTGGTTCATTCTGCTGCTAAGGGAAAAAGGGCAAATGCTGTTAAGGCCTCAGCATGTTGGATTCTCAAATCCAATGTTGCATCAACTATCCTCAAAATATTCAATTACATTGATGCAAGAGGCAGATCCAAGTCAGTAATGGCTTGGATCCCCAAAAGAAACTAACACTCTTATTTGTGTGCAGGAACATTCAAGTGATAACCAAGAAGATCAAGGATACTCAGATAGTGGATGTTCAAGGCACATGACAGGCAACATGTCTTATCTCTCAGATTTTGAAGCTTTCAATGGAGGATATGTTACCTTTGGAGGGGGTGTTCGTGGCAAAATTTCTGGTAAAGGTACAATCAAAACCGAAAATTTAGATTTTGAAGATGTGTACTATGTAAAAGAGCTAAATTATAATCTTTTTAGTGTCTCACAAATGTGTGACAAAAAGAATAATGTTCTTTTCTGTGAGACTGAATGTCTTGTACTTTCTCCTGATTTTAAGATGCCTGATGAAAGTTAAGTACTTCTTAGAATTCCTAGAAAAGGCAATATGTACAGTGTAGACATGAAGAACATTATTCCTAAAAAGAATTTAACTTGTCTTGTTGCAAAGACCACATTGGATGAATCAATGAAATGGCATAGAAGGCTTGGTCATATTAACTTCAAAACCATAAATAAAATTGTTAAGAATGGTTTGGTAAGAGGTTTACCTCACAAAAGATTTGAAAATGATCAAACATGCATTGCTTGTCTAAAAGGCAAACAACACAAAGCCACTTGTAAGCCCAAGATTTTTAACTCTATCAATCAGTCTTTGTTTATGCTACATATGGACTTATTTGGACCTGTTTCAGTAATGAGCATAATGCATAAGAGATATTGTCTAGTTATTACTGATGACTATAGTAGATTTATATGGGTTTTCTTTTTAGCCACTAAGGATGAGACATCAAGCATCCTTAAGGACTTCATTACACTGATAGAAAACCAAGTAAGCAAGAAAGTGAAAGTCATTAGATGTGATAATGGGACAGAGTTTAAGAATAGAGTTATGGATGACTTCTGCAAAGAAAAAGGTATTAAGAGAGAATTTAGTGTTGTTAGAACACCACAACAGAATGGTGTAGCTGAAAGAAAGAATAGAACACTAATTGAAGCTGCTAGAACAATGTTAGCTGATTATAAGCTACCAATAAATTTTTGGGCAGAGGCAGTCAACACTGCTTGCTATGTTCAAAATAGAGTTTTAGTTGTGCAGCCTCACAATAAGACATCATATGAACTTTTTAATGGTAGAACTCCTGCAATAGGATTTCTTAGACCTTTTGGATGTCATGTGACAATTCTCAATACCTTAGACCATTTAGGAAAATTCGATGGTAAGGCAGATGAAGGATTCTTTGTTGGTTATTCTCTTAATAGCAAAGCTTTTAGAGTTTACAACACAAGATAAGAAATAGTAGAGGAAAATCTACATGTGGAGTTTTTAGAAAACAAATCCAATGTAGAAGGTCAAGGACCAAAATGGCTATTTGATCTAGAATATCTAACAAATTCAATGAATTATGTGCCTTTTGTTGCAGAAACTAATGATTTTGCAGGTTCGAATACAACAAATGAGGCAGAGTTAGAGAAAGATCAAAATGATGTGATAATGCCAATATGGTCAAGTCCAATTGTGGAATCAACTTCGACAACTGATGAATCTTCTTCTAGCAAAGCTAAAGAAGGTGTTGAAGATGAAAGTAAAGAATATGGAACTCAGGAACAACAAAATGTTTCTGCTGGTAGTATTTCTGTTGCTGCTGGTAGTGTCTCTGTTCCTACTGATCATTCTGCTGATGAGCCAGAGCACTCTGCTGCTAGGCTTACTGATTCTGCTGTTCGGTCAAATGACTCTGTTGTTGGCCCTTCAGAAACAAAAGAAGCAGAATTCTCAGATAATGAGGTGGATTTCAACAATCTTCCATCAAATTATCAAGTTCCTACTACACCACAATCAAGAATTCACAAAATTCATTCCCTGGAACATGTGATTGGAGATATACAGTCAGGTGTGAAGACAAGACAACAATTGATGTCTTCAGACCAACAAGGGCTTCTTGATGCCCTTTATGCTTCAAAACAGCATGAGTTTTCAAACTCTTGCTTGTTTGTATGTTTTCTCTCACAAGCTGAACCAAAGAATATTCTTATCGCCCTAGATGATTCAAGCTGGTTAGAGGCTATGCAAGAAGAGCTTCTTCAGTTCAAGATTCAAAAGGTTTGGGTACTAGTTGATTTACCTACAGGTGTGAAGGTAATTGGCACTAGATGGGTTTTTAAGAACAAAAGGGATGAAAGAGGAATTGTGATCAAGAACAAAGCTAGATTAGTAGCGTAAGGGTACACACAAGAAGAAGGAATAGACTATGATGAGGTTTATGCTCCAGTAGCAAGGATTGAGGCAATTAGGCTGTTTCTAGCTTATGCTTCATTTTTAGGCTTCACAGTCTACCAAATGGATGTCAAGAGTGCATTTTTATATGGTAAAATTGAACCAGAGGTGTATGTTTCACAACCTCCAGGCTTCATTGATCCATTACATCCAAACAAAGTGTACAGAGTAGTGAAAGCTCTATATGGCCTTCATCAGGCACCAAGAGCTTGGTATGCAACACTAGCTTCCTACTTATTAGAAAATGGATTTCAAAGAGGAAAGATTGATCAGACACTGTTCATCAAATAGCACAAGAAGGATCTTCTATTAGTGCAGGTGTATGTGGATGACATTATCTTTGGATCTACTAGGAAAGATATGTGTTTAGAATTTGAGAAGCTTATGAAAGATAAGTTTCAGATGAGTTCTATGGGGGAACTTACATTCTTTTTGGGTTTGCAAGTTAAGCAATCATCTGAAGGCATATTTATTAGTCAAGACAAATATGTTGCAGAGATACTTAGAAAATTTCAATTTGCTGATTCAAAAATAGCAAGCACACCAATGGACTCTGAGAAGCACCTTCTGAAAGATAAAGATGGAGAGAGTGTGGATGTACACACTTACAGATCTATGATAGGTTCTTTGATGTACCTTACATCATCTAGACCTGATATCATGTTTCCTGTTTGTGTTTGTGCAAGATTTTAAGTTACTCCAAAGGTTTCTCATTTAACTGCAGTCAAGAGAATTTTTAGATATCTTAAAGGTCAACCAAGGTTGGGTATATGGTATTCTAGAGAATCTCCTTTTGACTTGGTAGCATATTCGGATAGTGATTATGCTGGTGCTAGCTTGGACAGAAAGTCAACAACTGGAGGATGTCAATTCCTTGGGTGTAGACTTGTCTCATGGCAGTATAAGAAGCAAACAAGTGTGGCAAATTCAACAACTGAAGCTGAATACATAGCTGCTGCAAGTTGCTCTAGTCAAGTTCTATGGCTTCAAAACCAACTTCTTGATTATGGGTACAATTTCTTAAACACTGTTATTTATATTGATAATAATAGTACAATTTGTATTATTAAAAATCCAGTGCAACATTCTAAAACAAAACACATTGAAATTAGACATCACTTTATAAGAGACTGCAATGAGAAAAGATTAATTCAAGTTCTTAAAATTGCTTCAGAACATAATTTTGCAGATCTGGTAACAAAAGCTTTTGATGTTTCAAGGTTTCAGTACTTGGTAGCAAGTATTGGAATGCTTAATCTTTAAATTTTCAATATGATGTGTTTTTGTAAATAAATCTTTGTTGTTGCTACTGATTTATCTAATACTGCTGTTATTACAAAAGTTTGTGCTAATAGTACAAATTTAAATTGTGTTATTCATATAGTTGGTCTTATGATTATTCTAATGCAAGACAAGTACTTTGTATTTTGTTCTTTTGGTTTTAGACTAACAATTTCAGGTATGAATATGTGAACACAAAGGATGTTTCAAGTGAAATGGAAACAGCAGAATTGAGATATTAGCTGCTGACCATAATAGGTTTATGATGGACTGAGTTTGGGAATTCAAAACTCCTTAAAACTTCTTTCTTGAAATCTAGTTATGATATTTCACATTGAATTGATGACTTAGTTGATCAGATAGTAACTGATGCAACTCACTTTCTATCATTTTATACTTTTAAGTATAATGTGCAAGTCTGAGGACATATGATAGAAAGAACAGCTAGTAAAAGTGAATCTAACACTTGTGTTAGAGGTAACAATTACTATGAGCTGGAAACCCTGTCAAGAAAATCTTTTGAATAGATTTATCTTTACACAGGCAGTTATTTATAACTGAAAAATATTGGTTCTCACACAACCAGAGGTTGCTTTAAACCGAAATGTTGATTAAGTGTCTGTTATACACTTAATTCCTTCAAAATGGTTGAAAGTAGTATGATTTTTCAATTCTAAAATCATGAACATACTACTAAGTCAAATGATTTCTTAAAAGGATTTTCAAGGATTCACAAAAACCATCCATTGATGGATCATGAATCGAAATGTCCACTGATTCAACTCTCATAGGAGTTAACACACCTAGAAGTGATGAGGGCAGTAACTTAAACTCTTAAGGAATTGATGGCTTCATGTACAACATTGTCTGACAACAAGTTCTAAATGCTGGATCAGATGATAAGGAAAGATATATTTTGGTACATAGTGAGATCTTCCAAACAAGGGGAGGAAACAAAAGTTATTTGCTTCAGGGGAGGAAATAATGGCCCAGAAAAGGAAGATAATCCAATAAAAGGAAGGAGAAGACAAGAGCATACAAGATGATGAGGAGGTTGAAAATGACAAGAATAGAGCTTATTCTGGAGTATTATATATATTCAGAAGGGATGAAGCATTCCAAAGGAGAAAGTTCTATCTAGGTCAAACGAAGAAAAGTTTCAATTTCACTTCAAAGACATGCTGGTTAGATGATTTCACTTGTTGAAACAAGCATCCAAGATACACAGCATCATTGCCTCTTATAATTCCTCCATCCAAGGAAATTGCACCATCTTTTAGTACAAGATTGGAGCAATGTGTTTTGATATTGTTAAAGTCAAAGAAGAGCGAAGCAGATGAATTACTGAGAAGATATTCAATCTTGAAGAAAAGAAGTGTTTGAAAGATCTTCACAATCCATGATTTAATTCAGAAACATGTTGAAATGGATTCACATGTTTAGGGGAGGATTGTTGGGAATTAAATATTCAAGAAGTCTAATATCGGGTTCTATTCAAAGAAATATTCTAAGTGTAATTCTGCTGCTAGTACAAATGGTTCCTGCTGTTAATGTTGTTCTTGCTGCTAGAACATTTCACTCTGCTGTTAGTGATAAATGACTCTGCTGATAGGCTTAGCATTCTGCTGCTGTTGATCCTGCTGCTAATGATACTTGTTCCTGCTGATAGCGATAACTCATTGCTGCCGATAGTGAACACTCTGCTGCTGAGAGGATAAGATCGAAAAGATATTTATTGTATTTTGGTCAACAATATACGGTAGATAATATCTTACCCCATGTGCTTAGTTAACAAGTTGTATACATAGATACATGTTGTATCTGATGTGCTGACACTCAAAAGGATAAGTTAACAAAGTAAGTCGGCTAAGACTTTAAGCAATATGTAAAGATCTTTTGGACTATAAAAGAGATCTTAGGTGTGATATTTGTGTAGTAGTTGTTAAGTTAGTACATGCATATGTTATTGTAAGAACATATAACTGTTAGATAAGAACAAACACAAAAACATCACAAGTTAGAAAAACATAAGATTCAAGGTTGTAACCCTAGTGATATTTCAAGATCACTCGTATTATTATTGATGCGTGGTTTTGCAACCTTACAGCAGGTTTTACCTCTCAAGGGATCTCAAGAGGCTTACAACCCCACCAGGCAGTGTACCTGACCGATGTAGTATAGTGTAGTGGTAAGTACAGGGGATTGATCGTTCTCCATAGGGAATAGTGTTCGTTAGGTATGAAAAGCTACTCTAATTAGGTCTAAGGGTGAAGGAAGATTCTTTTTTGTATTTTTATATTTTTATGAAAGCAAGTAAAATCTCGGGTTTGAAAGAGTGGGCGGAATTAGTTGCTAATCAACTAACCCAAATTACTACGAATGCAAATAAAATAAATAACTGAAAATAAAAATGTGGTGAAAACTTATGTGTAGAGAATTGTGTTTACTTAGATTTCCTTACTCCCTAACTATCTTTTACCGGTTGATTAGTGTGTATTAATTGCGTGGATGACGGGTGTATTCCTTAATACCATTCGTGGGGTGGCGTACGTACTTCCCCAACTCTATGAACTCCTACTTCACTCCTATGTCGAGCCGACTAGGAAGCTCCTAACATGGGATCACTAGAATTCGCTCATGCATTAAATACAACCATAAAAACCTTTAGTACGCATTTGGTTCATGTTTCTTAAGACGTTCAAGCAAGTTACCGAATAGGAAGTTAGCCAGTTTTCTTAAGCCTAACATAGATAAACAATCATCCAATACAACTAATAACACACTAATAACCAATAATCAATAGCTAGGTTTCATTAGATCTAAGCAAACACAAGATAAATCTAGCCTAACATATTAAACCAAAGACAAGAACAAGATAGAATCAAACAACACATAGACATATTGAATGATTAATTGATAACTTATCTTCAATGTAACATGGAAGATCTCAAGGCAAAAAGCCTTGAAAAAGATGCTAAAATCGTCTTAGGGTTTTCTCCCAAAAATTCCACACTAAGTTCCACCCTAATGACAAAGAATTGCAAAACTATATATAGATTTTTACATCTGACGGCGTCAAGTTATGGAGTGTGACGCCGTCACCTCGCCGCTTTTAGGGTTCCCGGATGGCCTTCTTGACGCCGTCCCTCTTTAGCTCTCCAAAATCCGTTCTGGCTTATCAAGGCTTGACGCCGTCAGACCTTGAACGTGACGCCGTCCCTCTTTAAATTAAGCCGTGACGCCCTTGATCACTCCAAAGGGTGACGCCGTCAGAATTCCCATGCAATTTTCACTGGCTTATCATGAGTAAATTTCACATCCACCACTTTTGCCAAGCCATGACGCCGTCCAGGCATAATCCTGACGCCGTCAAAGGTAATTTCCAGCATGATTTTGAGACTTTGTCGTTTTCTTCACTTTTATGCTCCAAAAACGTCCAAAATGCCTCCTTTTCCAGATTTCTCCTCAAAAGTACCTAAAATGACAAAAGGAACGATTTAGGGCAATATTTGATCAAATAAATACGATTTAGGGCTTAAATGACCCCTTAAAAGCGGTACACTTTTCGCTTCATCAAATACCCTTACACTTGAGATTTGCTTGTCCTCAAGCAAATGCGCTTTTATTCTAATCAAAATACAAGTTAGGGGTCATTTAACGCTAACATAAAAGTAATTACAACAAATAATCGTTCCACTTCAATCATAATAAGCACGGAGATTACATACTAGCACCTCACAAGTAGTGTTTAGATACTCACATCTCTCAAGTGTCATCAAAATAAATCTCATAAATGAAAACGGATAATATCTCTCACTACCTGTCATAGCAAATAGATTACCATAGGCTTGGGAAAGGATCGAAAACCTCCTCCACTAGGCGTAAGCACCAAAGATAAACTATCAAAGAGGGCTTTTACATGGGTTATAACGTTAGGTGTAGGGATATGATAAACACGGATTTGTTGGATACGGGATATTTTACTGGTGGCGAGTTAAAGATCTTGATTAATTACATGTACTATACAATGTTGCTAAGCCAAGACTCGACTCGATCTTAAGCTAGAAACAAAATAACAAAAACATAAAATAAACATAAAATGAAACGGGATGGTAGTCCGTATGTTTTTTCTATTTTTCTTTTTCTCTTTTTTTTTTTTTTTTTTTTTTTTTTTTTTTTTTTTTTTTTTGTATTTTTTTTGATTTTCGATTTTTTTTTTTTTTTTTTTTTTTTTTTTTTTTTTTTTTTTTTTTTTTTTTGCATACACTCTTGCCCTACCATCCAAAATAATACATCATAGGGGCGTTGCATTCCCCTTACACTTGAACTTTTACATAACTTTACAAATACTTATTCTAATGACTCGAATTAAGATAATTGAAAAACTTGGAGTACTTTTAAAATATTTAGCACATATGGGGTAATAAATGATGTTCTTCCCCATTACTCCATTACACTAGTACTTTACCCATGAGTCCCAATCGTCCCAAAACAATATGTACAAGGATATGACTCGACTTAGCAACCATGTAATCAATTAGATAATTAACTTGGGGTTTAAGCAAATGTTGTCACAATAATGCACTAAAAATAAGTGCATACAAGGTAGGCTAAGGCGATTTGGGTGTACATTTTAGTGGGGTGTAAACAAATTCTTCCTTTAAGTAAAATGCTTAAAGGTCGAAACGAAAAGATAGGCTCTGAGGGGTGTACTAGGGGTATCGTGTACTAAAAATGAGTACAACGCAAAGGGTGTGGGAGAATTACTTGACCAATGTAGCCAATGTAATTATAACAAAAACACAGGTGTAAAACAATGGGTTAATCCTAATGCCTCTTATCATGTAGTAAATCTAACTACACGAATGTAGTCTCACTTGTGGCCTCGGAATGGTCCTAACGCAAGTTCTAGAATCTAAGTGCTACCGGTACACACATCATAGCATAAATGCTTTTCCTACCAATTCTAGGGGCGAACCTCACATATTTGGGGGTGGAAAATTTTTTAGTGGTACGGTTTTTGTGCTAGTCATATAACTCCTATCCGTGAGACGCTCATTAAGATCAAAGTTTTACTCCTAAATGTTGTAAAAAAATTTAAATTTGGCACTAAAATTACTCTAACAGGTATTTCTCTCAGTTTTATTACACATCTACCATCAATCAAACAAAAATCAAGCGCAATTGTATTCTCTAAAATCGTACTTTTACCCTCCCCTTACACTTAAGATGAACATTGTCCCCAATGTTCAAATAACAAGATGTAAAAGCATAAAGTAAAAGAATGAAATCAAATACTCCCCTGATTCGCTCGGTGGATAATGAAGTTACACGGTTAGATCTTCCTCCAAGGTAATGTAGAAGCTCCATGACTAATGCATCGCCAAAAGCTTGATTCCATATACATTTCCTTGTCCAAAATAACCTGTTAAACCTGAGAAAACAAACACGAAAACCTGCATAACATCGGCGGGATAAATCTATATATAAGGATATAATGCTTGTGAAATGATAATTTTGCAGATTCCTGGAGATTATAAGTTGGAGATTTAATAAAAATTTTTATGAAAACAAAACTTTCAAAAATTTCTGAAAATTAAATCTGACGCCGTCAGGTTATAAACCCTGACGCCGTCAGAAATGATCTGACAAAATTCTCATGTTAAGTTTCCGGAAAATTTCTGGAAAAACCTTTACCTTACTTCCTGGAAATCCTGCAAAAACATCACTATGACTCGATACAAGCATTTGACTCTAACAAATACTAATATGCATGCTAATTTAATATTATTACGATTCATGCTCATTTGTGTTCTAATAAACCGATTTGAAATTCCCTTACACTTATCTTTTGCAAAATACCTTTATATGTAATTAAGACGAAGTTAAAAACAAAATAAAGCATTTTCACAATTTAGTTTTCGAACATGAATCAATAATAATAAAAATTAAACATACATACGGAAACAAATAAAATCAAACAAACAAATAAATAGACACACAAATCAAATAAAGAAAGCTTGGGTTGCCTCCCAAGAAGCGCTTTTCTTTATTAACGAGTCTTGTAGCTAGACTCAAAGTCACCGTACACTACGTGACTCCATCATTGGTCTCGGTTCCTAGGCCATTCTCCTTTCCGGTTTTGTATTCTGGTCCTAATTTCAAACAAACCTTGTAGAAACCGAATATCCTTTTCATAACATAGTCTACTCCTCTACTTCTATCCTCACCATTCCTATAGTAGACCGCTTGCTTAAGCTCCTTCTCAACATTTGACAAGTTTTGGAATTGCTCTATCTTATATGGCATTTGGTAGTTTACCTCATCGGTCTCATCCTAAAATCTAACTATCCCTAAGGAAGGTTCATAAGTCATTCTAGAGACCTCAACAAATGGTTTTCCAAAAACCACTTGAGTTAAGGATGCATCGACTATCGGGCGGATATCTTCTACAATTACAAAGTCGGTGACATAGGTGAAGTTTCCTACGTAAACCGGTAATCCCTTAACTCTTCCCGTGAAGTTACTCATCCAACCCTTATCAGAAAACATCCTATACCCAAGTTGATTCTTCATTATCAAGTTGTAGTGGGCTCTAGTCATGATGTTTATGGGCGATCTAAGGTCGATGTAAGCTTTCCACACATGTAGATGTCCGATGTTGCATGGTATGTTGAGATTAGAAGGGTCGCCCATTTTTATAATTGGTCTACCTAGGAAGTATGGTGTCTCGGGGTCATCGAATAAGTCCTTATGATATGCGCGCTCTTCCTTAGTGGGTAGCCTATTGAAGTAGTCCTCATCATCATTTACTTCTTCAATCTCACTTTTCCTAACTTCCTTATCAACCTCGACTTTCTTAACCTCATCCTTAGGTTCAATTTCTATCCTACCCTCATTCTTGTCACTTTCTTCCATGCTCCTATCGATTGGTTTAATAGTGACAATGTTGACGAAGTGGACATGTTTGGATGAAGAAGGGTCTTTGACTTGGGGTCCGCTATTTGTGTTCCTAGCGTCCTTATGTGGAGGTGATAGCACTTGGTTATTGAGGGCTTTCAACAAGTTGTCAATTTTATTGGTCATCTCCGTTTGTTGCTGATTGAATTCGGATTCGAATCTAGCTATCCGAGCTTCTTGAGATGCCATAAATTGGGACATCAATCCTTCAAGATGATTGGTACTACCATTTCCGGAAGGATAGTTGTTGAAAGTACGGTTCGAGTTGGAACCGCTTGATTGGAAACGATTAGGTGGGTTGGAAGAATTGGTTTGTTGTGTGTTTTGGTTTTGTTTCCACCTAAGGTTTGGGTGATTTTTCCATGAGGGGTTGTATGAATCACCGTAAGGGTTTGGCTCGGGTTTGAAAGTGTACCACTTATCTCCCGCTCCGTCGGTACGCGAGGATGCGTAGTCCACAAAAGCTTGTTCGGGGAGTTCCATGCAATCACGAGTGTCGTGGGGACCACTACATAATTCACATGAAGAAGTGATTTTGTTCACTTGGTTTGAAGGTTTAGGAGCCTCGTAGGATTTCATGAGAAACTTGACTTGGTCTTCAAGTTCTATGATCCTACGGTCGGAAGTGCTTGAATTGTTCAAAGGCAAAGATATTGCCTTGACCGTTTTATTCAAATCACGGGGATCACTCCAACTTTCGTTGTCATAAAGAGCAAGATCCTCTAGGAGAGCCCATGATTGTTCCGCACTTAGATCACGTAGCTTACCACCGGCCGATTGGTCAATGGTTTGCCTCGTGTAGAGATTGATATGGTCATAGAAGATTTGGACTTGGAGCCAAAGTTCTATGCCATGGTGAGGGACTTTTTGGAGTAAGTCCTTGAATCGAGTCCATGCCTCGTAGAGGGTTTCGCCTTGACGTTGTTGGAACATCAAGATATCATTCCTTAGCTTGGTAGTTCTTCCCGGTGGGAAAAACTGAGCATGGAAACGAGTGGTGAGATCATCCCAAGAGGTGATGGATCCTGCGGGTAGACGTTTTAGCCATTGACTAGCTTGGTCCCGCAGAGAGAATTGGAAGAGACGCAGTCGGGTCGTCTCTCGAGTGGCAACATCAAGGTCTATAGAATCAACGATTTTAAGAAAGTCCTTGAGGTGTTGATTAGGATCTTCAGAACGAAGTCCATGGAATGCGCATCCGCTTTGCACCAACCGGATGGTGTCGGATCGCAAGGGTGTGACATTGGCTCCTTGAGTGAGCTCAATGGTGTTTCGATAGCCTTGGTGGCTAGGACGGGAGTACTCTCCTAAAGTACGGGCTCTAGGAGGTGGTTGTTGTGGTGGGTTGTTGGGATCAAGGATATTACCACCTTCCATGATGTCGGATTGTAATGGTTACGAACAAAGAAACGAAGAAAAAAGATAGACTAAAGAAAACCTAGAAAAAATAAAATAAAAATCTCACTAGAAAGGAATCTAGTGAGTAGACCTAATAGAAATAAAAATTCAACCTAAACAATAACTATTCCCCGGCAGCGGCGCCAAAAACTTGATGCGTGGTTTTGCAACCTTACAGCAGGTTTTACCTCTCAAGGGATCTCAAGAGGCTTACAACCCCACCAGGCAGTGTACCTGACCGATGTAGTATAGTGTAGTGGTAAGTACGGGGGATTGATCGTTCTCCACAGGGAATAGTGTTCGTTAGGTATGAAAAGCTACTCTAATTAGGTCTAAGGGTGAAGGAAGATTCTTTTTTGTATTTTTATATTTTTATGAAAGCAAGTAAAATCTCGGGTTTGAAAGAGTGGGCGGAATTAGTTGCTAATCAACTAACCCAAATTACTACGAATGCAAATAAAATAAATAACTGAAAATAAAAATGTGGTGAAAACTTATGTGTAGAGAATTGTGTTTACTTAGATTTCCTTACTCCCTAACTATCTTTTACCGGTTGATTAGTGTGTATTAATTGCGTGGATGACGGGTGTATTCCTTAATACCATTCGTGGGGTGGCGTACGTACTTCCCCAACTCTATGAACTCCTACTTCACTCCTATGTCGAGCCGGCTAAGAAGCTCCTAACATGGGATCACTAGAATTCGCTCATGCATTAAATACAACCATAAAAACCTTTAGTACGCATTTGGTTCATGTTTCTTAAGACGTTCAAGCAAGTTACTGAATAGGAAGTTAGCCAGTTTTCTTAAGCCTAACATAGATAAACAATCATCCAATACAACTAATAACACACTAATAACCAATAATCAATAGCTAGGTTTCATTAGATCTAAGCAAACACAAGATAAATCTAGCCTAACATATTAAACCAAAGACAAGAACAAGATAGAATCAAACAACACATAGACATATTGAATGATTAATTGATAACTTATCTTCAATGTAACATGGAAGATCTCAAGGCAAAAAGCCTTGAAAAAGATGCTAAAATCGTCTTAGGGTTTTCTCCCAAAAATTCCACACTAAGTTCCACCCTAATGACAAAGAATTGCAAAACTATATATAGATTTTTACATCTGACGGCGTCAAGTTATGGAGTGTGACGCCGTCACCCTCGCCGCTTTTAGGGTTCCCGGATGGCCTTCTTGACGCCGTCCCTCTTTAGCTCTCCAAAATCCGTTCTGGCTTATCAAGGCTTGACGCCGTCAGACCTTGAACGTGACGCCGTCCCTCTTTAAATTAAGCCGTGACGCCCTTGATCACTCCAAAGGGTGACGCCGTCAGAATTCCCATGCAATTTTCACTGGATTATCATGAGTAAATTTCACATCCACCACTTTTGCCAAGCCATGACGCCGTCCAGGCATAATCCTGACGCCGTCAAAGGTAATTTCCAGCATGATTTTGAGACTTTGTCGTTTTCTTCACTTTTATGCTCCAAAAACGTCCAAAATGCCTCCTTTTCCAGATTTCTCCTCAAAAGTACCTAAAATGACAAAAGGAACGATTTAGGGCAATATTTGATCAAATAAATACGATTTAGGGCTTAAATGACCCCTTAAAAGCGGTACACTTTTCGCCTCATCAATTATCTTTAATAATATTGAATCGTTTAGTGATAATCTTTATGTGTTTCATTGCTAACTAACAAACACAACAATTCCATTTCCATAACATACACAACCTTCTAAGTTTGGTTAAGTGAATTCCGCGCACTTAATCATTTTAACACAACATATCATACACACAAAGTTAGAAGGTTTAACCACCTTAATCGTGTATCCAGGATCCTAGCACAATCCTTTGTGTCAGTCTTTCTAGAAGCTTTTAAGGTTGGGGTTAATTGGGTGTGAGCAGGGTAAATAGGGAGAGGGATAGTGAACAGTGAAAAGGGAAAAAGGCGGGTAAGGGGTTTAGGATTTTATTTATTTGTTTGATTGTGTGAATGGGTGGGTTGACCGGGTATAAGGGTGGATCGGGTTTGGGTATTAATAAAAGGGATTGGGTTGGGCTTGGTAGGGTTTATGGTGGACTGGACTATTGGATTTATTTTAGTTATTTGGGTTTTAGTTATAGATCCAGTTTAGAGTGTAAGGTTTTAGTAGTATTTTTAGGTTTTTAGGTTAAAAGCAATAAGGACCAATTTTGCCAATTTGCAAAGTACATCAAAGGGCCAATCTTGCCATGTTATGGAATCCAAGGACTGATTTTGTCATTTTGAGCTCAAATGTGATCCACTTTGAGAAATACTTCCCCGGCCTCGGCTTTAAATGCTCTTTTTCAAATCTCGTGCTCGGTTTTTGTCTTTTTGTCTTTATTTTGTCCATTTTTCATATCATTTACCTGCACAATAATAAATACAAAAACACACAAATATTTGGCATTTATAATCAGTTTTTTGTCTTTTTGGTCTATTTATGGTCAAGAAAAGGTATGTGTTTACACACATACCAAAATCACCCTGACTAAGGTATTGCAGTGTCCTCACGCAATGTTATCAATTCACGCTTTTGAAACAAAAAATTTCAAACCTCTTTTTACTAACTTTGAAAAGTAGCAAAATATTCAAACGATATTAAGAAATTAAAAGTTCTAAAAACGCCCCATTTTTCCAATTTATTCACACTTACTACTCTTTTTGTATTTTTCCTTATAATAACGGGATGTTGACTTTCATTATTTCACAATAACTTTTAGTATCACGGAGTAGGAAACACAACTCATAAAGAAGTGACCATACGGATAAAATTCATCGTCCTTAATTTTTCACAAGTCCCCAAACTAAGCTTAAAAACGAAATCATTGTTATTTACAAGTTAGATGCTAACACTACCCATGGAAGCTAATTGTGTATTACTTCTTATTCCCAAATTCCTATGTTTCCTCTATTTATTTTATTTTTGTTGAGAAATGAATATTCTCGTTTCGATAAGTTTTTAGTCCGATAAAGGAACCAAGTTTAGACGCTAAGTAGTTTCAAAACCTTCCCTCGAGAACCGTTGTATACAAAAATGAGGTCCACATCAAGGTCTCTGATTTAACACGATTTAGGGAATATCCTTTTTATATACGACCGAAACAACTCATCTACGAGTCCAGAGACAGAAGCTTTTATTAGGATATCTCCGGAGTCGAAATTTGACATTTTTAACTTTATTAAGCACATATTATTAATCCTCGGCCTTTTAAACAACCTAGACAACGGGAGCGAACCGTCAAGAATCGGGAGTCTTATTTTGACCTTGGATATTTTTCCTCTGCTTTTTTGAAGTCTGAGTCAAGGGGAGCGAACCGTCAGGAAACAGAAAACTTTTATCGGCTTTGGATTATTATTATTTATTTATTATATATTTTGCCAAATTCCGAGTCCTACGGTCTTTATAGCAATAGAGACAATAGCACGTACTATCAGGAATCAGTTGCCTATTACACCGTAACACTGGCAGTACCTTGATGTGTACCCAACTCTTATAAGCAAGGATTCTCTAAAGAAGGAGTAAAAACTAATTTTTGCCAAAACCGTGCACCTTTAATTATTCCTAGAGTACTACTTTTTTGGTGATACTAGCTTATGGGAGCAAAAAGCCACAAGTAACTTCAATGAGCTCTAAAGAGATCCAACTACTCCATGTTTAGCAATCTAACTTATAATCAACTCTATCATTTCTCGTTCTTTGCAAATTTAAAATCTTAAGTAATAAGATCCGCGAATGCTTAGCCAAATAATCAAGCCATGCATATATAAAGTCAATTATGGGAACTTGCAAACTCTTAATAAGAATTCAGGTTTTATAGCTCCTTGTATAAAAGACTAGCAAAAGCTTATTGATTATATAAGTTAAGGAGACAAACTAGGGCTCAACACGCCCGGTCAAGTCAAAATTTTATTCCTACTCTCACCAGCGGAAAGTCAACAAAGTGTCAAAACACTTATTATATTTTTGCAAAGGTTTTTAAATTTTCTAATTTTTTTCACTTTTTTTCATTTTTTTAGAGGAAAAACGGGGTTGCAAGAGTAAACGGCAAAAAATGCAAGGCAAAATCAAATCGAAATATGACCCCCCCAGACTAAAACGAGACATTGTCCCCAATGTCTTAAAGGTAAGGGTTCTCCTACATAAATTTAAGGCCGTTTATTAATTATGCCAAAAGATAAATGTTAGTCGATAAGATTTAGGATATCGGATGAGCAACGAATGATGAAACTCGAGTGGAGGAAAGACAAAACCACGAGCACGAGAGTCTTCATAATTCGGGCAAATCCTGGATACAGTACAAACAACCACGAAACACGAGAAATGGAAGAGGAGAACCTCTTCACGTCACTTTTATTAGAAAATAGAAAGAAGATAGACACAGGGTGCCTCCTGAGAAGCGCTTGTTTTTTAACGAGTCGTATAGCTTGACTCGCCCCGAATTTAGTTGTTCTTGGGGGAGCATGTGGAAAAGATAATCTCCATTGGACTTTCGTTCAAGAGGTTTGGATAAACATTGAAGCATATGAAAGTTCCACTCCGACGAGATACCCACGGTTCAAAGGAATAGCAACCATAAATGGTGATACCGGGGTCAAAGATAGTATCCTCACTCCCGACAAAGTGAAGGAGAGGAGAAATCACATCATATGTGATGAAAGGTAGAAAGATTTTAATCACAATTAAGATAATATCTTCATCCTCAGAAGTAATCTTCTTAATTTGAATTTCATCATTAAAGCTCTTTTGTTCAAAAGTCATATGGGGAGGGAGGGTCGGGATTTTGTCATCAATAGGTACGTCTCCCCCCAGACTAAAATCTTTTTTAAGATCAAAATAGAAGTGATCATACTCCGGTGGAGATATGATGTGAGTGAGTTCATCGGCGAACTCCTCGAGACAAGAAGAAGAATCAATCGATGGATTAAGCAAAAACTCTAACTCTCTCAGATCTGATTCAAAATCAAAGTTATCGTCTGCATTCCCTGTTGGGATTGGATCAATATGAGCGAGTTCATCGGCGAACTCCTCGAGAAGGGAATCACTCTTATGATGTAAATTTGTGAGCTCGGGTTCCGTTTCGGACTCATCACTCTCCTCATTTTGAATATCGAAGATCGGATTATTTGATTTTAGAATAAATTCTGAGTCGAAATCAAACAAAGGATTGGTTATTGTTTCAAAGATTGAATCGGAAGGTTTCTCAGATACCCTTTGGATTGGAACAAGGTCATCAATTTCCTCAAGAGGATTGACTTCGACTTCCTTGTCCCCCATTGACAAGGTATCTGAAGATTCCTTAATGAGTGGATCTATCTTAGAGTTTTCTTCTTCAAAAGGCTCATCATCATCACTCTCATCGTCCTCGGAGTATGTAAAGTTATTGGTGTAAGGATGACCTGGTCCGTGCCGACAATGTTGACTTATATAAGTTTCTTGCTTGTCAAGGACCTCAATTTGTGCACTCATAGCGGAAATTTTCTCGGAATAATGATCACTCATCACAGTGATAGAGTCATACTGAACTTCAGCGTCCCACTGATAATGATGATGTGTCATATTCTCGATCAAATCATAAGCTTCTTGAGGAGTTTTCCGCATGAGATTGCCTCCGGCAGCCAACATGATTTTGTCTCGATCAATCGGAGTTATACCATGATAAAAGGTTAGGATTTGATCAAGAAGCAAAATTTTGTGATCAGGACATTTCCGTAACAAAGATTTGAATCGTTCCCAAGCTTCAAATACTGACTCCATGGGCAATTGCCGGAAATTCAGAATGTCTTTCCTAAGCTGCACCGTTTTAGAATGTGGAAAGTATTTTGAAAGAAACTTGAGGAACATCTCTTCCCAAGTATGAATTGAGTGGGTTATTCAGCGTTGTGGGATAAAGAGAATGGAAAAAGATTCAAGCGAATGCTATCTTGAGAAACTCCTTTCTGCTTCATGGATTGAGTGATAGATATGAACTTGTTTAGGTGCTCGTTTGCATCTTCATCTCGAAATCCGTAGAATTGGCAATTTTGTCGAAGCAGTCGAACCATATAATTTTTCAATTCAAAATCGGTTCCCGGAACGGATGTTGGAGCGATCGGTCCTCCTCTACCGATAAGTGACGGACGATAGAAATCCTCCATGGTCCGAAGATCATGGGGATG
Source organism: Artemisia tridentata subsp. tridentata (assembly GCA_021014915.2). Taxonomy (NCBI): domain Eukaryota; kingdom Viridiplantae; phylum Streptophyta; class Magnoliopsida; order Asterales; family Asteraceae; genus Artemisia; species Artemisia tridentata. Next base: position 374,601,047 of record CP139503.1, read on the forward strand.
ATATGGTGACAAATTGATCATTGTGAAGAATTAAACGATGAGAGGGTAAAGAGATAAGAATTAAACATTTAAGAGGATAGCGAAGATTTTTTATGGTTTTTATAAAAGAAAGAAAGAAAGAAAAAAAAGGATGAAAATATGGAAAACAAATGAAGATAGAAGAAAAACAAATTTAAAACAAATTTTGAAAAAGAAAATGTTTTTGGGTTTTTATATTTAAGAAAAATGGAAAAACAATATTTTTGTAATCGATTCGTCAACCGATTTCGTTTCCTTTTAGACTACTCGCAGAGTGGCGGAAGAGAAGAATGGATCTCTTTTCGGTTTGTAATTTAATGTCAAAACCTCCTTAAACCCCTTGTATAGGTCGTAGTCAAAAAGTAATCTGAAAACAATTAACTACACGATTTTTTTTATTTTATTTTTTTTTTATTATTTTTTATTTTTTATTTTTTTGGGTGTTTTTAACACTTTAGGAAAAGTGTTAGTGGTTTTTTTAATTTTTACTTTTTATAATATATGAAAATATTCACAAAGAAAACGATAACTTCTCGGGAGATGGGTCTTCAAAACACGAATCGACGAACGGGAATAAAAAATTCACTTCAAACCTTCCCCGGTAACGGCGCCAAAAATTGATTGCTTTCCAATTATAGTATATGAAATTCTCCAAGGTTTACAAAGGAAATATGTAAACCTCAGTCGTTATTTCCGATGAAGGAATGAATGGAATTTCGGTTCGAGTCGTGATTTGTGTCGTGAATAGTGATAAAAATGAGATTTTGGATTTTTAAACTAAAAATATGAAATTTAAACAACTAATAAAACAAGTAGAACAATTACGAAAAGCACAAATAACCTAAAACGTAAATAAATCCTAAAAACGCGATCTTACGGGAAATAAATGGGCCTAAAAAGTGAAATGATGGAAAAACAACCCTAGAAATGTGAATCTATTTTTCCTAGATTCTAAATGACTAAAGAAAATTTTGGGAAAAAGATTTATAATTTTCTGATTCTTATTTTAATTATTATGAATAAATTACTAAATTTAACTAATTAAATTATAAAAACTTGTAAACGATTAAAGAAAAATCTGAAACTTTGCAGGAAAATCAATTAAGCTATTAAGAATGCAAGAAAAATAAGAGGGGGGAAAAAGCACTACTAAATAAGCCGGAATAAGCAAAATGAGCTAATTAAGCTAAATATACTAAATAGGGGTTAACTAATATATATTGCAAATATAGTTTGAAAAAGACCCAAGGGCAGCTAGTATTGTGTGTTGAGTTAGTGTTGCGAGTGTGGAGACCAGGGTTTGAGGATAACCCAACCCCAACACCAGTCCACCGCCGACCAGCTCTTCTCCGGCGGCATCCTCCTCCCCTTCCACCACCATCATCAAGAACCCACCAGAAACACAGTACACACCAAACCCAGATGAAAAAGATTCTAAAGATGACACCTTTGAGCCCAAAAACACACAACCCATAAACCCACCCGACCCAGATGAGAATATTAACGGATCCGACCTAAAAGCAACGCCTTTAACAGCTTCCAAGAGATGGAAAGACATTTTCAAGAAAAACCCAGATCAAAAAGACAAAGAAAAGAAGAAAAAAACCAAGGAAAAATTTTCCGGTACCGGTTCCGGCGCCGGTCCGGGAACTTCCGGCACGGCGGAGCTGAATATAAATTTATGGCCTTTTTCTCGGAGTAGGTCGGCCGGGACAAGTGGGAGTAGACCCAGAACAGCGGTGGCTGGGAACCGGAAAGTTAGCAGTGCACCGTGTTCAAGAAGCAACTCAACCGGAGATAAGAACCGGAGGTGGCCGAGTAGTCCCGGTCGAGCCGGGGTTCATTTGGGCCGGTCTAGTCCGGTTTGGCAAGCCAAAAGGTTTGGACAAAGTAGGAGTTTACTGCTATGTTTGGCTAAAGTAACTGTGAGCAGTAGCCACAGCTCACTGCTCACCGCTCACAGCTTCTTAAAAAATCATTGAAAAAATGAGTTTTCCTAAAAAATAGCAAAGCTCACCGCTCTTTTGCCAAACGAACACTAAAAATTAAAAAGCTCATTACTCACCGCTCATCGCCTCAAAAAGCTCCAAAAGGCTCTGCGCCAAACATAGCCTACATGATAATCTTTTGAGAAATAGTGCTGAAAAAGTGGGTCCCAAACGTGGTGGTATTCCGACAAAAAGTGTCGGTGTTAAGGTTGTTCAGACAAAAAGTTGTCGGAAAAGTATCGCCGCTGGTGTAACTCCGGCCGGTGAAGGTGGTGGTGGTAATAGAACTAGTTTGTTTAATTTTAGGACTTTGTTTACTAAGAAAGTAGTGTTTTGAGTTTTAACTTTTAAATTTTTGTATATTTTTTATTTTACTTAATTTTGATTTTTGTGCTAGTATTAATGTGTAAAAATATTACTTTATTGAAATTTATTAAAGGTAGCTTTCTTAACGTGTAAAGATATGTCATTTTCTAATTTCTGCTTTGTAATATTCTTTTTGGATCTATGTCATTGCTTACACCTTTAACTCAATAATTTATGAATATTTGTTCCAAAAAAGTGGCATCTAACAGAATATTAAATTGCAAGCAAGGCAAAAGTCCTTTATAGATTCAATTTTTATCATAGAACCCATCAAGCAATTTTAGTTACTCATTTTTTTATCAAAATAAAAAAAATAAACTTTCACCCTTTTTTTAAAACTTAAATATCTAGCAAACCGTAAATCGTCAAGCTACAAAAAAAATACCATTGCGACGAGAATTAAATTATCTTTCTATAGACATGCATTGTTATATACTTTCGACGAACTTTTTTTTCGACGAACTTTTTTTTTCCCAAAATTTCCGCCCAGAAAAATCATATATGATTCGTAAGAATCATATATGATTCGATTTTAACGAATCATATATGATTCTTACGAATCATATATGATTTTTACGAATCATATATGATTCGTAAAAATCGAATCATATATGATTCTTACGAATCATATATGATTTTTACGAATCATATATGATTCTTTCTGGGCGGAAATTAAAAAAAAAAAAAAAAATTCGTCGAAAGTATATAACAATGCATATCTATAGAAAGATCATTTAATTCTCGTCGTGATGGTATTTTTTTTGTAGCTTGAAGATTTACCGTTTGCAAGATATGTTGTTTTTAAAAAAAATATGGAAAATAAAAATAGATGGCTATAATTGATCCATTGGTTCTATGACAAATATGAGACCTATATTGATCTCATCTCTTGCAAGCAAAATATATTTACTTTAAACGATAAATATTGTCGATTCGACACATAAGCTTAGGTAAAATGTATTTTATTTATGACATACTCTGTCTTTATAAGTCAAGTAACATCGACTGATATGATCCATCGGTTATTTATCATTACAAAGTTTGTTTTCTGGAGTTGACAATATCCAAAGTATAATTAATTAATTACTTCATATATCACAACTGCAATAAAAAAACAATAACTAATAAAAATACCACAAAAAAAAAATAAAAAATAAAAAATACTGACGGAGGTTTTTTTGGAAACGTCTCTCTATTATTGGGTTTATCCTGGGGTAGATATGCGGTTTGTCTATGTTCTACCTCTCTCATAACTCGCCCCGCCAGGATTAGGTATGTTGTAGAAAAGAACTCATGTTTAGGTTACTCGGATAAGTTGACCTTTTCATTATATGTTGCATAACCGGTATTCCTATTATCGTTTTCAGATTTTTCTCTAATCGTCTTATAATTGCTCACTCATTGAACTTTTGTCTCTTCCGAGATTTTAAAGACATGTTTTCACTAGACCATCTTGAAAATGTTTTGTGATTTTTTTTTTGAACGGCTGATATTATTAAAACTAGCAAGGAGCTAGACAAACAAAAGTTACATGGTTACAAGATAAGGATTTTTAAGCCAATCTAACCAATTGAAATTGAATCTACCCCTATGTTTAAACCATTGAAAGGAACGATCCACAATGTCGTCGAAAAGAACCGCTTTGGAAGGAGTGGTTGATCCAAATACCAGCTTATTCCGAAAATTCCATATGGTCCACCAAGCAGTATACATAACACCTTCAAGAACCAGCTTACGATTAGAAGAAAGATTTACACTGTGTTCTCGAGTTGAGTAAAAGGGAGGAAGTAAAGTGAAAGTGAGAAAGTTTGTGTTATCCAGTTTTTTTTTTTTTTTTTTTTTTTTTTTTTTTTTTTTTTTTTTTAGAAAGTAAAGTGAGGTAAAGTGAAGTAAAGTGGTTATATTTTAGTTATAAAAAATTCACTTCACTTTTGGGGTGAAAGTCACTTTACTTCCTCTTTCTCTCACTTTCATTCATTTTTTTTCTCTAGAACGCAGCGTTAATGTCGCTATCCAAACCTTCCATTCCTTAAAAGAAGCGACCTGAGGAGGTCTAACATCCCACCAAGAGGCGATATTACTGAGAATATCTCTCGCCGTAGAACAAGCGAAAAAATATGGCTAGAAGATTCAGTATGGTTCTCACAAATGGGACATAGAATAGAATGAATATCTAGCCCTCTTCTAGAAAGATTAAACCGAGTGGGCAAATAATCTAATTTAATTTTCCAGGCAAGAATGTTAACTTTGATTGGGACAATCTTTCTCCAACAAAATTTGGAGGAAACCTCAGGGAGCAGATGGTCATCGACAAATTTACGAGTCGAAGCAACCAAAAATTCACCCGAGCCTGTTAAGGACCAAACCCATCTATCCTTCATGGTGGGAAGCTGGAAACCTACTAGGGAATTCGACATATCATTGAATTGCTCTAGCTCAGCACCACTTCTAGGGATACGACGCAAAGAGAAACCCATATGGTCCTTCATGTTTTGTGCTTAAGAAAATAAATCAGTAACAAATGAGATAAAAGATGAAAATGAGAAGACAATAGGCACATGCACTACTCAACCAAACGTCATCACATTACCAACCATTGAGGAAATAACGTGCACCATGGAACACCACTTCACCTTTGTAATCCCCACCAATAGTATAATATAAAGGTGGTAATTTGTGTCCAAAATTAAAAAAAATAGACTAATTTTGGTTATTTTGTAAAAGATTTGGACACATTTAACCCATCTTTTTTTTTTGAAATAGGCACATTTAGCCCATTGAAAAAATAAATGGGCACAATGGATACATATTTTCTCTCAATTAAAGAACATTATAATATTTTTGAAAAAAAACTTATATATATAATATATTTAATTTTTAAAATATAAATGGGGTATTGCGTTTAAGAAATTTATTTCGTCATTTTCGGTCTTTTATAAAGCGATTTGTATAACATGTGCCCGTTTAACCCGTGCTTGTTTAAGCCCATGCCTATTCTAGCCCGTGCTCGTGCCCACCCGACCCGCCCGTGTTGCCACATCTGGTCCAATACCGTTTGCCTTAACAATCAAACAAAAACCATCACATCAACATTTTTTTTTTTTTTTTTTTTTTGAAAAATATAATTTCGCTATATATTTTATTTACAAAATATGTTTGCAGTACTGTACATGCTTACCATATTAACAACTCATATCAAACAATCTTTCTTTGTACTTGCTGCAATTTTCATGCTCACAAGGTTTTAAGCTAAAATACAGGACAATTGATTGAATAAAAAAAAAATGATATGATCAAATTATATTATTGATGATTCGACAGAATGTAACAACATCTACTAAGACACAAAACAACACAAAAAAACTCCCATCCAACATATTAAACAAGCAGATTAAACTACCCAAAGCAGACAAATCAAAAAGATTTACTGAATGAGCGCAAGAAAATAAGATTATTATTATTGTTTCAATTTCCGAAGGCCAAGATAGATATAGTTGAACGAATGACGGGTTTTTACCGAGAAGGAGACGGAGGGGAAGGTGGTAGTGGTGGCGGAGGGTGGCAGAAGGTGCAGTGGGAGCCACCATCTAAAACGCTCCAGAAATAGAATAAATAAGCCGATCTATCGATTCGGCAAAAGAAAAAAGGTCGCCGGAAAATTTCCGGCACGGTGGTCGCCAAAAGTTGGCCGGAAAAGAAGGTGTCGCCGGAGGTTGGGGAACCGGCGGTGTAGAGAGAGAGAAAAGAGAGATGAATTTTATTGAAATATTATTATTATTATTAGGGTTTATATATTTTTGTGCAGGGTTAAGAATGAAAATTGAAATATGAGGGTAATGAAATAAAAATATGGGGCGGAGGGGGCAAAACTGCCAATGTGGTTATTCTTTTGATAAAAACACCGCGGAACCCGTACCAAACGGACTCGAAAATTAATGAAACTTGCGCCATTGTTCACGAAATAATTTTTCCAATAAAAACGAGTATAAATTTGCAATAATTTCAAAAATCAATATTTTTGACAAATACGATACATTTCGTGTTTTCTAGATTGTGCCTACTCGATAAAGGAATAATACACGCGTTTACTGTGATTGGAGTCAATTAGAACCAAGTACGCAGCATATTTCGGCCCTTGCTTACTTTTTCAGCTTAATAACACCAACAAAATTTAAGCCGCTTTAGCAACAACAAACGATAAACACGAAAAAAAAAAAAAAAAAAAAAAAAAAAAAAAAAACGACAATATCAACAAGGCAATCCGTATAAGCAATGTTTTTCACAACACTTTCGTGCAAAATACACCCGCTGCAAAGCGCGGGCTACCCAGCTCGTTAATATTAATTTAGTAGATTGGTTTATATTTGACCGATAAACAAGTCGAACACATCCTCTACCGAGGTTTAACTTCAAATTTTGGTATGAGGTACACTTTTTACTACTTGTCTTGTGCTTTCAATTCCTATTTTTACTTTTTAGTATGACAACTTGTTTCTCACACTCCTAGTCTTATACCACCTGTCTCACCACCACCACAACATCAATAACAAACTCAATCTCGCCAGATCAGGTACGGGGCGGTAAAATGTAAACAGTCACACACCTACCCAAAGATAAAAAGACTATTTCTAAAGTGACCTTCGGCTTCTTGATTATATACTTATACCACGTCTCTCACAACTTACAAATGTAGGACTGAGCAAAATCAACCGAAACCGAACCAAACCGACCTTACTAAAATGAACCGAATGGCTTGGTTCGATTTCGGTTTGGCTCGATTCACTTTGGTTCGGTTCATAATTTCTTCAAAATCGATTTTCGGTTCAGGTTTTTCCTTACCTTGCGGTCAAGGAAAACCATTAATCATATTATTATGTGTTTCCTTGCACACAATTAAGATTTCTCTTGCATGTGCAAGATCATTCAAATATACAAACGAGCCAATTTAGCCTGCAACCTTTGGGTTAACAAACACACTGACTTAGCAAAGAAAGCCCAATGAGAGAAAAAGTCCAACCCAATAAAGCCCATCTATATATATAATAAACCAAAGTTTTTTTGAAATTCTCCACGTCATTAAAGCCAGCTCCTCAACAAATCCACCTACTCATCTATTATCAATTATATTCAACATATTCAATATTCAACTCAACGCGCCTCACTTTATTATAACCTAACCTGCAAGGGCACTTTCCCAAAATCAGAACCCAAATCCCGCCTTCAATGGCACTTTCCCAAAATCATAACCCAAATCCCGCCGAAGTTGCTACTGAAAATCAAGGAATATCAACAAATTGCCACTTTCCCAAAACCCCTTCAATTGCAATCGAAAACCAAGGAAGATCAAGGTATAATTCAATCTATATATTTTTTTTAGTTGTTAGACATCAATACCTACCGAAAATCAAGCTAATTCTTTTTACAGTTGTTAAAATTCAAACCCTAATATCAAAAAGTTCAACCTTTAAGGTTTTATGAAGATGATTTTGAAGAACGAATCGAGTTATTGTAATCAATGTAGAACAATCATCTATGTCTAAAACCACATATTAAATCATTAATTAATATTTTGAAGCAATATTGTTTCAATTTTGATGCAATATTGTTCTTCTGTAGTGACCGGTTTGATGCAATATTGTTTCTAAAATAGGATTGATGTAGATTTTGATACTTTTGATTCACTTTTTATGGTTTACAAGGATGTGATATGCAGAACTTAAGGCCGCGTGGAAGATGTTCGATGGAATGTCTAAGAGAAAGGCATGAAACTGCTTTTGATAGGCGCTAAATAATAATGTAGGAAACTATGTTTAAATTTGTTTACTTTCAATATGATAATTACATTTTGATTCAAGATCCAAACCATTTTCAAAAGCATATCTCTCTTTTTCTTATACCTTCACCTCTATGGTGGGTTTAGTGTTTAAGTGTGATACTGATTTCTCCTATTAAATCCTCTTTTATTCTGTATTAGGACTCATATATGCCTATCATGTGTTTGATAAAATGCGCCAGTGACGTATTCTAAGACTAAAAGTCATATATTTTATTTTAGTCTCATATATGTTGATACCTCTTCTTCTGGCTTTTTAGAATTAGGTCACTTTAGGTGTTTTGATTAATGATTAGATCGACTTGAGGGAGCTTCAACAACATCTGCTAAATTGTAAGTGGTTGAACCCTTTTATGCATTTATACTTGAAGTTTATGTTTGTGGTAGCTACATATATGCATCATTATGTTTACATGACGACTATATTCAATGGTTGTTTTTATTATATACTTTTTTCTTGTGTATTGCTAATTACAAAACAAAATCTACGATATGATTGATTAATATATAGCTTCATTGATTTCTAAACTTTAGTTGTCTTTTTTAAAGTTTGTTCAAAAGTAGTAATTGTACCTAGAATTTCATAACAATTGTGCTTATATAGACTCTACTGCTTCTAAAAAGTTGGCAATTATGAGGTATCAAGTGCTCTAATTTTCCTATGACAAAATTTATATGGTTTAGTTGACCGCATCCCGCAATAGCATTAGACATAAATTGGTGAAAAAAGTATGGTACTTTCCTACTTGGACTATATTGTGTTTTTTCTTTCATAACATAATGATTAATGTTTTTTTGTCTTTGAATGCAGGCATGTGTAGTACCAAAGAGGTTTAGTTTTTGATCTATGCAAAAATGTGTTTGGAGAGGGTGTATATCTGGTTGTTGATGCTACTAATTTGTACTACGGGGGCACCGACATTGCTGGTATATTACTAATTTACTTTCTGTTTCATCTAAATTGCAAATAGTGGTGGCAAAATGGGCAGGTCGAGGGGGTTGGTTTGACCCACCAACACTTTTTTGTTTCTTTATGTGAATTATATATACACAGTAGTTAACTAAAATATGATTACAAAATATTTATTATGAAAGAATAATAGCATTATAGATAACACGTTTTAGGAGGTTATAATCATTCATTACAACTTTCCACCCGTTTAATATGCTTGACCCATTTTCTTTTTTGCTAATTTTTTAATAACCCGCTATCGATAAAATACATCTTTTGGGACCATTTTTATACAATTATACAGATGGCTTTACTTGATAACTCTAATTTCAAAATGTCACACTTTTAATGGCATTGTTTAGTTTTGGTAGATTGTTAAGCTAAATGGAGTATATTTTCTTATCGTCAATTGTCTTCACTACTAATTTCTAATGACATTGTTTTGGCCCACAAGAATCATCTGTTTGCATCGTTGAAGGGTATTGTAGACATTTGATTAGTAGTCAACTCTTATATGGTTAATCTACGAAGTAATTATCTCTATTTTTATGGGATAGATGGGCACACATATGCGCTGTGTGTGTGCACCATTTATTATTATCGCATATTAAAAAGGCAAAAAGGAAATTTAAGTAGTTGATTATTATGTGCTTAGTAGTTGCTTATCATATGATATAATGTAAATGGTCATCGATTGAAATATAATGTTGCAGTATCTTCATGCATGATCAAAAATCGTTTTCACAAATGGACCACAAGATCCTTGGAGACATGCATCCAAGCAGGTGTCATCTCCAAGTAGTAAGTCTCCACTCTCCACCCTAAGATTTTAGCAGAACTTATCTTTTCAATTTTTGACTTCTTTTCTTTAAATGTTACTACCACTAAAACCTGTATTGTTTATCTGTAGTGCTCATATATTATCACTTGTAATAATTGTGGTCATGGAACTGATATGAGAGGATGCCCACAGTCTCCATTAGTCCCTGAAGGTTAGTAATACGAAAAGTGGTTAGTGATATACCAAAGCTTCATATTATTAATTTTTTTGGTACATTATTTTTCACTCAGTTAGATGATAAAGATTGTTATTTTTGCAGAAATCTTAACGGGAACAAATGTCGGCCACACTACTGGTCAGCTTTACGTCGCTGTGTCTAGAGTAAAAAGTAGGAAAGTATTGAAGGTTTTGATATACGACAAGGATGGTAAAATTTCAAACAGTACTTTGAATGTTGTTTACCATCAAGTGCTGCAAAAGATTTGATCCGCCATTAGTTAAAATGCTTTATTCTTCTTTGTTATTTTTACATATCTTATATGTACTTAAGTTTAACATTATCCAGTTTTAGAAATTTTTGGTTTATTCTTCTTTATTATTTTTAACAAATTTAATGTTCTTTTTACTCTTCATTTTTATGAATGAAATGAACTATATTGTTTGAGAGTTAATATTAATTAGTTTTTTTTGGCTTTTTACCTTTTCAAGGTTATATTTTCTAACTGTTATAAGCTCAGGGGGCTAGTAACTATATAACAAACAATCTGGACACACAAAAGCTGTGTGATCAAACCAAAAAGGAGGCAATTGTCGTTTCATGGATTCAATTCGTCGTTTAAGTCCTAACTATTCAAACATTTCTTCTTAGTAGTAGTAAAACCCTAACCCCTCCTTCAACTTCAATTCATCTTCCACGTCACCGTAAGTATCAAATTAACAAATACCTTTCCTTCCTAAAAAAGACACACACATTTTATTTTCCCCAATTTGATCAAAACCCTAAATCCATCAATCGTAACCCTAAGTCCATCAATCATCTCGATGGAGTCACAACAGCCGCAGAGGAGAGGTAGGGAAAGACCACCTAAATTATTACACTAGAAATCGGGTATTTTCGTGGTCTCCCCCTGGTTCTAGCCGGTCTGAATAATTTAGGTGGTCTTCCCCTACCTCTCCTCTGCGGCTGCTGTGACTCCATCGAGATGGATTGATGGACTTAGGGTTACGATTGATGGATTTAGGGTTTTGATCAAATTGGGGAAAATAAAATGTGTGTGTCTTTTTTAGGAAGAAAAGGTAAAGTGAGAGGGGATTTGAGGTTTCAAAATGTCCCGCCTGTAAGCAAATGATTATGAAAAGGGTAGGTATTAGTAGCAAAATAGAATTTACATAGTGGTTGAAGGCAAACGAGCAATAAGCTGCGCCGCCGGTCCTTGTTGGATTGCAAAGCTAACTCTTCTGATTTTTTTTTTTTTTTTTTTTTTTTTTTTTTTTTTTTTAATTGTGAACATGTGCAACTGCAGTTACTTCTAACTCGTCGAGGGATGTTTCGAGATCGAATTATGTCCCCGCTATGCTAGCGGGGCTACTCGGACTTGGTTTAGTAGACGTAGCCTATGCCGATGCTCCCGAGGTTTGTGTAATACTATTTCTAGTCAATTAAGAAGAAAATTTGGGAATGATATGGTTTTCTGCAGGCTAAGGATGAGGCGAAGGTACCTTTTCCGCCTTCGGCACATGTTGATATGGAGGCTATTGCGAAGAAAGAACGAGCACGGTTAGAAGAGCTGCTTAAGCGCAAAGGAATGACGTATGGTTCTTATCCTCGCTTTACTGTTGCTGTCAAGGGCCAAAAGGTTGATCATTCCTTTTCCATCTCCGTGAAGCTTAACAGGGTGTTTGTTTAAGCTTATATATGGGCTTATGAGCTTATTTGATTTCGGCTTATATTACATATAAGCCCCATTTTTTAGCTTATTTTGTGACTTTTGGGCTTATATAAGCTTATTGTATCATGTGAAACTCATAAGCGCATACAATCTGAAACCAAATAAGCTCGTAAGCCCACGTATAAACTTAAACAAACACCCCCTAAATAACTATTACTTTACTGGGTGATCGTTTTTCTAGTACTAGAGAGGTTTTGTGCTTATGGATACTTTATTACTTTACTTTCGGTCGTTGATGAAGTTCTTTTAGTATTTTTGCTAGAGCTCTAATTTGAAACGTATGTGATGTCGTTTTTAGGTTACAATCAAGTTCCAAATTCCTCCCACCTGTGAAATTGCACTTCTGATTTCAAACATTGTTGCAAATCTTGGGGTGAAAGTTGAGGAGCGAGCTACAGGTTCAGATATGGCGTTGCGCGCTTGGGATAGGTACGTTTCTAAGACTTTACTTCATTCATCACTATGTTACGTTAGTTTTGGAGGGTCTTTAATACATCCCTCATTCTGAGCTTCATGTTCGTATTTGATGCATTGGTATTTTGGTTTGCACACCCGCATTAACTTTAGATTACTTTAATCTGTCAATTTGGTATAACTCGGGCCCATTTCTTATGTTTGTTTCTCATGTTCAATCCCAGTGGTGTTGCGTGGCAGTTGGCACTGAGCCCTCCAGTGGTGAAGAAGGAAGCTGTTCAGGACAAGGGCAGTTCTGATTCAAATGATGGAGATTTTTGTGTTCTGTTGTTCCGCTCACTCATTAGTTCCGACAAACCAGTTATCCTTCCATCCCTTAAACTCTATAATTTTTTTATTTTTTTCGATACAGATGATGTCATGTGTGTATGAAATAGTTAAAGATCGTAACTGAACTTAAAATCGAATCCCAAGAGATAAAAATACTTTTGAAGTCTTTAGAATTAATTATTTTAGAAGTCGTATACTTTCCAATCATACAAAACTTTGGGCCTACAGAAGCTATACAGATATGTGCTCCAGAAACAGTCACATATATCTGATCAATTTCTTGTCATCGATTACACGAGACGAATTTAAAATGTTATTGGGAATATTACAAAGCTGTTGCTTTTTTAATATTTTAGAGAAATACTGCCATTAATCCCTGTTATCATTATCAAAACCATTTTTGAATCTGTTGACGCATCTGGGATCTCCTAATGGTATCCAAATGTTTTGAAAAACTTATGTAGGAAATGGAGTTCATAAAGCAAGGGAGCTTTACTGCTGAGGAGCTTGATGCTTTAGTGTCCGTGCTAAAATTGGCAGGAAGTGGACAGAGTAGGATTGTGGATAGAAGAGGGGAAACCGCTTCTACACCGTCCATGGATAAGTCAATCACCAGTCTAGAGGGGATGGGGGTAAAGATCTATGGACTCAAGGAGCCTAAAATAGAGGACTCAAAATCTGAGATATCATGGGAAAATATTGCTGGGTATACTCAGCAGAAAAGGTACGGAAGTTACTATTACGTTGTAATATCATTGCTATAACACACCTCTGTAAACTTTTATTTGCTGTAGTATAAAATGGATATGTGTCAACTAGCAGAAATGGATTGTTTATGTAGTACTCGTGAGATATTAAGTAACTAAACCTCCCAACTCTGTAGACAGTAGACTAACGTGAACATACATAAAGTTTTACTGATCTCATTCTCCTGAATTATCATGAAGTGACCACTGACAGAAAAGTGGTCTCGATAAAACTGGTTCACTTGCATTTCAAAATTTGAGGATAGAAATGCAAAATAACTTAGCCCAATGATATTTTGTTGAACAGTTCACTGGTCTTCTGGAATGTAGGAAGCTAGTTCTAGCTTAAATGTTGCAACATGCAGAGAGAGCAGGCAAGGGCTCAGTTTTAGATAAGCTTTTTGATCTGTTGATTGTTTATATGCAGAGACATAGAAGATACGATACTGCTGGCTCTGCAGAGTCCTGTGGTTTATGATGAGATTGCTCGTGGAACTCGGTGCAAGTTTGAGACAAATAGACCTCGTGCAGTACTTTTTGAAGGCCCACCAGGTTTATCTCTTGACTTTAACATGTTCATCTATACTTTCAGGGTGTATGTAATAATGCTATATGAGGAATTTATACATAGAAGATGGCAATTAAGTTTATCATTATTACATTTTTTACAAGCTGCCAAGTTCATTGAGAATGTAGTAAGAGTGTGTTCAATTATAACTCAATTTCTGTCTCAAATGAACTCTAGTTTATCATTATTAAAGCTATCTTAGCTGATAGCCTGAAACTAATGTTCTTCATATTTTTTGTTTCTTGCTTGAACATCAGGTACTGGGAAGACATCATGTGCACGTGTTATAGCCAATCAAGCGGTAAATTGTTTGTCTCTGTCATTTCTGACTTTTGGTCATTTCCATAGATACTTATATGTGCTGGCGTCTGTTACCCCTATACTCGTAGGCTCGTAGCCTTTTAGGATGGGCTTATATCATTAATACTTGAAGTGAATGTGTGCCATATGAATTTTTGCAACGTTGTCACATTCATTTGTGTTTTGTGAGCTTAAATCAGATTGTTTTCTACATAGGTTGTCTTTGCAATTTATCTTATTTGATTTTCCAGTTTTGGATGATTTGACAACATGTCTGTTTTCCATTTGAATATACAGTGGCGCCATTCGCCAATGTTTATTATGAACAGAATGGTTATTGAACAGTTTGCATATATGTCTGTGCAAGAATGGTTGACCGCTATGATATTAGGTGCCCGGATACTAACCTCCGTATCTTAATAGAATAGGACATGTATTAGGTTTCTAGGATATGAGTCTACGGCTGCGTTTGATTTTTTTTTTGCCTCTGAACAGGGTCTGAATGACCCAAATGTCTGAATCGGTCAGACATTTGGTCGTTCAGACCGTTTGTTTTTTTTTTTTTCGTTCAGACGCGTTCAGATGCAGTTAGATCTTAATGGTCAAGACTTGAGAGAGGTGTCTTAACGCGTCTGAATGACTCGACTTGAGAGAGGTGTCTTAACGCGTCTGAATGACTCTTGTTGACACAGAATAACCAAAAAAAAAAAAAAAAAAAAAAAAAATTACGGTAAAAACATGAGTTTTTTTTTTCCCGTTCAGATGCGTTCAGATTCAGACATTTACGCCTCAGATTCAGATTCAGACCCTCTTAATAAACAAACACCACCTACCTCCACCTTTTTTCAGTCAGAAACAACATGGCGACATTTAATCTTGAAAAATGAATTAGCATGTTTATAAGATCCTTTTCTGTAGACTCAACTCAAACGGTTTAATAAAAGGATCCTTTTATGTTACGCAGGGTGCCCCTCTGTTATATGTGCCATTGGAGGTAATCATGTCAAAATATTTTGGCGAAAGTGAAAGGTTGTTGGGGAAAGTGTTTTCACTTGCCAACGAAATTCCCAATGGTGCAACATATTCCTTGATGAGGTACTGATGTAAACAAATCTCAACTTCTGTGACCATTCATTCTTTTCTCTTGTGAATTTATGTAAGATCTAATATTTTTCTTGGATGACCATTTTTTATAAAAGGTTGATTCCTTCGCTACTTCACGTGATAGTGAAACTCGTGAAGCTACTCGTAGAATCTTATCAGTTATATCACGTCAGGTAACATTTATTTCCGTATGGGTTGACCTTAAATCTGGTAAGAAAATAAGCTGTGCTGCTGACATTACCATATATGTTTACTCTTCTTTGCAGATTGATGGATTTGAGCAGGACAAAAAAGTAGTGGTGATAGCTGCAACTAATAGGAAACAGGATCTTGATCCTGCTCTATTAAGGTGCATATTTACTTCTTTTCACATAGTTTTTTATATATAAATAAGAAACTTATTTCAGACAATGTTTTTGGAGTTCCTCTAACTTATTCCCAACTCTTTTTCAGTCGGTTTGACTCCATGATCACATTTGGCCTGCCTGATCAGCAAGCACGTCAGGAAATAGTAGCTCAATATGCAAAGCATTTAGCGAAGACCGAGTTAGCTGAATTGGCTGTGGCTACCGAAGGGTAAGTCTCTGTTCCTTGTTGCTCAATATATTTTCTGATTTTTGTATGAAAGCTACTCCATTGGCGCCGTACTGAGTGTCTGGATCTGGCTTTTGAGCTTGCAAAATACTTATTAACTTCAAATGTTGTAGTGAAGCACTATTGCTGAAAACCCGTATCATATCATATATGAATCGGTTTGCATGCTGGATGCCATTAGCAAGCCTGATTCATAGGCCTTGATAATATTTTAATCCCTGAAGGGATATAAGGTGATATTCGTGTAATGCTTTGTACATGGCAGTAATACATTAAGTACCAATGTGTTAAGAATGGGACACAATGCCCAAGTAATTATTTACTGACAGTTGGTGCTGGCTAGATGATAAACTGCATGTTATTTTCTTGTAAGTTATACATTTTGTTCTCAAGTTTATTGGTTTTAACTATATTATTTATGATTCATAATGTCTGGACGTGATATCAGAGATGTGTGTCAACAGGCTGAGAGGCGTTGGGCGTCAAAGGTAACCAATGTAGACCTTACACAGATATTTCCTTACTGTTATTATTCCCATTATCTCTATATTTTTCTTTTTTTCTATCATAAAATTTTGGTTTCATATACTTGGATTATCACCTTCAAACAAAATAGAGAATTTATTTACCATACTTCAAACTTCATTTACTTCAATTACTAGTAAATTACTGGAACCGAATATAATAAATTGAAACATATATTGTGTCGGAAAATGATCTTAAAATGCGATAATGTCTAAGCACTTTATTAATGTCGGAAAATGATCTTAAAATGCGATAATGTCTAAGCACTTTATTAATGTCCCAGCCTTAAAACTGTTTTATCACTTTGTTGAACTTCTGACGATGTTTCATTTACTTCAGTGATTATTTGCAACACAAAGTTTTCAGCAAAGAAAATCCATTGTCTGTGCTTTGATTATGTTCTATAGCTTGTTACTAAAAGATCATCATCACTTGATTCACAATTTGCTTCTCCTTGTCTTTGTGAATGGCAGATTATAAGAGGCCAAATACGCAAAGATGTAGAGGGCTCGTCTCTTCCACCACTCCAAGAGTACATCGATAGCGCTATGGAACGACATCAAGTTCTACTTGCCTCTGCAACCCAAAAAACTGACAATAACTCTTCCCCCAAGAAGCCTCAGTATGACTTCCTGTAAGGTTATTGTAATGTTTTAGGGTGTAGTGCAGAAATGGTCCTATTAAAACCGGATATATGTAAATATTAGCATCATGAAGTTTGGTTACTTGGAGTCTTGAACTAGTTGCTATTTTGAGACGCCATTTATAATATTGCTAGAGAGTAAACAATTACATAGAAGTACAGAGCTGTTGTTTTTAGGAGCATTGTTCTATTTTTCTTGCTTATGCCTTATGGTCTTATACATGTAAGAGTGTAAGAGATATCTTTAAATAAATTAACACATATGTCTTACCGCAAGGCATGCATACGAATGGTCTTCAAACGCAAATTGCATGTTACATACTAGCTATGTATCATAGACAAGGCATGAAAACTTGTTAAAGTAAACATCTCATTCTCTCTTTGAAGACCATCCTAAACAACAACTTAAAAAAAGTCTTGTTAATGTAAATCAATAACACAATCATACTAAATAATCAAGAAAATTTTATTGCAACAAGCTTGAAGTTTTTATTTATTTATTTATTTATTTATTGAATTTTGGTATTTTGATGGTCATGGTGCGGACCAAATAAAACAAAATGATTAGGGTGAAACTCATGGAGCATGATTGAAGCCTAGAAATGGCAGATGCATATGCATCGTCCATATTTCTTCACTATTTTTAAATCGGGATGTGTTATACATACCCTCTTTATGTTGTCACATTAGAGAGGAATTGGTCAAACCGTACAACTCGCGATGCACACCATACAAGCTAGCAATGCATCAAATGATTGGATACCCTTCCTATGGGAGGGTGTGGATAAAGTGAGATAAACTCACCCTTCTAGATCTCCTTTGCTTGTACTTCAAGTTATCAACTAGTAATCTCAAATAGGTCTGGCATAACAGGTCACACGAACATATTAAGACACGAACCTGTTATAACAGGTCACACGAACCTGTTAAGACACGAATCTGTTAAGGTCAAACACGAACACTACCTTGTTAACTAATCGTGTCATTTTTGTCAAACACAAACACGACACGAAAATTAACAGGTGCACATGTTAAGACCTGTTAAGGATTTTAGGGTTTCTAAGGTGGTGTTTGTTTATTAAGAGGGTCTGAATCTGAATCTGAACCGCACGTCTGAATCTGAATCTGAGGCGTAAATGTCTGAATCTGAACGCATCTGAACGGGAAAAAAAAACTCATGTTTGAACGGGATTTTTTTTTTTTTTTTTTGGTTATTTTGTGTCAACAAGAGGCATTCAGACGCGTTAAGACACAACTGCATCTGAACGCGTCTGAACGGAAAAAAAAAAAAAAAAAAAAAAAAAACAAACGGTCTGAACGACAAAATGTCTGACCGATTCAGACATTTTGCCTGTTCAGATGCGTTAAGAGGCAAAAAAAAGAAAAACAAACACGCTCTAATTTTAAGTCCTAATCTCCAACATCAACAGGTCACAGCCACAGGTCAAACCCCTCAACGACAACAACAACATCAACAATCAATCCACCATTTCTAGTCCTAATCTCTCGGCCATATCTCGGCATCAACAAAACCAAGCTAAATTCGAATCAAAATAAAAACAACCTCTCAACAAAGTTGGGTCTCGACAGATGTATCAAAACCCAAACAGCCCGAGTCAAATAGCTTCAGGCAAAATAATTCAACAAGAGTGTCGAAACACAACAAAAGTACATAAAGAATGTAAGAAACACAACGCAATAATACATATCAAAATCCAATAGTAAGATTATCCAAGAGTACACATAAAGAAGAAAAACATTAACCTAGAAATCAAGATTACAAAATAAATATCTAAACCATCATCATCATCGTCATCTGAGCCATCTTTGCCAGATCTCTTTCTCTTGGGTGGAGCCTCAACTTTCCCAGCATCACCTTCATCGTCCTCATCCTCCTCTTCAGATTTAGCATCCTCGTCAGCACCATTCTCTTCTGGCTCGAAATCACTAGCATCTTCCTCGTCTTCAGGGTTAGCTATTGGTCTTAACAGATTTTATATTATTTGTTGGGTTCGTTTTGACGGCACGTGTGGTAGAGATAGTTGAAGAGGAGGTCGCGGTGAGTATTTTGGTGGTGGTGGTGTGGTGTTGTGAGTGGCAGTGATGGTGGTGGCGTCTAGGGTTTAGTGAGAGGAGGGAGTATATTATTTGTTGGGGAAGAGATAGAAATGAGGATTAAGATGAAAATCTGAAATGAGGATAAGATGGGGTGAGAGGAGGGAGTATATTACTGGTACTTGTACTTTATATATATTATATAGACCCGTGATAAATCACGGACAACTATATAAAAAAGGTAACATTACAAAAATACTTAACATGTAGACGCGTGTTTAAAAAAAAAAAAAAAAAAAAAAAAAAAAAAAAAAAAAAAAAAACTGTACAATAATTGACTTTTATGGAAAATACCAAATACTCTAAATTATCAAATATACATTCATTAACATTGTGTTAATATGGTATTCATAGTATCATTATCCATCATATGCCTCTTCACCAAACTAATATACTCCTAAAACCCCATCAATTATTCAATTTTCACCTGAAAAATAATGTATCAACAATTAATGAACATGTTTATATGATTATATGCCTTAAAAATTTATATATGAGTTTGGTTAATATAAATATAGATAAAAGATAGTTTCATGACACTTGCAGCAGTGTTAGACAACTAAAAAGGAAAAGCATTTCTCTATTTAAGTAGGTTTGTGAAGTACTACTATTTTTTCGATAAGTAGATAATTACTTTATAATTGGAGATGTTTAGATTAGCTTATTTGAAACAACTTAGATTATTTTTAAACTGTTAAAAGTTTTTTTTTAACTTAATACTCAAGCAAATGATCCCTTCAACAATATCATTTGACCCTATTGCATTTTTGAAAACACAGTACGCCAAATAAGTTATTTGAATGCGCTCGCTCAAACACTCTCAATATAAAAATAAATAAATTAAATAAATTAAAAAAACACACTAAGCCTGATAAGCTCTTTTGTTAGTGCAAATATTACGATATTTAAACTAAACGGTTTCTTCGGTTTTAATAATGACGAGATTATATGTGATGACGTATAGTCCGTATTCGGGTCACGAACCCGACCCATACTTAAGTCCAGCACGAATGGACCCATACCCATCACGAATGGGCTATCACAATAGCGGTTTGGCCTCACGATGGCCCAAACCCAAAGCTATTTATGGTTTTGATATAGATATCCCTTATTTATGGATATATATCATATAACCGCCCTATGTGGGATATGCTGAGGAGTGAAGGACACGAAACCGACTAGGGTTTCGTGTGTATATAAAGAGTCCTTCGACTCTCATTAAAGGTACGACTTACAAAACCCTAACTCTTCTACAAACCCTAAACCGATTACTTACTCTCACGCCGGAAGATAATCGTGGGAGACAATCCCACGATAAGCCTAACGGTGTTTTTCTGTTTTCTTAGTGCGCAGGTCTCAAGCATTAAGATCGAATTGGTACGGAATCAAGGAACGCCCAACTTTTGTATCAACAAGTGGCGCCATCCGTGGGACCCTACACTAAGAATTTTACCAAGAACTAGAATGACGAAACACGGAAGTCACAAGAGTCCGCATGCGAAGAAAACTGATGCGTGGTTTTGCAACCTTACAGCAGGTTTTACCTCTCAAGGGATCTCAAGAGGCTTACAACCCCACCAGGCAGTGTACCTGACCGATGTAGTATAGTGTAGTGGTAAGTACGGGGGATTGATCGTTCTCCACAGGAAATAGTGTTCGTTAGGTATGAAAAACTACTCTAATTAGGTCTAAGGGTGAAAGAAGATTCTTTTTTGTATTTTTATGTTTTTATGAAAGCAATTAAAATCTCGGGTTTGAAGGAGTGGGCGGAATTAGTTGCTAGTCAACTAACCCAAATAACTACAAATGCAAATAAAATAAAATAACCGAAAATGAAAAGTGGTGGTAAAACTTATGTGTAGAGAAATGTGTTTACTTAGATTTCCTTACTCCCTAACTATCTTTTACCGGTTGATTAGTGTGTATTAGTTGCGTGGATGACGGATGTATTCCTTAATACCAATTGTGGGGTGGCGTACGTACTTCCCCAACTCTATGAACTCCTACTTCACTCCTATGTCGAGCCGGCTAAGAAGCTCCTAACATGGGATCACTAGAATTCGCTCATGCATTAAATACAACCATAAAAACCTTTAGTACGCATTTGGTTCATGTTTCTTAAGACGTTCAAGCAAGTTACCGAATAGGAAGTTAGCCAGTTTTCTTAAGCCTAACATAGATAAACAATCATCCAATACAACTAATGACACACTAATAACCAATAATCAATAGCTAGGTTTCATTAGATCTAAGCAAACACAAGATAAATCTAGCCTAACATGTTAAACAAAAGACAAGAACAAGATAGAATCAAACAACACATAGACATATTGAATGATTAATTGATAACTTATCTTCAATGTAACATGGAAGATCTCAAGGCAAAAAGCCTTGAAAAAGATGCTAAAATCGTCTTAGGGTTTTCTCCCAAAAATTCCACAATAAGTTCCACACTAATGACAAAGAATTGCAAAACTATATATAGATTTTTACATCTGACGGCGTCACGTTATGGAGTGTGACGCCGTCACCTCGCCGCTTTTAGGGTTCCCGGATGGCCTTCTTGACGCCGTCCCTCTTTAGCTCTCCAAAAATCCGTTCTGGCTTATCAAGGCTTGACGCCGTCAGACGTTGAACGTGACGCCGTCCCTCTTTAAATTAAGCCGTGACGCCCTTGATCACTCCAAAGGGTGACGCCGTCAGAATTCCATGCAAATTTCTCTAGCTTATCATGAGTAATTTTCACATCCACCTTTTTCTTGCCAAGCCATGACGCCGTCCAGGGTAAATCCTGACGCCGTCAAAGGTAACTTTTAGCCGATTTTGAGACTTTGTCGTTTTCTTCACTTTTATGCTCCAAAAACGTCCAAAATGCTTCCTTTTCCAGATTTCTTCTCAAAAGTACCTAAAATGACAAAAGGAACGATTTAGGGCAATATTTGATCAAATAAATACGATTTAAGGCTTAAATGACCCCTTAAAAGCGGTACACTTTTCGCTTCATCAAATACCCTTACACTTGAGATTTGCTTGTCCTCAAGCAAATGCGCTTTTATTCTAATCAAAATACAAGTTAGGGGTCATTTAACGCTAATATAAAAGTAATTACAACAAATAATCGTTCCACTTCAATCATAATAAGCACGGAGATTACATACTAGCACCTCACAAGTAGTGTTTAGATACTCACATCTCTCAAGTGTCATCAAAATAAATCTCATAAATGAAAACGGATAATATCTCTCACTACCTGTCATAGCAAATAGATTACCATAGGCTTGGGAAAGGATCGAAAACCTCCTCCACTAGGCGTAAGCACCAAAGATAAACTATCAAAGAGGGTTTTTACATGGGTTATAACGTTAGGTGTAGGGATATGATAAACACGGATTTGTTGGATACGGGGTATTTTACTGGTGGCGAGTTAACGATCTTGATTAATTACATGTACTATACAATGTTGCTAAGTCAAGACTAGACTCGATCTTAAGCTAGAAACAAAATAACAAAAACATAAAATAAACATAAAATGAAACGGGATGGTAGTCCGTATGTTTTTTCTATTTTTCTTTTTCTCATTTTTTTGTATTTTTCTTGATTTTTTTTTTTTTTTTTTTTTTTTTTTTTTTTTTTTTTTTTTTTTTTTTTCATACACTTTTGCCCTACCATCCAAAATCATACATCATAGGGGCATTGCATTCCCCTTACACTTGAACTTTTACATAACTTTACAAATACTTATTCTAATGACTCGAATTAAGATAATTGAAAAACTTGGAGTACTTTTAAAATATTTAGCACATATGGGGGTAATAAATGATGTTCTTCCCCATTACTCCATTACACTAGTACTTTACCCATGAGTCCCAATCGTCCCAAAACAATATGTACAAGGATATGACTCGACTTAGCAACCATGTAATCAATTAGATAATTAACTTGGGTTTAAACAAATGTTGTCACAATAATGCACTAAAAAATGAGTGCATACAAGGTAGGCTAAGGCGATTTGGGTGTACATTTTAGTGGGGTGTAACAAATTCTTCCTTTAAGTAAAATGCTTAAAGGTCGAAACGAAAAGATAGGCTCTGAGGGGTGTACTAGGGGTATCGTGTACTAAAAATGAGTACAACGCAAAGGGTGTGGGAGAATTACTTGACCAATGTAGCCAAAGTAATTATAACAAAAACACAGGTGTAAAACAATGGGTTAATCCTAATGCCTCTTATCATGTAGTAAATCTAACTACACGAATGTAGTCTCACTTGTGGCCTCGGAATGGTCCTAACGCAAGTTCTAGAATCTAAGTGCTACCGGTACACACATCATAGCATAAATGCTTTTCCTACCAATTCTAGGGGCGAACCTCACATATTTGGGGGTGGAAAATTTTTTGTGGTACGGTTTTTGTGCTAGTCATATAACTCCTATCCATGAGACGCTCATTAAGACCAAAGTTTCACTCCTAAATGTTGTAAAAAATTTTAAATTTGGCACTAAAATTGCTCTAACAGGTATTTATCTCAGTTTTATTACACAT
Organism: Artemisia tridentata subsp. tridentata; assembly: GCA_021014915.2. Taxonomy (NCBI): domain Eukaryota; kingdom Viridiplantae; phylum Streptophyta; class Magnoliopsida; order Asterales; family Asteraceae; genus Artemisia; species Artemisia tridentata. The sequence continues at coordinate 374,624,813 of CP139503.1, forward strand.
CTACTATCAATCAAACAAAAATCAAGCGCAATTGTATTCTCTAAAATCGTACTTTTACCCTCCCCTTACACTTAAGATGAACATTGTCCCCAATGTTCAAATAACAAGATGTAAAAGCAATAAAATAAAAGAATGAAATCAAATACTCCCCTGATTCGCTCGGTGGATATGAAGTAACATGGTTAAATCTTCTTCCAAGGTAATGTAGAAGCTCCATGACTAATGCATCGCCATAAGCTTGATTCCATAAACATCTCCTTGTCCAAAATAACCTGTTAAACCTGAGAAAACAAACACGAAAACCTGCATAACAACGGCGGGATAAATCTATATATAAGGATATAATGCTTGTGGAATGATAATTTTGCAGATTCCTGGAGATTATAAGTTGGAGATTTAATAAAGACTTTTTATGAAAACAAAACTTTCAAAAATTTCTGAAAATTAAATCTGACGCCGTCAGGTTATAAACCCTGACGCCGTCAGAAATGATCTGACAAAATTCTCATGTTAAGTTTCCGGAAAATTTTCTGGAAAAACCTTTACCTTACTTCCTGGAAATCCTGCAAAACATCACTATGACTCGATACAAGCATTTGACTCTAACAAATACTAATATGTATGCTAATTTAATATTATTACGATTCATGTTCATTTGTGTTCTAATAAACCGATTTGGAATTCCCTTACACTTATCTTTTGCAAAATACCTTTATATGTAATTAAGACGAGGTTAAAAACAAGATAAAGCATTTTCACAATTTAGTTTCGAACATGAATCAATAATAATAAAAATTAAACATACATATGGAAACAAATAAAATCAAACAAACAAAGAAACACACAAAGCAAATAAATAAAGCTTGGGTTGCCTCCCAAGAAGCGCTTTTCTTTATTAACGAGTCTTGTAGCTAGACTCAAAGTCACCGTACATTACGTGACTCCATCATCGGTCATGGTTCCTAGGCCATTCTCCTTTCCGGTTTTATATTCTGGTCCTAATTTCAAACAATCCTTGTAGAAACCGAATATCCTTTCCATAACATAGTCTACTCCTTTACTTCTATCCTCATCATTCCTATAGTAGACCGCTTGCTTAAGCTCCTTCTCAACATTTGACAAGTGTTGGAATTGCTCTATCTTATATGGCATTTGGTAGTTTACCTCATCGGTCTCATCCTTAAATCTAACTATCCCTAAGGAAGGTTCATAAGTCATTCTAGAGACCTCAACAAATGGTTTTCCAAAAACTACTTGAGTTAAGGATGCATCGACTATTGGGCGGATATCTTCTACAATTACAAAGTCGGTGACATAGGTGAAGTTTCCTACATAAACCGGTAATCCCTTAACTCTTCCCGTGAAGTTACTCATCCACCCCTTGTCAGGGAACATCCTATACCCAAGTTAATTTTTCATTATCAAGTTGTAGTGGGCTCTAGTCATGATGTTTATGGGCGATCTAAGGTCGATGTAAGCTTTCCACACATGTAGATGTCCGATATTGCATGGTATGTTGAGATTAGAAGGGTCGCCCATTTTTATAATTGGTCTACCTAGGAAGTATGGTGTCTCGGGGTCATCGAATAAGTCTGTATGATATGCGCGCTCTTCCTTAGTGGGTAGCCTATTGAAGTAGTCCTCATCATTATCTACTTCCTCAACTTCACTTTTCTTAACTTCCTTATCAACCTCGACTTTCTTAACCTCATCCTTAGGTTCAATTTCTATCCTACCCTCATTCTTGTCACTTTCTTCCATGTTCCTATCGATTGGTTTAATAGTGACAACGTTGACGAAGTGGACATGTTTGGATGAAGAAGGGTCTTTGACTTGGGGTCCGCTATTTGTGTTCCTAGCGTCCTTATGTGGAGGTGATAGCACTTGGTTATTGAGGGCTTTCAACAAGTTGTCAATTTTATTGGTCATCTCCGTTTGTTGTTGTTTGAAATCGGCTTCAAACTTGGCCAAACGAGCTTCTTGAGATGCCATAAATTGAGACATCAATCCTTCAAAGTTATTGGTACTACCATTGCCGGAAGGATTGTTGTTGAAAGTACGGTTCGAGTTGGAACCGCTTGATTGGAAACGATTAGGTGGGTTGGAAGAATTAGTTTGTTGTGCGTTTTGGTTTTGTTTCCACCTAAGGTTTGGGTGATTTCTCCATGAGGGGTTGTATGAATCACCATAAGGGTTTGGCTCGGGTTTGAAAGTGTACCACTTGTCTCCCGCTCCGTCGGTACGCGAAGATGCGTAGTCCGCAAAAGTTTGTTCGGGGAGTTCCATGCAATCACGAGTGTCGTGGGGACCACTACATAATTCACATGAAGAAGTGATTTTGTTCACTTGGCTTGAAGGTTTAGGGGCCTCGTAGGATTTCATGAGAAACTTGACTTGGTCTTCAAGTTCTATGATCCTACGATCGGAAGTGCTTGAATTGTTCAAAGGCAAAGATATTGCCTTGACCGTTTTATTCAAATCACGGGGATCACTCCAACTTTCGTTGTCATAAAGAGCAAGATCCTCTAGGAGAGCCCATGATTGTTCCGCACTTAGATCACGTAGCTTACCACCGGCCGATTGGTCAATGGTTTGCCTCGTGTAGAGATTGACATGGTCATAGAAGATTTGGACTTGGAGCCAAAGTTCTATGCCATGATGAGGGACTTTTTGGAGTAAGTCCTTGAATCGAGTCCATGCCTCGTATAGGGTTTCGCCTCGACGTTGTTCAAACATCAAGATATCATTCCTTAGCTTGGTAGTTCTTCCTGGTGGGAAAAACTGAGCAAGGAAACGAGTGGTGAGATCATCCCAAGAGGTGATGGATCCTGCGGGTTGACGTTCTAGCCATTGACTAGCTTGGTCCCGCAGAGAGAATTGAAAGAGACGCAATCGGGTCGTCTCTCGAGTGGCAACATCAAGGTCTATAGAATCAACGATTTTGAGAAAGTCCTTGAGGTGTTGATTAGGATCTTCAGAACGAAGTCCATGGAATGTGCATCCGCTCTGCACCAACCGGATGGTGTCGGATCGCAAGGGTGTGACATTGGCTCCTTGAGTGAGCTTAATGGTGTTTCGATAGCCATGGTGGCTAGGACGGGAGTACTCTCCTAAAGTACGGGCTCTAGGAGGTGGTTGTTGTGGTGGGTTGTTGGGATCAAGGATATTACCACCTTCCATGATGTCGGATGGTAATGGTTACGAACAAAGACACGAAGAAAAAAAGATAGACTAAAGAAAACCTAGAAAAATAAAATAAAAATCTCACTAGAAAGGAATCTAGTGAGTAGACCTAATAGAATAAAAATTCAACCTAAACAATAACTATTCCCCGGCAGCGGCGCCAAAAACTTGATGCGTGGTTTTGCAACCTTACAGCAGGTTTTACCTCTCAAGGCATCTCAAGAGGCTTACAACCCCACCAGGCAGTGTACCTGACCGATGTAGTATAGTGTAGTGGTAAGTACGGGGGATTGATCGTTCTCCACAGGGAATAGTGTTCGTTAGGTATGAAAAACTACTCTAATTAGGTCTAAGGGTGAAAGAAGATTCTTTTTTGTATTTTTATGTTTTTATGAAAGCAATTAAAATCTCGGGTTTGAAGGAGTGGGCGGAATTAGTTGCTAGTCAACTAACCCAAATAACTACAAATGCAAATAAAATAAAATAACCGAAAATGAAAAGTGGTGGTAAAACTTATGTGTAGAGAAATGTGTTTACTTAGATTTCCTTACTCCCTAACTATCTTTTACCGGTTGATTAGTGTGTATTAGTTGCGTGGATGACGGATGTATTCCTTAATACCAATTGTGGGGTGGCGTACGTACTTCCCCAACTCTATGAACTCCTACTTCACTCCTATGTCGAGCCGGCTAAGAAGCTCCTAACATGGGATCACTAGAATTCGCTCATGCATTAAATACAACCATAAAAACCTTTAGTACGCATTTGGTTCATGTTTCTTAAGACGTTCAAGCAAGTTACCGAATAGGAAGTTAGCCAGTTTTCTTAAGCCTAACATAGATAAACAATCATCCAATACAACTAATGACACACTAATAACCAATAATCAATAGCTAGGTTTCATTAGATCTAAGCAAACACAAGATAAATCTAGCCTAACATGTTAAACAAAAGACAAGAACAAGATAGAATCAAACAACACATAGACATATTGAATGATTAATTGATAACTTATCTTCAATGTAACATGGAAGATCTCAAGGCAAAAAGCCTTGAAAAAGATGCTAAAATCGTCTTAGGGTTTTCTCCCAAAAATTCCACAATAAGTTCCACACTGATGACAAAGAATTGCAAAACTATATATAGATTTTTACATCTGACGGCGTCACGTTATGGAGTGTGACGCCGTTACCTCGCCGCTTTTAGGGTTCCCGGATGGCCTTCTTGACGCCGTCCCTCTTTAGCTCTCCAAAAATCCGTTCTGGCTTATCAAGGCTTGACGCCGTCAGACGTTGAACGTGACGCCGTCCCTCTTTAAATTAAGCCGTGACGCCCTTGATCACTCCAAAGGGTGACGCCGTCAGAATTCCATGCAAATTTCTCTAGCTTATCATGAGTAATTTTCACATCCACCTTTTTCTTGCCAAGCCATGACGCCGTCCAGGGTAAATCCTGACGCCGTCAAAGGTAACTTTTAGCCGATTTTGAGACTTTGTCGTTTTCTTCACTTTTATGCTCCAAAAACGTCCAAAATGCTTCCTTTTCCAGATTTCTTCTCAAAAGTACCTAAAATGACAAAAGGAACGATTTAGGGCAATATTTGATCAAATAAATACGATTTAGGGCTTAAATGACCCTTAAAAGCGGTACACTTTTCGCTTCATCAAATACCCTTACACTTGAGATTTGCTTGTCCTCAAGCAAATGCGCTTTTATTCTAATCAAAATACAAGTTAGGGGTCATTTAACGCTAATATAAAAGTAATTACAACAAATAATCGTTCCACTTCAATCATAATAAGCACGGAGATTACATACTAGCACCTCACAAGTAGTGTTTAGATACTCACATCTCTCAAGTGTCATCAAAATAAATCTCATAAATGAAAACGGATAATATCTCTCACTACCTGTCATAGCAAATAGATTACCATAGGCTTGGGAAAGGATCGAAAACCTCCTCCACTAGGCGTAAGCACCAAAGATAAACTATCAAAGAGGGCTTTTACATGGGTTATAACGTTAGGTGTAGGGATATGATAAACACGGATTTGTTGGATACGGGGTATTTTACTGGTGGCGAGTTAACGATCTTGATTAATTACATGTACTATACAATGTTGCTAAGCCAAGACTAGACTCGATCTTAAGCTAGAAACAAAATAACAAAAACATAAAATAAACATAAAATGAAACGGGATGGTAGTCCGTATGTTTTTTCTATTTTTCTTTTTCTCATTTTTTTGTATTTTTCTTGATTTTTTTTTTTTTTTTTTTTTTTTTTTTTTTTTTTTGCATACACTTTTGCCCTACCATCCAAAATAATACATCATAGGGGCATTGCATTCCCCTTACACTTGAACTTTTACATAACTTTACAAATACTTATTCTAATGACTCGAATTAAGATAATTGAAAAACTTGGAGTACTTTTAAAATATTTAGCACATATGGGGGTAATAAATGATGTTCTTCCCCATTACTCCATTACACTAGTACTTTACCCATGAGTCCCAATCGTCCCAAAACAATATGTACAAGGATATGACTCGACTTAGCAACCATGTAATCAATTAGATAATTAACTTGGGTTTAAACAAATGTTGTCACAATAATGCACTAAAAAATGAGTGCATACAAGGTAGGCTAAGGCGATTTGCGTGTACATTTTAGTGGAGTGTAACAAATTCTTCCTTTAAGTAAAATGCTTAAAGGTCGAAACGAAAAGATAGGCTCTGAGGGGTGTACTAGGGGTATCGTGTACTAAAAATGAGTACAACGCAAAGGGTGTGGGAGAATTACTTGACCAATGTAGCCAAAGTAATTATAACAAAAACACAGGTGTAAAACAATGGGTTAATCCTAATGCCTCTTATCATGTAGTAAATCTAACTACACGAATGTAGTCTCACTTGTGGCCTCGGAATGGTCCTAACGCAAGTTCTAGAATCTAAGTGCTACCGGTACACACATCATAGCATAAATGCTTTTCCTACCAATTCTAGGGGCGAACCTCACATATTTGGGGGTGGAAAATTTTTTGTGGTACGGTTTTTGTGCTAGTCATATAACTCCTATCCATGAGACGCTCATTAAGACCAAAGTTTCACTCCTAAATGTTGTAAAAAATTTTAAATTTGGCACTAAAATTGCTCTAACAGGTATTTATCTCAGTTTTATTACACATCTACTATCAATCAAACAAAAATCAAGCGCAATTGTATTCTCTAAAATCGTACTTTTACCCTCCCCTTACACTTAAGATGAACATTGTCCCCAATGTTCAAATAACAAGATGTAAAAGCAATAAAATAAAAGAATGAAATCAAATACTCCCCTGATTCGCTCGGTGGATATGAAGTAACATGGTTAAATCTTCTTCCAAGGTAATGTAGAAGCTCCATGACTAATGCATCGCCATAAGCTTGATTCCATAAACATCTCCTTGTCCAAAATAACCTGTTAAACCTGAGAAAACAAACACGAAAACCTGCATAACAACGGCGGGATAAATCTATATATAAGGATATAATGCTTGTGGAATGATAATTTTGCAGATTCCTGGAGATTATAAGTTGGAGATTTAATAAAGACTTTTTATGAAAACAAAACTTTCAAAAATTTCTGAAAATTAAATCTGACGCCGTCAGGTTATAAACCCTGACGCCGTCAGAAATGATCTGACAAAATTCTCATGTTAAGTTTCCGGAAAATTTTCTGGAAAAACCTTTACCTTACTTCCTGGAAATCCTGCAAAACATCACTATGACTCGATACAAGCATTTGACTCTAACAAATACTAATATGTATGCTAATTTAATATTATTACGATTCATGTTCATTTGTGTTCTAATAAACCGATTTGGAATTCCCTTACACTTATCTTTTGCAAAATACCTTTATATGTAATTAAGACGAGGTTAAAAACAAGATAAAGCATTTTCACAATTTAGTTTCGAACATGAATCAATAATAATAAAAATTAAACATACATATGGAAACAAATAAAATCAAACAAACAAAGAAACACACAAAGCAAATAAATAAAGCTTGGGTTGCCTCCCAAGAAGCGCTTTTCTTTATTAACGAGTCTTGTAGCTAGACTCAAAGTCACCGTACATTACGTGACTCCATCATCGGTCATGGTTCCTAGGCCATTCTCCTTTCCGGTTTTATATTCTGGTCCTAATTTCAAACAATCCTTGTAGAAACCGAATATCCTTTCCATAACATAGTCTACTCCTTTACTTCTATCCTCATCATTCCTATAGTAGACCGCTTGCTTAAGCTCCTTCTCAACATTTGACAAGTGTTGGAATTGCTCTATCTTATATGGCATTTGGTAGTTTACCTCATCGGTCTCATCCTTAAATCTAACTATCCCTAAGGAAGGTTCATAAGTCATTCTAGAGACCTCAACAAATGGTTTTCCAAAAACTACTTGAGTTAAGGATGCATCGACTATTGGGCGGATATCTTCTACAATTACAAAGTCGGTGACATAGGTGAAGTTTCCTACATAAACCGGTAATCCCTTAACTCTTCCCGTGAAGTTACTCATCCACCCCTTGTCAGGGAACATCCTATACCCAAGTTGATTTTTCATTATCAAGTTGTATTGGGCTCTAGTCATGATGTTTATGGGCGATCTAAGGTCGATGTAAGCTTTCCACACATGTAGATGTCCGATATTGCATGGTATGTTGAGATTAGAAGGGTCGCCCATTTTTATAATTGGTCTACCTAGGAAGTATGGTGTCTCGGGGTCATCGAATAAGTCTGTATGATATGCGCGCTCTTCCTTAGTGGGTAGCCTATTGAAGTAGTCCTCATCATTATCTACTTCCTCAACTTCACTTTTCTTAACTTCCTTATCAACCTCGACTTTCTTAACCTCATCCTTAGGTTCAATTTCTATCCTACCCTCATTCTTGTCACTTTCTTCCATGTTCCTATCGATTGGTTTAATAGTGACAACGTTGACGAAGTGGACATGTTTGGATGAAGAAGGGTCTTTGACTTGGGGTCCGCTATTTGTGTTCCTAGCGTCCTTATGTGGAGGTGATAGCACTTGGTTATTGAGGGCTTTCAACAAGTTGTCAATTTTATTGGTCATCTCCGTTTGTTGTTGTTTGAAATCGGCTTCAAACTTGGCCAAACGAGCTTCTTGAGATGCCATAAATTGAGACATCAATCCTTCAAAGTTATTGGTACTACCATTGCCGGAAGGATTGTTGTTGAAAGTACGGTTCGAGTTGGAACCGCTTGATTGGAAACGATTAGGTGGGTTGGAAGAATTAGTTTGTTGTGCGTTTTGGTTTTGTTTCCACCTAAGGTTTGGGTGATTTCTCCATGAGGGGTTGTATGAATCACCATAAGGGTTTGGCTCGGGTTTGAAAGTGTACCACTTGTCTCCCGCTCCGTCGGTACGCGAAGATGCGTAGTCCGCAAAAGTTTGTTCGGGGAGTTCCATGCAATCACGAGTGTCGTGGGGACCACTACATAATTCACATGAAGAAGTGATTTTGTTCACTTGGCTTGAAGGTTTAGGGGCCTCGTAGGATTTCATGAGAAACTTGACTTGGTCTTCAAGTTCTATGATCCTACGATCGGAAGTGCTTGAATTGTTCAAAGGCAAAGATATTGCCTTGACCGTTTTATTCAAATCACGGGGATCACTCCAACTTTCGTTGTCATAAAGAGCAAGATCCTCTAGGAGAGCCCATGATTGTTCCGCACTTAGATCACGTAGCTTACCACCGGCCGATTGGTCAATGGTTTGCCTCGTGTAGAGATTGACATGGTCATAGAAGATTTGGACTTGGAGCCAAAGTTCTATGCCATGATGAGGGACTTTTTGGAGTAAGTCCTTGAATCGAGTCCATGCCTCGTATAGGGTTTCGCCTCGACGTTGTTCAAACATCAAGATATCATTCCTTAGCTTGGTAGTTCTTCCTGGTGGGAAAAACTGAGCAAGGAAACGAGTGGTGAGATCATCCCAAGAGGTGATGGATCCTGCGGGTTGACGTTCTAGCCATTGACTAGCTTGGTCCCGCAGAGAGAATTGAAAGAGACGCAATCGGGTCGTCTCTCGAGTGGCAACATCAAGGTCTATAGAATCAACGATTTTGAGAAAGTCCTTGAGGTGTTGATTAGGATCTTCAGAACGAAGTCCATGGAATGTGCATCCGCTCTGCACCAACCGGATGGTGTCGGATCGCAAGGGTGTGACATTGGCTCCTTGAGTGAGCTCAATGGTGTTTCGATAGCCATGGTGGCTAGGACGGGAGTACTCTCCTAAAGTACGGGCTCTAGGAGGTGGTTGTTGTGGTGGGTTGTTGGGATCAAGGATATTACCACCTTCCATGATGTCGGATGGTAATGGTTACGAACAAAGACACGAAGAAAAAAAGATAGACTAAAGAAAACCTAGAAAAATAAAATAAAAATCTCACTAGAAAGGAATCTAGTGAGTAGACCTAATAGAATAAAAATTCAACCTAAACAATAACTATTCCCCGGCAGCGGCGCCAAAAACTTGATGCGTGGTTTTGCAACCTTACAGCAGGTTTTACCTCTCAAGGCATCTCAAGAGGCTTACAACCCCACCAGGCAGTGTACCTGACCGATGTAGTATAGTGTAGTGGTAAGTACGGGGGATTGATCGTTCTCCACAGGGAATAGTGTTCGTTAGGTATGAAAAACTACTCTAATTAGGTCTAAGGGTGAAAGAAGATTCTTTTTTGTATTTTTATGTTTTTATGAAAGCAATTAAAATCTCGGGTTTGAAGGAGTGGGCGGAATTAGTTGCTAGTCAACTAACCCAAATAACTACAAATGCAAATAAAATAAAATAACCGAAAATGAAAAGTGGTGGTAAAACTTATGTGTAGAGAAATGTGTTTACTTAGATTTCCTTACTCCCTAACTATCTTTTACCGGTTGATTAGTGTGTATTAGTTGCGTGGATGACGGGTGTATTCCTTAATACCAATTGTGGGGTGGCGTACGTACTTCCCCAACTCTATGAACTCCTACTTCACTCCTATGTCGAGCCGGCTAAGAAGCTCCTAACATGGGATCACTAGAATTCGCTCATGCATTAAATACAACCATAAAAACCTTTAGTACGCATTTGGTTCATGTTTCTTAAGACGTTCAAGCAAGTTACCGAATAGGAAGTTAGCCAGTTTTCTTAAGCCTAACATAGATAAACAATCATCCAATACAACTAATGACACACTAATAACCAATAATCAATAACTAGGTTTCATTAGATCTAAGCAAACACAAGATAAATCTAGCCTAACATGTTAAACAAAAGACAAGAACAAGATAGAATCAAACAACACATAGACATATTGAATGATTAATTGATAACTTATCTTCAATGTAACATGGAAGATCTCAAGGCAAAAAGCCTTGAAAATGATGCTAAAATCGTCTTAGGGTTTTCTCCCAAAAATTCCACAATAAGTTCCACACTAATGACAAAGAATTGCAAAACTATATATAGATTTTTACATCTGACGGCGTCACGTTATGGAGTGTGACGCCGTCACCTCGCCGCTTTTAGGGTTCCCGGATGGCCTTCTTGACGCCGTCCCTCTTTAGCTCTCCAAAAATCCGTTCTGGCTTATCAAGGCTTGACGCCGTCAGACGTTGAACGTGACGCCGTCCCTCTTTAAATTAAGCCGTGACGCCCTTGATCACTCCAAAGGGTGACGCCGTCAGAATTCCATGCAAATTTCTCTGGCTTATCATGAGTAATTTTCACATCCACCTTTTTCTTGCCAAGCCATGACGCCGTCCAGGGTAAATCCTGACGCCGTCAAAGGTAACTTTTAGCCGATTTTGAGACTTTGTCGTTTTCTTCACTTTTATGCTCCAAAAACGTCCAAAATGCTTCCTTTTCCAGATTTCTTCTCAAAAGTACCTAAAATGACAAAAGGAACGATTTAGGGCAATATTTGATCAAATAAATACGATTTAGGGCTTAAATGACCCCTTAAAAGCGGTACACTTTTCGCTTCATCAAATACCCTTACACTTGAGATTTGCTTGTCCTCAAGCAAATGCGCTTTTATTCTAATCAAAATACAAGTTAGGGGTCATTTAACGCTAATATAAAAGTAATTACAACAAATAATCGTTCCACTTCAATCATAATAAGCACGGAGATTACATACTAGCACCTCACAAGTAGTGTTTAGATACTCACATCTCTCAAGTGTCATCAAAATAAATCTCATAAATGAAAACGGATAATATCTCTCACTACCTGTCATAGCAAATAGATTACCATAGGCTTGGGAAAGGATCGAAAACCTCCTCCACTAGGCGTAAGCACCAAAGATAAACTATCAAAGAGGGCTTTTACATGGGTTATAACGTTAGGTGTAGGGATATGATAAACACGGATTTGTTGGATACGGGGTATTTTACTGGTGGCGAGTTAACGATCTTGATTAATTACATGTACTATACAATGTTGCTAAGCCAAGACTAGACTCGATCTTAAGCTAGAAACAAAATAACAAAAACATAAAATAAACATAAAATGAAACGGGATGGTAGTCCGTATGTTTTTTCTATTTTTCTTTTTCTCATTTTTTTGTATTTTTCTTGATTTTTTTTTTTTTTTTTTTTTTTTTTTTTTTTTTTTGCATACACTTTTGCCCTACCATCCAAAATCATACATCATAGGGGCATTGCATTCCCCTTACACTTGAACTTTTACATAACTTTACAAATACTTATTCTAATGACTCGAATTAAGATAATTGAAAAACTTGGAGTACTTTTAAAATATTTAGCACATATGGGGGTAATAAATGATGTTCTTCCCCATTACTCCATTACACTAGTACTTTACCCATGAGTCCCAATCGTCCCAAAACAATATGTACAAGGATATGACTCGACTTAGCAACCATGTAATCAATTAGATAATTAACTTGGGTTTAAACAAATGTTGTCACAATAATGCACTAAAAAATGAGTGCATACAAGGTAGGCTAAGGCGATTTGCGTGTACATTTTAGTGGGGTGTAACAAATTCTTCCTTTAAGTAAAATGCTTAAAGGTCGAAACGAAAAGATAGGCTCTGAGGGGTGTACTAGGGGTATCGTGTACTAAAAATGAGTACAACGCAAAGGGTGTGGGAGAATTACTTGACCAATGTAGCCAAAGTAATTATAACAAAAACACAGGTGTAAAACAATGGGTTAATCCTAATGCCTCTTATCATGTAGTAAATCTAACTACACGAATGTAGTCTCACTTGTGGCCTCGGAATGGTCCTAACGCAAGTTCTAGAATCTAAGTGCTACCGGTACACACATCATAGCATAAATGCTTTTCCTACCAATTCTAGGGGCGAACCTCACATATTTGGGGGTGGAAAATTTTTTGTGGTACGGTTTTTGTGCTAGTCATATAACTCCTATCCATGAGACGCTCATTAAGACCAAAGTTTCACTCCTAAATGTTGTAAAAAATTTTAAATTTGGCACTAAAATTGCTCTAACAGGTATTTATCTCAGTTTTATTACACATCTACTATCAATCAAACAAAAATCAAGCGCAATTGTATTCTCTAAAATCGTACTTTTACCCTCCCCTTACACTTAAGATGAACATTGTCCCCAATGTTCAAATAACAAGATGTAAAAGCAATAAAATAAAAGAATGAAATCAAATACTCCCCTGATTCGCTCGGTGGATATGAAGTAACATGGTTAAATCTTCTTCCAAGGTAATGTAGAAGCTCCATGACTAATGCATCGCCATAAGCTTGATTCCATAAACATCTCCTTGTCCAAAATAACCTGTTAAACCTGAGAAAACAAACACGAAAACCTGCATAACAACGGCGGGATAAATCTATATATAAGGATATAATGCTTGTGGAATGATAATTTTGCAGATTCCTGGAGATTATAAGTTGGAGATTTAATAAAGACTTTTTATGAAAACAAAACTTTCAAAAATTTCTGAAAATTAAATCTGACGCCGTCAGGTTATAAACCCTGACGCCGTCAGAAATGATCTGACAAAATTCTCATGTTAAGTTTCCGGAAAATTTTCTGGAAAAACCTTTACCTTACTTCCTGGAAATCCTGCAAAACATCACTATGACTCGATACAAGCATTTGACTCTAACAAATACTAATATGTATGCTAATTTAATATTATTACGATTCATGTTCATTTGTGTTCTAATAAACCGATTTGGAATTCCCTTACACTTATCTTTTGCAAAATACCTTTATATGTAATTAAGACGAGGTTAAAAACAAGATAAAGCATTTTCACAATTTAGTTTCGAACATGAATCAATAATAATAAAAATTAAACATACATACGGAAACAAATAAAATCAAACAAACAAAGAAACACACAAAGCAAATAAATAAAGCTTGGGTTGCCTCCCAAGAAGCGCTTTTCTTTATTAACGAGTCTTGTAGCTAGACTCAAAGTCACCGTACATTACGTGACTCCATCATCGGTCATGGTTCCTAGGCCATTCTCCTTTCCGGTTTTATATTCTGGTCCTAATTTCAAACAATCCTTGTAGAAACCGAATATCCTTTCCATAACATAGTCTACTCCTTTACTTCTATCCTCATCATTCCTATAGTAGACCGCTTGCTTAAGCTCCTTCTCAACATTTGACAAGTGTTGGAATTGCTCTATCTTATATGGCATTTGGTAGTTTACCTCATCGGTCTCATCCTTAAATCTAACTATCCCTAAGGAAGGTTCATAAGTCATTCTAGAGACCTCAACAAATGGTTTTCCAAAAACTACTTGAGTTAAGGATGCATCGACTATTGGGCGGATATCTTCTACAATTACAAAGTCGGTGACATAGGTGAAGTTTCCTACATAAACCGGTAATCCCTTAACTCTTCCCGTGAAGTTACTCATCCACCCCTTGTCAGGGAACATCCTATACCCAAGTTAATTTTTCATTATCAAGTTGTAGTGGGCTCTAGTCATGATGTTTATGGGCGATCTAAGGTCGATGTAAGCTTTCCACACATGTAGATGTCCGATATTGCATGGTATGTTGAGATTAGAAGGGTCGCCCATTTTTATAATTGGTCTACCTAGGAAGTATGGTGTCTCGGGGTCATCGAATAAGTCTGTATGATATGCGCGCTCTTCCTTAGTGGGTAGCCTATTGAAGTAGTCCTCATCATTATCTACTTCCTCAACTTCACTTTTCTTAACTTCCTTATCAACCTCGACTTTCTTAACCTCATCCTTAGGTTCAATTTCTATCCTACCCTCATTCTTGTCACTTTCTTCCATGTTCCTATCGATTGGTTTAATAGTGACAACGTTGACGAAGTGGACATGTTTGGATGAAGAAGGGTCTTTGACTTGGGGTCCGCTATTTGTGTTCCTAGCGTCCTTATGTGGAGGTGATAGCACTTGGTTATTGAGGGCTTTCAACAAGTTGTCAATTTTATTGGTCATCTCCGTTTGTTGTTGTTTGAAATCGGCTTCAAACTTGGCCAAACGAGCTTCTTGAGATGCCATAAATTGAGACATCAATCCTTCAAAGTCATTGGTACTACCATTGCCGGAAGGATTGTTGTTGAAAGTACGGTTCGAGTTGGAACCGCTTGATTGGAAACGATTAGGTGGGTTGGAAGAATTAGTTTGTTGTGCGTTTTGGTTTTGTTTCCACCTAAGGTTTGGGTGATTTCTCCATGAGGGGTTGTATGAATCACCATAAGGGTTTGGCTCGGGTTTGAAAGTGTACCACTTGTCTCCCGCTCCGTCGGTACGCGAAGATGCGTAGTCCGCAAAAGTTTGTTCGGGGAGTTCCATGCAATCACGAGTGTCGTGGGGACCACTACATAATTCACATGAAGAAGTGATTTTGTTCACTTGGCTTGAAGGTTTAGGAGCCTCGTAGGATTTCATGAGAAACTTGACTTGGTCTTCAAGTTCTATGATCCTACGATCGGAAGTGCTTGAATTGTTCAAAGGCAAAGATATTGCCTTGACCGTTTTATTCAAATCACGGGGATCACTCCAACTTTCGTTGTCATAAAGAGCAAGATCCTCTAGGAGAGCCCATGATTGTTCCTCACTTAGATCACGTAGCTTACCACCGGCCGATTGGTCAATGGTTTGCCTCGTGTAGAGATTGACATGGTCATAGAAGATTTGGACTTGGAGCCAAAGTTCTATGCCATGATGAGGGACTTTTTGGAGTAAGTCCTTGAATCGAGTCCATGCCTCGTAGAGGGTTTCGCCTCGACGTTGTTCAAACATCAAGATATCATTCCTTAGCTTGGTAGTTCTTCCCGGTGGGAAAAACTGAGCAAGGAAACGAGTGGTGAGATCATCCCAAGAGGTGATGGATCCTGCGGGTTGACGTTCTAGCCATTGACTAGCTTGGTCCCGCAGAGAGAATTGAAAGAGACGCAATCGGGTCGTCTCTCGAGTGGCAACATCAAGGTCTATAGAATCAACGATTTTGAGAAAGTCCTTGAGGTGTTGATTAGGATCTTCAGAACGAAGTCCATGGAATGTGCATCCGCTCTGCACCAACCGGATGGTGTCGGATCGCAAGGGTGTGACATTGGCTCCTTGAGTGAGCTCAATGGTGTTTCGATAGCCATGGTGGCTAGGACGGGAGTACTCTCCTAAAGTACGGGCTCTAGGAGGTGGTTGTTGTGGTGGGTTGTTGGGATCAAGGATATTACCACCTTCCATGATGTCGGATGGTAATGGTTACGAACAAAGACACGAAGAAAAAAAGATAGACTAAAGAAAACCTAGAAAAATAAAATAAAAATCTCACTAGAAAGGAATCTAGTGAGTAGACCTAATAGAATAAAAATTCAACCTAAACAATAACTATTCCCCGGCAGCGGCGCCAAAAACTTGATGCGTGGTTTTGCAACCTTACAGCAGGTTTTACCTCTCAAGGGATCTCAAGAGGCTTACAACCCCACCAGGCAGTGTACCTGACCGATGTAGTATAGTGTAGTGGTAAGTACGGGGGATTGATCGTTCTCCACAGGGAATAGTGTTCGTTAGGTATGAAAAACTACTCTAATTAGGTCTAAGGGTGAAAGAAGATTCTTTTTTGTATTTTTATGTTTTTATGAAAGCAATTAAAATCTCGGGTTTGAAGGAGTGGGCGGAATTAGTTGCTAGTCAACTAACCCAAATAACTACAAATGCAAATAAAATAAAATAACTGAAAATGAAAAGTGGTGGTAAAACTTATGTGTAGAGAAATGTGTTCACTTAGATTTCCTTACTCCCTAACTATCTTTTACCGGTTGATTAGTGTGTATTAGTTGCGTGGATGACGGGTGTATTTCTTAATACCAATTGTGGGGTGGCGTACGTACTTCCCCAACTCTATGAACTCCTACTTCACTCCTATGTCGAGCCAGCTAAGAAGCTCCTAACATGGGATCACTAGAATTCGCTCATGCATTAAATACAACCATAAAAACCTTTAGTACGCATTTGGTTCATGTTTCTTAAGACGTTCAAGCAAGTTACCGAATAGGAAGTTAGCCAGTTTTCTTAAGCCTAACATAGATAAACAATCATCCAATACAACTAATGACACACTAATAACCAATAATCAATAGCTAGGTTTCATTAGATCTAAGCAAACACAAGATAAATCTAGCCTAACATGTTAAACAAAAGACAAGAACAAGATAGAATCAAACAACACATAGACATATTGAATGATTAATTGATAACTTATCTTCAATGTAACATGGAAGATCTCAAGGCAAAAAGCCTTGAAAAAGATGCTAAAATCGTCTTAGGGTTTTCTCCCAAAAATTCCACAATAAGTTCCACACTAATGACAAAGAATTGCAAAACTATATATAGATTTTTACATCTGACGGCGTCACGTTATGGAGTGAGTGTGACGCCGTCACCTCGCCACTTTTAGGGTTCCCGGATGGCCTTCTTGACGCCGTCCCTCTTTAGCTCTCCAAAAATCCGTTCTGGCTTATCAAGGCTTGTGGAACGTTTTGGTTATAGTTCGATTGAGATATTTATGTATTGAATGTGTTTAGCATGCGGAATCTACTACAACACACTTTAAAAGAACACAAGGTGGTGAGTTTAAGTAAATGTGTGAATGCAATGAACAAAGAACACAACTTTGGTTAGAACAAAACGATTCAATATTATTGATGAAATAATACGGATGATCTAAATATCACCAGGATTACAAAGTAATCTTGAATCTAAGATTGTAAAAAGGATTTTTGATTCGAAGTAACTAAGTTACTTGATAAATAGTTGGTTCGTGGTTATTTAGTTGTGAAAGATGCATGCATGAAGAAGTGACTAAGATATCCTTTTATAAGATAAGGATATCTTATTACATGTTGTCAAGTAGATGAATATAATACTATACTTTGACTATATTGGCGCCTACAATTAAATACAACTACCCATGTACACTCTGATATATTCTTCTGTCACCACAGAAGACTAATCTACTTCTACATATCGTATAACAATGTACAAAGACTAATAATTCAACTAAATATCTATTACAAAATATCTAATCGACTTGACATAAGCTTGGCAGGCTCTTCATTAGCTAGCAGTACCTTCTACCCAGAAGGTACTGGTAGAACATCTTCGTACACTACAAAATCAACTAGCAGGCTCTTCTCATCATTGGCAGGCTCTTTGACTTTGATCATTTTATTCCCAACAATCCTCCCCTAAACTTGTTATTTCCATTAAAATACACAAGTTTCTGATGAATAAAATACATAACTTGAGGATTTGAGAACTCTTCCAAAAACCTTACTTTCTATCCTTCCTTTTTCTTTCATATTGCTCAGATATGCTCCTCAGCAAACTCTGAACAATCTCTGAGTTTTCTTCATCCTTGTCACACCTTAATCTCTTGGAGATCATAGCTTTAAGCACTTCATAGCTAAGAGGATACTCTTTCTCAGCTAACATAAAAAGTTCTATCCCACTCTGTGTGAAAAGATGATGAGTATGGCTATGACTTAGAAATTCCCAAGTTGTTGAAGGATCATAATAGGGAAATTTCCAATGAACATCTTTGGGATCAGGATCGAACATCCTATTGAATTCCACCCAAAGCTCTTGTTCCTTAGCATCTGTACTAGAATTTGTGGCTAACCTAATCTGCACTAGATTCCACAATTCTTCCAAATCTGCTCTATCAGATGCTCTAACTAAATTTTCAAAATTCTTGAAGATAGCAGACTGTCCCCCAACCCTTAATATTTTCCATGACTTACCAAATCTATCATGGTGTATTTCCCAATCAATTATAGGGTGTCTAGACCTAATTGGATCAGCATGAATGATAGTAGGTAAAGTAATCAACATTTTACTTACTTGCCCTTGATCCAATTTTGCTACTTCTTTCTTCTGAGCATCTTCCTTCTTCTTTGAGGGGTGTACATCAGATGGAACATTATAGTAAAGATTCTTGTAGGCTTGAAGATATAAAAAGAAGATTTCATCAGCAGATTTCTTCTTAAGTTGATAATCAGTCCAATTTGCCTGATTCTTCAAAAATTTCTTCATAAAGATTGTTTGATCTTTGTTAGTTTTGCCCACTTTAAAACCTCTCTTCTGGCTTTCCTTCATCTTCTCAAAAATGTCAGCCAAAGCTGCTTCTTTGTATTTCTTGTTGATGAAAGATTCAAGTGCTTCAGTCTTCTCATCAGAATTGAGTGTCTTGTCATTTACTATATTTGCTGCATGACCTTTCACAATTGGATCATTGTTAATAATCCATAACATCTGTGCATCAAAGGTCTCTTGAGCAATTTGAGTATCAAGAAGAGCTTGAGCAGCTTCTTCAGCTTCTTTCTGCTCTTTCATTTCTTCAAGCATTCTTGAAGCTTCTCTAGCTTTTAGCTCTTCTTCTTGAACTCTTTTGGCCTCTTCTTCTCCTAAAGCCATCTGAATTTGCTGAGTTCTTTTCAACTTCTTGGACTTTGGCTCATCTTCAATTAGAATACCTTTGCCCTTATCCTTTGGAGTTTGATCTTGTGATGGAGCAGAGGATTGCTCATCAGCAACTAAAATCCTCTTTCTCTTGTACACTCTCTCAGCAGACCCTTTATACCCCATAGCCAATAGCCTTTCTCTCCTAGCAGACTCTTCTTCTGCCCTAGCAGGCTCTTGCCCTGCTCCAACAGGCTCTTCATCATAAACTTGAGTTCCATCATGGAATTCAAATTGAGCCTGTTCCTCCTCTTCTTCCTCATCTTCAGACCTATCCTTCCTCCCCTTTTTGGAAGAGTGATCTATCCTATCAGCATCTGACTGTGAAGAACTAGATAAAACAACCTTTGCAGACTTTCTACCTTTTAACTTCTTCACTTCACCCTCCAATCTCTTAACCCTCTTAACCAATTTGATGTTGATCTTAGAAAACTTTTCATTTTGACTTTTAAGAGCTTTCTCTAAGAACTTCACCTTGTCTTTCAACTCTTGCATTGTCTGAGGTGATTGGGTTTGTGATATATGATGTGGGGATGGTGGTGGTGTTGCTGATGGTACTGGAGATGGTGTTGGTGATTTTTGATGTGTTTGTGAAATGAAACCATGTGAAGAACTAGATGATGGTGTATCAGCAGATGGTGTTGGTTCTTCTGGATGTTGTGGTACCATTTCATCAAAAAGTGGAACTTCCTCCCCTCTAAAACCAATTCTCATATTTGAAAATACTTTTTGAGAAAGTTTTGGTGTTTCATAAACTGAGTCTGTGGGAAGCAACACATGTTTTAATTTTCCAATGATGCATCCAATGAATCTTGGATACATCAAAAATTTTGTTTTACTATCCACATTGTTTATCAATCCTTCAAAAATATATTTAGAAAAATTGTATTTTCTGTTTGTAGCTAAGCAAATGAGAGCAGAAGCCATGTTGCCACTAAATTGCTCCCAAGAGGTTTTCTTCTGGCTCAAACAGTGAAGGATTGTGTGAATCAAAAATCTCCATTGTGGAGTAAGATGCTTTTTCAGAAAAGTGAGTTTGTTGAACTCAGCATGATACCCCATTCTTGTTAAATTTTCAAAAATTTCAGTATCTGGTAATTGATTAATACCATCAGAATCATCCAAATGAAGA
The DNA here is from genome assembly GCA_021014915.2 of Artemisia tridentata subsp. tridentata. Taxonomy (NCBI): domain Eukaryota; kingdom Viridiplantae; phylum Streptophyta; class Magnoliopsida; order Asterales; family Asteraceae; genus Artemisia; species Artemisia tridentata. The sequence goes on from CP139503.1 coordinate 374,645,142, forward strand.
TGTCTTCTTATGGATGACTCAGTAAGAGTCAAATGTTTACCATCCACTTTGGCTTTTATTCTTTGTTCCCCATTTTCAGAAGTTTTAATTTTAGCAGATTCCCAAAATTGTAAAATTTGTTTTTCATAAATAGTGGGATTGACTAGCAAAGCAAACCTGATGTAGGAGTTGTTTAAAAAGTCCACTACTTGATGAAATGAGGCATTATCCTCTGACTTCTCCAAAAATGCTAACTGATTGTGACGTTGAACAAAGTTTAGATCAATTGTGGAAGCCATAATGAAAATTTTGAATATGATGGTGGGATTGTTTGATAGTACTGGTAGAAGATGAAAGATGTATGTGAATTATGATAATGACTGATGAAAGAAGATATGAGAGAATTACTTTTAACCGACAATAATAAAGATTTATAAAAAGAAATTGAAAAGGCGGTTAAAAAGATCTTTTATATGTGAAATATAATATAATATAATCATCAGTAATTTACATAACTACCCCAACGGCTAATTTTAACTACCAGGCCTAAAGGCTAAAACTTTTTCTGACAGGCTCAACGGCTATCTAGCAGTACCTTTGTACTCTAGCAGTACCATTTTTTTTATTTTTTTTTACTAGCAGTACCTTCTTAAAGTTTTATAAAAATCCCTTATAGTTTTTAGCAAACTACCAGCTATCAACGGATTTGAGTTGTCTTTACCAAAAGCCGTTTGCTTAAGGACTAGTTAACTATTTACAATTAAGTATGGTTAGTTAACAACCATATAGTTTTTGGTAAACTATCAACCATCAACGGATTTGATTTGTCTTTACCAAAAGCCGTTTGCTTATGGACTAGTCAACTCTTAAGTTTGTAAAAACTTGGTGAGATGAATACCAAAAGCCATGATGGCCCAAAAGATGGTGCAATTTCCTTGGATGGAGGAAATTTAAATCAGGCAATGATGCTGTGTATCTTGGATGATTGGCTCAACAAGTGAAATCATCTAATAGCATGCCTTTGAGTTGAAAACATTTCTTAGTTTGATCTAGATAGAACTTTCTCCTTGAGAAATACTTCATCCCTTCTAGATATGTGATCTAACTCTCTCTTTTTCAACTCTGCATCATCTTGTATGCTCTTGTCTTTTCTTTCATCAATTGGTCTTTCTTCCATTCTGGGCTATAAATTCCTCCCCTGAGATTGTTATTTCTCCTGAATTGAATATAACTTTTGTTGCCCTTTTTGTTTGAAAGAACTCTTGTTTTGTTATCATCCTGAAAGGTGTTAGTTGTAAACCAAAAGAACAAAGTGTAGAACACTTGATCTATATAATTGTAAACATTCAAGCATTTATATGAACAAAACATAGCAATTTTGTATCAGCAGGACCAATTATGAACTAACAGGACCTTTTGACAAACTAGCAGTACCATGTTAAAAATTCAATACCAGTTAATTTTATGAACAAAAACATATGATTTTCAAAGATTTATCATTCCAATACCTCCTACAAGGTATTTGAATCTACCTAAATCAAAAGCTTTGGTGAGAAGGTCTGCATAATTCTTTTCAGAATCAATTTTAACAACTTGAATTAACCTTTTCTCATTGCAATCCCTTATGAAATGGTGTCTGATTTCAATATGTTTTGTTTTTGAGTGTTGAACTGGGTTTTTAATGATACAAATAGTACTGCTATTGTCAATATAAATAATGGTGTTAAGAAAATTGTACCCATAGTCAAGCATTTGATTTTGGATCCAAAGAACTTGCCCACAACAACTTGCACCAGCAACATATTCTGCTTCAGTTGTAGAGTTGGCCACCATTGTTTGTTTCTTGCATTGCCAAGAGATTAGTCTGCAACCAAGAAATTGACATCCACCAGTTGTGGATTTTCTGTCTAGTGTTGCACCAGCATAGTCACTATCCGAATAAGCCACCAATTCAAAAGATGATTCCCTTGGATACCAAAGACCTAACCTAGGTTGACCCTTAAGATATCTAAAGATTCTTTTGACTGCTGTGAGATGAGAGATTTTGGGATGTATTTGAAACCTTGCACACACACATACTGAGAACATGATATCTGGTCTTGATGATGTAAGATACATCAAAGATCCAATCATAGACCTATAATTGTGCAAATCCATATCTTCTCCTTCAGCATCCTTGAGTAGCCCTTTGTCTGGATCCATTGGTGTACTTGCAACCTTAGAATCAGCAAAATTGAATTTCCTTAAGATCTCTGCTACATACTTATCTTGGCTGATAAATATGCCTTCTTTGGATTGTTTCACTTGGAGACCTAAAAAGAAAGTAAGTTCCCCCATGGAACTCATTTCAAACTTACTGTGCATAAGTTTTTCAAATTCTACACACAAGCCTTGGTTTGTTGATCCAAAGATTATGTCATCAACATAAATCTGCACTAACAAGATGTCTTTCTTTGTCCTTTTGATGAACAAAGTTGGATCAATCCTGCCTCTTTGGAATCCACTTTCTAGTAGAAAACAAGCCAATGTTTCATACCATGCCCTTGGAGCTTGATGTAGGCCATACAAAGCCTTGGTAACCTTGTAAACTTTATCTGGATACTCAGCATCAATGAAGCCTGGAGGTTGAGATACATAAACTGGTTCTTCAATTTCACCATACAAAAATGCACTCTTAACATCCATTTGATAGACAGTGAAGCCTATGAATGAAGCATAGGCTAAGAAAAGCCTAATTGCTTCAAGTCTTGCAACTGGAGCAAACACTTCTTCATAATCTACCCCTTCCTCTTGAGTATATCCTTGTGCTACCAATCTAGCCTTGTTCCTGATCACTATACCCCTTTCATCCTTCTTGTTTCTGAACACCCATTTGGTTCCAATTGCCCTATGACCTCTGGGCAAATCAACCAATATCCAAACCTTCTGAATCTTGAATTGGAGAAGCTCTTCTTGCATAGCTTCCACCCAACTTGCATCATCTAAAGCTTTGTTTATGTTCTTGGGTTCAGCCTGAGATAGAAAACATGAAAACAGGCATATATTGGAATTATCATTAGTCTTTTCTTCATAAATAGAGGAGATTAACCCTTCTTCATCTGAGGATAAGACTTGAGATAAACCAACTTGAGATCTTGTTCTAACACCAGAAGTTATGCTTCCAATCACATCATCAGTTGAGTGATCTTTGAGAATTCTAGTGTTTGGTGTTTTAGGAACTTCATATGTAGTTGGAAGATTGCTAATCCCAACCTCTTCTTGAAAAGAATCATCTATTTGAACATTCAATGGCTCAGCAGTACCAATACTTGTACTAGCAGGACCATCTGAAGAACTGGCAGTACCATTGTCATTAGCACCACTTTCTTGATTCTCTTGATTCTGAGTTCCTTGATCTTCTTCATTGCCTTCATTTCTTGTGTTTGAAGGTCCTTCTTGACTTGAAGATAGATCCATACTTTTCCAAATTGGCATCCAGATGAAATCTTTGTCTTTAGGAGCTTCAACATTTTCTTTAGAACCTGCATTATCATTAGCATGTGTACCTGAAACAGGCACATAATTCATAGATTCTGAAAGCCTATCAACATCAAACATCCAATCTGGTCCAACTCCTTTCACATTTGCTAGTTTCTCTTGAAACTCTATGTGAAGATTCTCTTCTACTAGCCTAGTGCAAGTGTTAAACACTCTATAGGCCTTACTCTGCAAGGAATACCCTATCAAAAAGCCAACATCTGCTTTTCCATCAAATTTGCCTAAATGATCTTTGGTATTGAGAATAGTAACATGACAACCAAAAGGTCTCATAAAACTTAAAGATGGTTTTCTACCAAAGAAAAGTTCATAAGGTGTTTTTCTATGTGGTTTTGTCACAAGAACCCTGTTTTGTACATAACAAGCAGTACCAACTGCTTCAGCCCAAAATGAAATAGGCAACTTAGAGTCTACTAACATAGTTCTAGCAGCCTCTATAAGTGTTCTATTCTTTCTTTCTGCTACTCCATTTTGCTGAGGTGTTCTGGCTACACTAAACTCTCTTTTTATGCCTTTTTCCTTGCAAAAGTCATCCATAACTCTATTCTTGAACTCTGTCCCATTGTCACACCTGATGATTTTGACTTTCTTATCAGATTGGTTTTCTACCTCAGTGATATAGGTTTTAAGTATCTCACTAGTTTCATGTTTAGATCTTAAGAAGAAAACCCATGAAAATCTGCTATAGTCATCAGTAACAACCAGACAATATTTCTTTCCATTCAAGCTGCACACATTAGTAGGACCAAAGAGATCCATATGAAGCATATGTAAAGCCTGAGAAATAGAGTTTTGGGTCTTGGGCTTACAAGAAGCTCTATGTTGTTTGCCTTTTAGACAGTCAACACAAGTTTGGTCGTTTTAGAAAATCTTTTTGGGTAAACCTCTTACTAAATCATATTTTGCAATAGTGTCGATTGTTTTAAAGTTTACATGACCAAGCCTTCTATGCCATAACATAGATTCATCCAATGAGGCCTTTGCTACCAAACAAGTTAAACCTTCCTTGGGATCAATGTTCTTTAAATTGACAACATACATATTGTTCCTTTTTGGAATTTTAAGAAGGATCTGACTCTCATCAGGCATCTTAAAATCAGAAGAAAGAACCATACATTCATTGTCAGTAAATAGAACATTGTTCTTTTTGTCACACATTTGTGAGACACTAAGAAGATTAAACTGAAGTTCTTTCACAAAATACACATTTTCAAAATCTATTTTACTGGTTTTGATAGTACCTTTACCAGTGATCTTTCCTTTTATTCCTCCCCCAAAGGTAACATATCCTCCATCAAAAGTTTTGAAGTCTGAGAGGAATGACATGTTGCCTGTCATGTGCCTTGAACACCCACTATCAACATATCCTTGATCTTCAATATCAGTTGAATGTTCCTGCACATGAATAAACATTTTAGTTTCCTTGGGGTACCCAAGCCATGACAGACTTGGGTTTGCCTCTTGCATCAATGAAGTCAAACCTTTTCAGGATTGTTGATGCACCTTTAGATTGGATTGGTTTCCAAATCCAACATGCTGAGGACTTAACAGCACTTTCCCTTTTAATCCATTGTGTGGTCTTTGGTCTATCAGTACCAATTTTGGCAATACCAATTTTGGCAGTACCATGTGGTCTAGCAGGACCTTTTGGTCTAGCAGGACCTTTGGTTTTTGGACTCCAAACTTTTGTTTTGACCACATTTATCTTTTGAATAGGATTCTTCTCAACTTTTGGTACAGATTTATAAGTGTTTCTTGTACCCTTATCAGTTGGTTTTGCAATAACAGGCTTATCTTGTCTAACAGTATGTTTAACATTTGTGGTGTTAGACTTAACAAAACTTTTTCTGGGTTGAGTAACATTTGTTTTAGACTTTGATTTACTCCCAGAAACCCATTTATTACAATAAGCATGAAGATGATTAAAGCTACCACAATAATAACAAGCTTTATTAAACATAACAAAGTCATCACCTAATTGTTGTGATTTAAGGTTGTTCCAATTTCTTTGGCTTCCCCTAGGTTTGTTATTACATTTTTCACAACTTTCAACTGTCTTTAAAACAGTTTTGGCTTTAGCTTTTACTTCTACTTTATTAGGACTGGTTGGTCCTACTTTGATTCCTTTCTTAGGAATTGTTTCATCTTCATCATCATCAGATACCCAATCCTCAATAATTAGGACATCTGGTCTCTTATCAGTGAGCACCTTGGAGAGTGAGACATTCTTAGCACTCTCAGAAGGTTCACCTATCACTACAGGTTTAGCTAATGGTTTTGCAACAAATTCATGTAAACCTGATGCAGCAAGATCACTACCTTGTGGACAAGGAATTCCTCTATAAGGAGGTGGACATTTGTTGTATCCTATCCCTGATTTTATCCTCTTATTCATCTGATTCTCTACTATACTCCTAGTACACTCAGAAGCATTTTCCAATTTAGTAACAGTCAGTTGAATATTGTCTCTAGCTAATGTCACTTTAGTGCACTCATTTCTTACCATTTCTATTTCTTTATCTTTCAAAAATATTTGTCTATGAAGAGCATTTTTTGCATCAGTAAAGGTAAGTTCATTTTCTCTATAGTGAGTGATTTGTTTTTCTAGCTTGGATATACCACACTTATGGTCAAATAGAGCTTGATTGGTTTTTCTTTCTACTATTGTGAGTTCATCAAAGCATTTTCTTAAAGTTTGCAATTCTTTAAATGCTTCACATGTATTTGAACATTTAGAAATTATTACCTCAGGAGTGGAGAATGCCATCAAAGCCAATTCATCAGAAGTTGACTCATCTTCACCCATGAAACTCCAATCAAAACCCATGCCATCTATAGCAACCATTGCTTTTGGCTCAGCAACTTCAACAACTTTACTCTTGCTTTCAAAGCTTCCTTTCTTCTCAAAGCTTCCTTGGTTTCTGTTGTCAAACCCTCTACCTCTGTCATTCTGCCTCTTAGGTCTTCTACACTCTCTAGAGTAATGACCTTTCATGTGGCAGTTGTAACACTCCACCTTTGACTTATCATAGCCAGCAGGCTCACTTCCATCTATCAGTATCTTCTTGCCAGTCCTCATCATCAACTGCTTAGCTCTAATGCTTAAAAGTGAAAGTTGCCACTTTAGGTCCATTACTTCAAGATCATCAGGATGAATCTCTTGAAGGTCTTCAAATGTTAATACAGACCCATTGTGTTGAGATGTAAGAAAAGCACACCCAATTGTTTCATCCAAAATGGACTTGGTGCTACTAGAAGTACTAGCAGTACCAAAGGTTGTGTTAGCAGTACCTTCTTCTCTGCCACCTTTGTCTTCATGATCAACCTTTGAGATGTTTGGGGATGAAACAAATGCCATATTTCCTGAGCTTGACCCAGTAGTCTTCTTTACTTCATGTTCTACAATCTTGAAATTGTTGTAGAGATCATTGAGACTCATCTGGTCAATATCTGACTTGTTCTTCCATACAATGACATGCATAGACCATTCTGAAGGTAAACTCCTAAGAAATTTAGAGTTTAGGTCTTCTTGAGTTATCATCACTTCATGGATGGCTAACTGACTTGCAAGCTTCTGAAGTCTATTGAACATACTGTCCAAAGACTCATTGGTTGTGGCTGTGAAGTTCTCAAATTGTTGTTTGAGAAGTGTTTTCTGTGTTTTCTTGGTAGCATCGTTACCACCAAACCTAGCCACAATAGCTTCAAAGAGGGTTTTGGCATCTTTATATTTGTTAAAAATCAGAAGTTGATCATTTGGAATAGTCATCAGTAACATACTCCTTGCCTTGAGATCATTTTTCTTCTGAATTCTTTCATCTGCATTTGATGGTTGGTTTTGTATTGTTGTTACAAGAGCATCATTTACTGTTGATGTGGTGATTTGGGGTTTAAATGAATTGCCTTGTTCAATAATCTCCCAAAGTGCATAGTCCTGCACTTGAAAGTATTGTTCAACCCTGAGTCGCCACATTTCAAACTCATTTTGTTTCAGTAATGGAAGTTTAGCTGCAACATTTGTCTGAATATGTTCAACATCCATTTTTCTTTTAAATTAGTAAATATCAAGCCTAGCTCTGATACCACTTGTGGAACGTTTTGGTTATAGTTCGATTGAGATATTTATGTATTGAATGTGTTTAGCATGCGGAATCTACTACAACACACTTTAAAAGAACACAAGGTGGTGAGTTTAAGTAAATGTGTGAATGCAATGAACAAAGAACACAACTTTGGTTAGAACAAAACGATTCAATATTATTGATGAAATAATACGGATGATCTAAATATCACCAGGATTACAAAGTAATCTTGAATCTAAGATTGTAAAAAGGATTTTTGATTCGAAGTAACTAAGTTACTTGATAAATAGTTGGTTCGTGGTTATTTAGTTGTGAAAGATGCATGCATGAAGAAGTGACTAAGATATCCTTTTATAAGATAAGGATATCTTATTACATGTTGTCAAGTAGATGAATATAATACTATACTTTGACTATATTGGCGCCTACAATTAAATACAACTACCCATGTACACTCTGATATATTCTTCTGTCACCACAGAAGACTAATCTACTTCTACATATCGTATAACAATGTACAAAGACTAATAATTCAACTAAATATCTATTACAAAATATCTAATCGACTTGACATAAGCTTGGCAGGCTCTTCATTAGCTAGCAGTACCTTCTACCCAGAAGGTACTGGTAGAACATCTTCGTACACTACAAAATCAACTAGCAGGCTCTTCTCATCATTGGCAGGCTCTTTGACTTTGATCATTTTATTCCCAACAAGGCTTGACGCCGTCAGACGTTGAACGTGACGCCGTCCCTCTTTAAATTAAGCCGTGACGCCCTTGATCACTCCAAAGGGTGACGCCGTCAGAATTCCATGCAAATTTCTCTGGCTTATCATGAGTAATTTTCACATCCACCTTTTTCTTGCCAAGCCATGACGCCGTCCAGGGTAAATCCTGACGCCGTCAAAGGTAACTTTTAGCCGATTTTGAGACTTGGTCGTTTTCTTCACTTTTATGCTCCAAAAACGTCCAAAATGCTTCCTTTTCCAGATTTCTTCTCAAAAGTACCTAAAATGACAAAAGGAACGATTTAGGGCAATATTTGATCAAATAAATACGATTTAGGGCTTAAATGACCCCTTAAAAGCGGTACACTTTTCGCTTCATCAAATACCCTTACACTTGAGATTTGCTTGTCCTCAAGCAAATGCGCTTTTATTCTAATCAAAATACAAGTTAGGGGTCATTTAACGCTAATATAAAAGTAATTACAACAAATAATCGTTCCACTTCAATCATAATAAGCACGGAGATTACATACTAGCACCTCACAAGTAGTGTTTAGATACTCACATCTCTCAAGTGTCATCAAAATAAATCTCATAAATGAAAACGGATAATATCTCTCACTACCTGTCATAGCAAATAGATTACCATAGGCTTGGGAAAGGATCGAAAACCTCCTCCACTAGGCGTAAGCACCAAAGATAAACTATCAAAGAGGGCTTTTACATGGGTTAGAACGTTAGGTGTAGGGATATGATAAACACAGATTTGTTGGATACGGGGTATTTTACTGGTGGCGAGTTAACGATCTTGATTAATTACATGTACTATACAATGTTGCTAAGCCAAGACTAGACTCGATCTTAAGCTAGAAACAAAATAACAAAAACATAAAATAAACATAAAATGAAACGGGATGGTAGTCCGTATGTTTTTTCTATTTTTCTTTTTCTCATTTTTTTGTATTTTTCTTGATTTTTTTTTTTTTTTTTTTTTTTTTTTTTTTTGCATACACTTTTGCCCTACCATCCAAAATCATACATCATAGGGGCATTGCATTCCCCTTACACTTGAACTTTTACATAACTTTACAAATACTTATTCTAATGACTCGAATTAAGATAATTGAAAAACTTGGAGTACTTTTAAAATATTTAGCACATATGGGGGTAATAAATGATGTTCTTCCCCATTACTCCATTACACTAGTACTTTACCCATGAGTCCCAATCGTCCCAAAACAATATGTACAAGGATATGACTCGACTTAGCAACCATGTAATCAATTAGATAATTAACTTGGGTTTAAACAAATGTTGTCACAATAATGCACTAAAAAATGAGTGCATACAAGGTAGGCTAAGGCGATTTGGGTGTACATTTTAGTGGGGTGTAACAAATTCTTCCTTTAAGTAAAATGCTTAAAGGTCGAAACGAAAAGATAGGCTCTGAGGGGTGTACTAGGGGTATCGTGTACTAAAAATGAGTACAACGCAAAGGGTGTGGGAGAATTACTTGACCAATGTAGCCAAAGTAATTATAACAAAAACACAGGTGTAAAACAATGGGTTAATCCTAATGCCTCTTATCATGTAGTAAATCTAACTACACGAATGTAGTCTCACTTGTGGCCTCGGAATGGTCCTAACGCAAGTTCTAGAATCTAAGTGCTACCGGTACACACATCATAGCATAAATGCTTTTCCTACCAATTCTAGGGGCGAACCTCACATATTTGGGGGTGAAAATTTTTTTGTGGTACGGTTTTTGTGCTAGTCATATAACTCCTATCCATGAGACGCTCATTAAGACCAAAGTTTCACTCCTAAATGTTGTAAAAAATTTTAAATTTGGCACTAAAATTGCTCTAACAGGTATTTATCTCAGTTTTATTACACATCTACTATCAATCAAACAAAAATCAAGCGCAATTGTATTCTCTAAAATCGTACTTTTACCCTCCCCTTACACTTAAGATGAACATTGTCCCCAATGTTCAAATAACAAGATGTAAAAGCAATAAAATAAAAGAATGAAATCAAATACTCCCCTGATTCGCTCGGTGGATATGAAGTACAATCGCATATTTCAAAACCAACACTTTATTATGGATTACGAATTCATACAAAAGGATAGACTTAACATGCATATGTGCAACAAAAATGTTAATCTATTACAAAAAGCTACCAAGACAAAAAAGATCTAAAGGCTACGAGTACGCTTGAGCCTAGAACTGCTAACACCACCTTGGGGCGACACCGTCGGTACGCTGACAGGCACACCATCAGACCTGGGGAGATGCGCGACACCAACACCGCAGAGGATTGCCTTTCCCTTCACGCCTTGCTTCTTTGCCAATCTCGTAGCATGAGCTTCTAAACATTGCTTCAACGAGATTTCCTCCTCAAGGGCAAATGGATCCTGGACATTGCGAGGATGGGAAAAGATGGGTACCTGCAGCTGCGACGAGTCTGGCTTGAGAAAATAGTCAGCTTCTGCCTCTGCGCTCTCCACTGAATGCCTTGCCAAGGTCAACCCCTCCATGATAACACTTATGGGATAATCCTGGTCACGCTCAAGTTGAGCGATATGAGGAAGCTCCAGCAGCTTCATCTTCTCCATTGATGCAACAAGCTCATCATAAGCACTCGCATTATAGTCAGGCACTTGTGCGGCAGGAACCTCCAACAGACCGCTCTCAGAGAGCTCCTCTACAGCTTGCGCCTTGCCACGTGCAAGTGCGCGCTCAACAACCTCCCCAAAGGCCTCTCGCACCTCTTGGGACTCCAAAGTACCCATCGCAGCAAGGCGTAACCCATGGCTAATGAGCCATCTGCGTTCAGCAATAGTAGACACCAAATGAGGGTACAGCTCCTCATCATACTCAATGCTCAGCTTACGCAGCTTGCGCTCCTGGTTCTCCAGCAAGCTCTCCACAAACTTGTGAAAGCCATCCATGTTCGAGATGAGTTTGCCCTTGTTCAGTTCCATATATCTCAAGGCCCAAAGGCAGGAGGCCTTGTATTCTCTTGCTCCTTTGCGCTCTTGAGTCAGTTCAGCAATAAGCGACATTTTCTCATCAGCAACCTTCTGGGCGTACATACTAGATGCCCTCGCTTCAACCTGCGCATCAGCCAACTGCGCCCTCAGAATATCTATCTCCTTGTCCTTCTGCGCAACTTGGCTACCCTCACCACTATACTGAGTCTGTAGCCGCGCAACCAATGAAGCCAACTCTTCTATAAGGCGACCTGTTGGCGCATCTTCAGCAGACTTTTCCTCACCCACCGGACTCTTGGGCGCAAACTCACCAGTATATGCAACATCAGCCTTGGGTGGCGAATTTCCAACTTGCGCACCCTCATCAACAACAGCCTCCAAACTGCGCGCAAGTAACAAAAAGTCAAACAATGACAACAATATCAACAAGGAATAAAAGGTTAAAGATAGAAGGTCCATTGCTTACTTGAAAGGAGGAGTTCCAGAAGCATCCTTCTGCGATGCAGTTTCTTCAGATGATTGCCTGACAGAGATAGCAGGGCGCTTACTCGATGTACTTGCGCCATCATCACCAGATGATCTCTTACGCTTCAACCTTTGGCTCTCCTCCTCCTCTTCCTCAGATTCATCCATGGCACTCCCCGACGAATCTACGTGTACTACCTCCACAGGGATCTGCGACCCAGAAGCGGGAAAGCTACGCAGAGGAGTAGCCATAGTAACACCTGGGGGGATCTCCCCTGTCTCACCTGTCTCCTCTGGCTCTTCCTGCGCAATGACCATTGTGCGCCCTGCAGTAGCCTGTAGAATTGGCTCTTCGTCATCCCTCAGAGGGCGCACCCCTACAATCACTTGTTTTGGCTTCTCCAAGCGAACCACGCTAAATAAGTCCATTTCTGCGCAACAAGCAACAAACAAACACAAACTAAGTTAGATTATTCACAAAGGGAGGAGCGCTTACTACTAATAATCAAAAAGGAAGGAAGGACGAGCACCCACCCCGGCTATTTTCATCCAAAAAAGATGGCACCTCTTCTGGCCTACCGAAGTAGTTGCGACTGATGCCCATGTGCACCAAAAACTCTTCTGGATACGCTTGTATCGGAATGCGATTAGTATTTATCGTGTCCGCATCAGCCTCGTTATACAACCTGGGGTCTGGGCGCTCATCCTTCGGCAATGATTCTTTGGTATAAAACTCGAAAACCCATGGAAAGAAGGCACTATCTACCCAAAAGAACTTTTCCCTCCAAACCCTCAGCGCATCTAACTTATCTGTATAGCATTGCAATGTCCCGGCGCGCTTAGCAAAAGACACCCACCCATTCGACCACGTTGTGTGGTAGAACGCGCGGAATAGATGGACTGTGGGCTCAATCCCCAAAAGGCGACAATTTACTTCGAAGTTAGTTATTTTTGCTGCACCTATACAGTGCAGCTGAGAAATATGAAGGCGATAATGATTTAGAATATCGCACAAAAAGAGGGAGATGGGCGCACGCTGGTTAGCGAATTCGAAGAAGCGCGTATAAACCCCCACCTTCCCTCGCGGGAAATTTGCTATTGATGCATTCGCAGCCGGAACTACCGGATGCAATGAGAGAGGGATGTAATAATCGGAGGTGAACTGACGAAGTTCATCCTCCGATATATCAGAAGGAATCTCAGACAACTGAAGAACCATTATTGGAATTTAAAGTGTTATGAAGCGCACGCGCTATTACCTGGGATTTCGTTGATTTCTTGATCGCTGTTGGAAGGTTTAACAATGGCGGAAAAATGATGGTTTTTACTGTGGTAGCCACAGAGAAATGACGGCTTCACTTTATATAGGGTACACATATTCGTGGATGTACGACATGTGTACCCCACTTGCTCTAATCGGACGGTTGGGAACTCAAAAGGTAAAGCACTTTTTCACCCACCACACACGATTTTCGAAGAAGATACTTGGACTAGGTTAACTCGCTACTTTTGGCGGGAAATACTTAAAACTTCCCCGCTACGCATCGAGTAATATATTTTTAAGTTGTTAGTCTAGTACCCGCAATCACGCATTGCGCACACTAGACTGGGGGGACATGATGACGTATAGTCCGTATTCGGGTCACGAACCCGACCCATACTTAAGTCCATCACGAATGGACCCATACCCATCACGAATGGGCTATCACAATAGCGGTTTAGGCTCACGATGGCCCAAACCCAAAGCTATTTATGGTTTTGATATAGATATCCCTTATTTATGGATATATATCATATAACCGCCCTATGCGGGATATGCTGAGGAGTGAAGGACACGAAACCGACTAGGGTTTGTGTGTGTATATAAAGAGTCCTTCGACTCTCATTAAAGGTACGACTTACAAAACCCTAACTCTTCTACAAACCCCAAACCGATTACTTACTCTCACGCCGGAGGATAATCGTGGGAGACAATCCCACGATAAGCCTAATGATGTTTTTCTGTTTTCTTAGTGCGCAGGTCTCAAGCATTAAGATCGAATTGGTACGGAATCAAGGAACGCCCAACTTTTGTATCAACAATGACAAACATGTAACTTGTAATGCATAACGTAAAATGCGCAAGTTACTTGTAAACATAAATCATCAATGCATACTTACATCAACACCTCTCGACGTCTCAAGTATGCTTCAACAAAGTCGTAGATTTCCAGCCCGACGTAAATCACTCAAGGTATGGACAAACAAATCTACTACTTGACAAATGATCAAATGATTATATTTTTCTAAACTTTACATTTTTATGAATGTGACAAAACATTTTTCAAAAATACATTTTACAAATTATTTTTGAATTAAAAAGAAATGTTTTATTTTGAAAAATAAGTTTAAAATTCCCAACAATCATTCCCCCCCCCCAAACAGCTCCAAACATTCCCAAATAAACCTTCCCCACTAAAAACAAACGGAGAAGCGTCCACGATACCACTAAAGTACCGCCGGTACCACTAAATTTAGTGGTACCGTGTGACAATTAGTGGTACCGTGTCCTTATAACGGCTAGTTTTTCCTTACCTATAAATAGTGGACCATTTTACACTTCCAACTTGATTTTTCCAGTCAGTTTTCTCTGGCCTAATCCCTCCTCACTTAGAACACTTTCTTTGATTATTTAGAGAGTCTTAGTTTGTTTAAGAGTGATCCTTTCATCCCACCAAGAGATCCTCTTCATTCCTCTTCTAGTGCAAGAGAAGAACACAAGGTATCCAAGAAGATACAAAGTGTTGTAGTTGTAGGTAGAGCACTTGTAACATTTGTTACACACTTGATTGTATCATAGTATACATCAAGTCTATCTTTCTTTTGAGAGTTTGTGAGGGAAGATCATTGTGATCTTATAGAGATATTGAATATCTCTTGTAGCTTGTGAGCTAGTGTGTTGATCAAGTTGATCAAAGGTAGATAGGGTAGATTGAGTCAAGTGAGGGTTGATCATTGTGATCTTGTCGAGATCTTGGAGATCTCTTGAAGCCATTGGGCTTGTGTGATTGATCAAGAAGATCAAGGGTAGATTGGGTAGATCGAGTCAAGTGGGAGTAGATCCTTGTGATCTTGTTGAGATCTTGGAGATCTCTTGTAGCTTGTGGGCTTGTGTATTGATCAAGTGGATCAAGGGTAGATCGTGGTAGATTGGTGCTAGCTAAGATTAGCACTCGACATCTAGCTTAGTGTCGGAAATAGGATAAGCGACGTGTACGGTTTTCTCCGCCTGAAGGGAGCTTGTTGATTAGTGAAGTAACTCTCGAGTTGGGTACTCGGGGAGTGGAGTAGGGCGAAGAGGAGCTTCGTGACCGAACCACTATAAATCATCGTGTCCGGTTTGCGCCTTCTTACTTATCTCTTTACTTTCATTTTATTCTTTATCGCTTTATATTTATATTTGCATTGCGTTTATGCTTATGTGGCTAGTTGCTTATGTTATGTGGATTATGTATGTGTCTTGGTTTGATTGTGCTTGTGTTGTAGTTTACTTTATTCATCTTTAGATGCTATATGATCATTGTTGAGACTTTTCATATTACATCACACTTGATCGGGTGTTTGATACAAAAATGTTTAAGTTTTTAATGGAAACGTATTCACCCCCCCTCCCCTCTACGGTTTCCACATCTTTGAATTGCTACATCACATAATTTTACAAAACCTTTTCATTACACAATGTGCAGACATGATAATAATTTGTACATCCAAACAGATAAATATAATAGAGAAAATGTATTGCATGTTTTACAATATCACATCATGCCAACTCATTATGTAAAATTTATTTGGGGAAAATTCTTTTATGAAATTTATGTGATTATAACAATTTTCTTCAAATAAATGAATAAAGACTCCCGATGTAATCACTCCTGATATTAGTTTAGGGAAGAATCATCACTACCAAAGATGATTAGAATGGCCATTAAATCAGTAAAACAATTCAACATTTCAACTAACTAAAAATGTTAAGTTCTTTAAATAATGAAACCACCACGATGTCATACCTATCTAGATAGAAAGTTGGTTTATTAGATGATAATCGACAAAAATGCAGCTATAACCATATATATATATATATATATATATATATATATATATATATATATATATATATATAAAATATATATATATATATATATATATATATATATATTATATATATATATATATATATATATATATATATATATATATAGGGGGGCTTTATTTTCAGAACCCTGTTAAGTGCGGGAACTGCGAGAACTCCAATTTTGCATTAGAAAACATGCATGTTCATATAAAACATGTATGTTTTCTTACATACACCTTAATACGCATGCATGCGTATTAAGGTGTATGTAAGAAAACATACATGTTTTATATGAACATGCATGTTTTCTAATGCATAATTGGAGTTCTCGCAGTTCCCGCACTTAACAGGGTTCTAAAAATAAAACCATTTTGCATTGATTTGTTGCACTTAACAGGTTTTTATTTGAACATGTATGTTATGCATGTATGTGTATTAAGGTGTATGTAAGAAAACATACATGTTTTATATGAACATGCATGTTTTCTAATGCAAAATTAGAGTTCTCGCAGTTCCCGCACTTAACAGGGTTCTGAAAATAAAGATACACTATATATATATATATATATATATATATATATATTTATTTAGTTGCAATGTTAAATTAACCCATTTTATAAAACTATCTTCAAGTGGCTAAAGTACTTACCTGACCCTATTCGACCAGTTGCTTCATGAGCACATTCACATTCATCAATGGTTTAATTAACAGCTTTAAACCTTCATAAAAGTGAGACAAATCTATTATGTATATAAGCAACTTGTTAATCATCATTCACACTCACAAAAGAGGTACTGCCATATTCCTCTGTGAACATGAGAATATTCTCCATAGATAAAAGATAGCAACTTGTCATTTTCACGTTTGATATCAACTTTGGTTCGGTAGAAGAGTTCTTAAACAAATAATAAATAATATAATTAACCTATGGCATGCATTGTTGATACAAAAGTTGGGCGTTCCTTGATAGGGCTTCTATTCTCGTACCAATTCGAATCTTAATGCTTGATGAGACCTGCGCACTAAGAAAAAGAACAAACACCGTTAGGCTTATCGAGGGATTGTCTCCCCGATTATCCTCCGGCGTGAGAGTAAGTAATCGAATGTAGGGTTTAGTTTATGGTTAGGGTTTATTGAAGATCGTACCTTTACCGAGGGCTTGGGTGCCCTTTATATATGCATGAAACCCTAGTGGGTTTCGTGTTCCCTACTCTTCGGCGTGTTAGCCGACATCGGGTATATAGTATATATCTTCTTTATTTAGAAGATATTCTATATATTATCCGGAAATAACTTTGGGCTTGGGCCTTGTCGACCCAAGCCGCATAACTGGTAGTCCAGTTGCGGCCCAAGCGTAGTGGGCTTAATTGTTAGTATTGTTTACTAACCGGGTTCGTGACCCGGGTGTAGACTATACGTCATCATGTCCCCCCAGTCTAGTGTGCGCAGGGTAAAACCTGCGGACGCTAGACTAGAGTCGTGTCGAAATTATTCCCCATGCGTACGCGGGAAGCTTTCAAAAAATATACCGCCAAAACCACACGTGTGATGTATCTAGTCCAAAAAAGTGCAATTGGGGTACCTTGGGAAGTGGAGAGGTTGCCCACTTGCCTTGTCCCGTCATTTATCCTAGCCACACGATTTGAGCTAGTGGGGTACACGTGGCGATCATCTGTGGTGGATAGGAAAAGTATATAAACTACCGCTTCTCATTCACTGTGACGTCCACAGTTAAAAAATCGCCATTCCTCCATTTTTACATCTTCAAATCTTCTTCCAAAAAAGATAATTCAAAGGTAATTGCGCGTGCGCATATAAACTGAATCAAAAAAAAATGGTAGCGCAACTTCGTGATTTCCATTCTAACATAACCGAGGAGGAACTGATTCAGTTCACCTCGGATTATTTTATCCCTTGGGGCCTGCGCCCAGAGGTACCCGGTCCGAATGACACCATCGCGGATTTCCCTGCTGGGAAGGTGGGGTTATATACGCGCTTTTTCGAGTGGGCGAATCAGCGCGTCCCCATCTCCGTGTTACTGAGTGACATTCTCAATTATTACAATCTCCACATCTCCCAGTTGCATTGTATTGGTGCTGGGAAGATTGCTAACTTTGAGGTGAATTGTCGCTTGTTGGCGATCCACCCATCTCTCCACTTATTCCGCGCGTTTTATCATTTGACGTGGTCAAACGGTTGGGTTACCTTCGCCAAACGCGTAGGGAAGTTACAATGTTATCAGACTAAGGTAGATAAGCTCAAGGATTGGAGGGAAAAATTCTTTTGGGTTGATGAAGCCGTCTTCCCTGACCATTTTCCATTTTACACCCGTGCCGATCTGCCCAAGGATGAGCGCCCCCCTGAGACGTGGTATAACGCGGATCATGCGGCGATCATTGATGAGAACCGTATTCCCATCAAGCCGTATCCGGAGGCGTTCCTGGTGCATATGGGCATCAGTCGCAACTACTTCGAGCATGAGACGGAGGTCCCCACATTCTTGAATGCGGATGGCACGGGTGGGTGCTCCTTCTGTCGCCTTACTGTCATTATTAGTGTAAGCGTTTCTTCTTTTTCCATACTTTATGTAACTTGCTTTCCTTTGCTTATTTGATGCGCAGATATGGATCTGTTCGCTGTTGTGAGGCTGGAGAATCCGCGTTCCGTGGCGGTGGGGGTGCGTCCTCTGGGGGACGGTGAGCAGACTATTCTGCAGGCGACGGCAGGGCGCGTCGTGGATTTGGTTATCCCAGATCCCGAAGGCTCCCCTGATGTCATAGCGGCTGAGCCAATACAGGAGGTGGCTCCTCCTGTGCAGCCAAGTCCTGACGCTGCGCAGCCTCCTCTTCCTGAAATGGTGATCCATTTAGAGGAAACTGACAGTGAGATGGAGGAGAGCTCCCCGCTGACGCGGAAGAGAGCGTCTGGTGGTTATGGTGAAGGGCCTTCCAAGAGGCAGCGGACTGAGGCTGGGGAAGGCCCATCTTTTACTGAGGTGCAGATGGAGTAAGTATCTGAATTGTTAGTTATAAACTTTTGTTAAGTTGTATTTTATTCTAACTGTGTTGCTTCGTGTCTTCAGTGTGGAAGCTGAGAAGTCTGGTGGAGGTGCGTCCACGACTGAAACTGAGAAGAAGAAGGACGTGTCCTCAACTGAGGCTGAGAAGGAGAAAAACGTGTCCTCAACTCCTCCCCCCATGTAAGTAGTTTTTAATAATCCCTTAGGATTTGGTATATGCTTGACTGTTTTCCGTATGCTGATCTTGTTTCTTGATTTTTCGTACAGTGAACAGCCTGCTGGTGTTGTTGATGAGAGTGCGCCACCCAAGGAGAGTCCCCTTGAGGCGTCTGCATCGAAGGACATTGCCGTGGAGTTAAGTCCCTTTGACTCCGCGATGGAGGAGCTGGCCTCCATAGCTGTGCGCCAGTCTGAGCTGGTTTCGCAAGCCAGGGTGTACCAGTCTGATGAAGTTTCCAGACTGCAGGCGCAATTAGCGTCTGTACAGGCTGAATTAGCAAGCTCTAAAGCTGAGCAACTGAGCTCCAAGGCTAAACTGGAGTGCGCGGAGGCGTCTGCGCGAAAGATGGGTGAGGAGAAGGTCATGGTGATGGCTGAGTTGGAGCGGGGAGCGCGCTTTTGCAGACCGTCAGAGGCGTAACTCTTTGTGGGCGTTGAAGTACTTGGAACAGAATAGGAGCAAGCACTTCGCCAATATTGAAGAGTTCCGCAGCCGCATTGAGCTTGCCCTGAAGACGCAAGAGGAGAAGCTCCGCCAGCTCAGCATTGAGTACGATGAGGAGCTGTACCCCCATCTTGTTCAGTCTGTGGCTGAGCGCAGGTATGTGCTCATTCACTTCGTTATAACTTGTTATATATGTTGGACCTTCTTTCTTTAACACTTGTGTTATTTTGTAGGTGGTTGATCAGCCATGGTCTTCGCTTGGCTGCCATGTGCACGCTGGAGCATCCTGAGGTCACCGCATCCTTTGGGAAGGTTGTGAATTGCGCTATTGCGCATGGTGAGACCTCGGCTGCAGACAAGCTTGCGGAGGCCAAGTTGCTGACCGTGCCGCTTGCTGAGGTGCCTGGGTATAAGGCGGATGCCCATGCTGAGCTTGTTGCTGCCATGGAGGAGCTAAAGAAGCTTGAGCTTCCGCACATCGCTCTCTTGGAGCGTGATCAGGACCAGCCGATCAGTGTGATCATGGCGGGGCTCACTCTCCCTAGGCATCTGCAGGATGATGCGGATCAGCAGGTGGACTTCTACTTGAAGCCTGATCTGGCGCAGTTGAAGGTACCCATTTTTGCTCAGCCTCGTGACATTCTGAATCCTTTCCGTCTTGAGAAAGAGATTTCTTTGCAAAGGTCGCTAAATGCGCATGTTTCCAGGGTCGCACGAAAGAAAGGCGAGAAAGGAAAGGCCATTCTGTGCGGCATAGGCGCTGCGCATCAGCCTAGATCTGATGGTGTGCCTGTCTGCGTGGCCACTGTTTCCCTTGATGATGCAGAGTTGTTGAAGAGGCTCGCGGATGCAAAGGAAGCGGCTTTGAGTGGGGGTTCCAGCCAGTTGAGGCGTACATATAGTATTTAGCTCTTTTGTACAAGTCTTTTTGTAGAACTGTATTCTATGAATAAAAAGTTGCTTTTGTACTTAGTGTTTCTATAGCTTCTCAATACTTATGCTTTTTGAACTCGTAGTTCTTATATGACTTATGTATCCTTGCGTGAAGATAGCTTTAAGTGTTTAAGCGTATTTAGAAAATAAGGGTCATAATCGTGTATGAATTTCCTTAAGGACCGTGGTCGCGTGTTGAATTTTTTCAACTTAATCATAGTCGTCTATGTATTTTTTTTTAAGTTTACTTGTCGTATTGTACTTTAAGGAATCAAGAGTCTTGATTTCCTGAGTTGTTAAACGCGCACAGTGTGCTTTATCGCGCATCCGTCGTGGGGTGCGTGAGGAGCTTGCGCCAACGTCTTGAGCGCAAGGTGTTTAACAAGGATTCGTGATCCGGTGTTGATGGGTTTGCAACCCTCTTACTCAACGAGTAGTTTATTAGGTTTACTCATCCTTTCTGCCATCGTGGGTCTTAGTGTGTGCATGCACGCCATGTAGGCAAGAGTATAACAATATTGAAACATGATAATAGAAGATGCAAACAATAAAGTTAATGTGTTATGGAGTTAGCTAGAAACCATAACGTTTTATTAATACTTGCAAGTTTTGAAAAAGAATACTTATCTAGATAATACTTTAAAAAATAAAATTACATGGATCTTTATTGGGGGCACTTTCTAAAGCGCATGAGTGTCCATGTTGGGCTATAGCCCTCTTCAAAGATAGCACCTTTTAAGGTTGCGGACGTTCCATGTTCGCTGTAGTTCACGTCCGTCCTTGTCGCGTAGCTTGTACGCTCCATTGCCAAGTGCTTCTATGACCTCGTAAGGTCCTTCCCACTTTGGTCCTAGCTTACCAGTGTCTTCTGCGCGGCTTGAGTCATTGTCGCGGTATACGAAGTCGCCTGGTCTGAATGAAGTGCTGCGTACTTTGGTGTCATAGTATTTTTTCATTCTCGACTTGGCTTTCTCTTCGCGTATTGCTGCGCGTTCACGTCGCTCTTCCAATAGATCTAAGTCTATGCGCCGCTCATCATCATTGGTTGCCATGTTAACTTCCGCAGTACGGATGGTTGGCATTCCAATTTCAGCCGGTATTACAGCTTCTGTCCCATAGACCAAAGAGAAGGGGGTGTCCCCGTTGCTAACCTTAATGGTTGTTCGGTGCGCCCAAAGAACATGTGATAGTTCTTCTACCCATTTACCTTTGTGTCTGTCCAGGCGCGCTTTGATTCCTTCGCCAAGGCTTCTGTTTGCGCGCTCGACCAGACCATTAGTTTGTGGATGAGTTACTGATGCAAAGTGTTGCATGATGTTCAATTGTTCGCACCAATCTTTGAACGGATTATCACGGAATTGTTTTCCGTTATCCGAGATAATTTCTCCAGGCAATCCAAAACGACATACTATGTTGTCCCACACGAATCGTTTCACCTGGTTACCTGTTATAGTCGCTACTGCCTTTGCTTCGATCCACTTGGTAAAGTAATCTATTGCCACAATGAGGAATTTCAACCCTCCTGCGGCAATGGGAAAAGGTCCAGCGATGTCGATACCCCATTTGTAGAAGGGCCATGGCGATGTAATAGGTGTTAGTTCATGTTGTGGTCGGCGCGGAATAGGTCTGTGAACTTGGCAATCATTGCACTTCCGTACCAAATCGCGTGCGTCACGGTGCATAGTAGGCCAATAGTATCCAGACCTTAGGGCGCGCGCTACAATGGACCGTGGTCCTGAGTGCATGCTGCATGAGCCTGCGTGGATCTCTCTAAGTACATAGTCTGCCTGGAGAGGTCCAACACACCTAAGCCATGGTTGTAGGAATGAGCGTCTATATAAGACGTCGTCTCTGAGCTCGAATCGCTGCGCTGTGCGTCGGATTCTTCGAGCTTCCTTCTGCTCTTGGGGAAGTATGCCCTTGCTGATGAAGTCAATGATCGGTGTCATCCACGTAGGATTTTCCTCTTCTATCACCGTGGATATTTCCATCTCTGTGATTGACTTGTTTTTCAAGGTTTCCACCAAAACTTGTTTTGATAGATGCGCAAAACTGGTGGATGCAATTTTGCTCAGCGCATCTGCTTTCCTATTTTCACTCCTGGGAACCTGCTTGATGATGAATCTATCGAAGTTCTGGATCAGAGATTTGGTCTTTTCGAGGTATTGGATCATGTGTTCCTCCTTTGCTATATATTCTCCTGACACGTGGTTTAGCCACTAGCCGCGAATCGACGTTTACTTCTAGGTTGCGTGCACCATTTGAGTTGCGATGCGTAACCCAGTAGGAGTGCTTCGTATTCTGCCTCGTTGTTCGTGGCTGTGAATTCAAACGCAGTGCGTAGGTGAATTCAACTCCTTCTGGGTTGGTGAGAATAAGGCGCCTCTGATCCATCTACGCATGAGGATCCATCAGTAAATAGAATCCATGGTTCTTGAAGTTCCTCCTTGCTTGTCGCAGGTGAGTGTCTGTATCGGCTTCTCGATGATGAAGTCGGCCAATATCTGCCCTAATTGCAGTGCGCGGTCTGTATGATATGTTGTGTTTCGCCCAGTAACACACTCCATTTTTGTAGGCGTCCCGATGCGTCGGGTTTCGATATAACCTGTTTGATGGGTTGGTCTGTGATAACAGCGATTGGATGCGCCTGGAAGTACCTGCGTAGTCTTTTCGCTGCAAACACTAAGGCTAGGACCAATTTCTCCATTGCAGTGTAGTTAATCTCCGTTTTCTTCAACGCCTTACTAACAAAATAGATGGGTGTTTGGACGGAATTTCTATCTGTCAGTAGGACTGCGCTGACTGCTCCTTGAGTCGCAGATAGGTACATGATCAGCTCTTCCCCTGGTCGGGGTGCAACAAGCTTTGGGAGCGCTGCTATGTGTTGTTTGAGCTGTTGGAAGGCTTCTTCTGCCTCCGCAGTCCACCTGAAGTCTCCTTTTTTGGTTTGCACTTCTTGAGTGTCTTGAACAGGGGAAGTGACTTGTCTGCTGATTTGGATAAGAATCGGTTCAGTCTGGCTAGCTTGCCGTTTAGTGATTTGAACTTCTTTTAGTGTGCGCGTTGAGGGGAGGTCAATGACAGCTTGAGTCTTTTCTGGGCAAGGCTTGATTCCGTCGGGTTCTATCAAATACCCGAGAAACATGCCTTCCGTAGCGCCAAACGTACACTTCTTGGGGTTCAATTTCATGTTGATTCTCCTGAGTGTTTTGAACGTTTCCTCCATGTCGCGCACCAGCTCGTCCTCTGTATGGCTTTTGATGACGAGATCATCGACGTATACTTCCAAGTTGCGTCCCACTTGCTTCTCGAACGCAGTGTCCACCAATCTTTGGTATGTTGCTCCTGCGTTCTTTAGGCCGAAGGGCATCTTTGTGTAGCAGTAGACCCCTTGACTTGTGTGGAAGGCCGTCTTTTCTTCGTCTTCCTCCGCCATTTGAATTTGGTGGTATCCCTTGTATGCGTCCAGGAAGCATTTGAAGGGATATCCACATAGAGACTCAATTTTCCAATCTATTTCCGGTAGCGGGTAGCAGTCCTGTGGACATGCTTTATTGAGATCTGTAAAGTCTACGCACATCCTCCAACTGCCATCGCTCTTCTTTACCATTACTGGGTTAGAGAGCCAGTCATGGTAGTAGACTTCACGCATGATGCCTGCGTCTACTAGTTTATGCACTTCTTCCAGGATGGCTTTTGCGCGGTCTGGAGCTTGTCCGCGCTTTTTCTGTCGTATTGGAGGATATCCTTGTCGGATTTGTAGCTTATGTTCCGTGATGGAGCGTGGCACTCCTGTCATATGCTTAGGCTCCCATGCAAAAATATCCAAATTATTTTGCAAGAGTGCGCATATAGCTGATTTGCCTTTGTCAGACAGAGACCCGCCAATAGATACATGTTGATCCGGGTATTCAGGGTGTATGGCGACCGTTAGGTTTGGGACTTTGATTGCGCGCTGTTCTGGAACAACGCCTACGTCACTT
The DNA here is from genome assembly GCA_021014915.2 of Artemisia tridentata subsp. tridentata. Taxonomy (NCBI): domain Eukaryota; kingdom Viridiplantae; phylum Streptophyta; class Magnoliopsida; order Asterales; family Asteraceae; genus Artemisia; species Artemisia tridentata. The sequence goes on from CP139503.1 coordinate 374,669,644, forward strand.
GTCACTGCGTTGCATTCTTTGGGTGGTGTGGTGGTATTGTAAAGTGTGACAATACCTCCTTCCACTGGGAACTTGAGCATCCCGTGCGCTGTGGATGGCACGGCGCGGATGGATGATATTCCAGGTCTCCCAATAATACCGTTATACGGGGAGGGGGATCTGATTACCATGAAGTTCATCCAGGTAGTTGTAGAGTGTGGTTTGTCACCAACTTCTACAAATAGACGTAATTGCCCCGTGGGCCATATCTTCTCCCCTGTGAAGCCTGTGAGTGGCGTTGTGGCTGGGGTCAGCTGACTCTGTATCTCAGGTCGCAGCTTCTTGAAACAGTGTTCATATATAATATCAGCGGATGCACCTCCATCTATATACATGCGACGGATGTCGTGACCCCCCGTATGTATTTCAATGGTGAGTGGATCCACTACTGCGTTGTTCGCAGTCAGGGAGGGGAAAGAAATTTCGTTTTCCTTAGAAAAGCGCTGACTAACTTTCTGTCTTGTCGCGCGAGGCCATGGCTGTATCATGTAGATGATATCCGCCTTTTCTTTTGGTGTCTCTTTCTTGGCTCCTGGCTTTGATTTGTCTTTCCCTTCTCTGATGTTTTTTACGAGATGGTCCATCTTTTCTTCCTTTACCAATTTGTCAATCAATTGGCGCAGTTGGACGAAGTCGTTAGTTGTGTGGCCTTTCTGTCCATGGTATTCGCAATAACCATTCCCTATGCGCTTATCCTCTGGGGTGCGGATTGGTGGAGGTTTCGGGAAGTTTGCGCCCTCCGTCACAAATATCTCCCTTGGGGTTTTTGTGAGGGGTGTGTATCTATCATTGTCTCTTCCACTCCCTTGGTTGCGATAGCCTCTGCTGCGGCTGTTACGACTGCCACCCTGGTCATTGGATTGTCTCCTTGACTCCTCTTGCGGTCTATGATTCGAATAGCCTTTTTTGCTATCCGCAGCGGCTTCTTCTCCTTGGACGAAAGACCTCGTGCGCTTCATGAGCTCATCAAAGGTTAGGGGAACCTTATCATTTAGCTTTTTTATCAGATCTGGGTTATTAATTGCATTCATAAAACCCGATATTTTTAATATCTCTGGACACGCCTTGACTTTCATGCACTCGTCCTTGAAGCGTTCCATGAAAGCGCTTGTGGATTCCCCTTGTCGCTGTTTAACCCTAGCGAGTTCGACAGGGTTTTTAGCACACTTCTTCCTTTGAGTGAAGTTTAAGTGAAACGCTCTGCGCAACTCTTCAAACCCATCAATGCTTCTGCGTGGAAGCTTACTAAACCAGTTGCGCGCATTCCCTACTAATGTGGAGTTGAACATATGGCACCACACAGGTTGCGGCCAATTTTCGATAGTAGCTGCTGATTCGAAAATTTTTAGGTGATCATCAGGATCACCTGTCCCATCATATGTTTTGACATTAGCAGGCATGCGCCTTTTCTTATTCTCAGAAAAGTCACTGATGCGCCTCGTGAACGCATCAACCTTTTGGCGACGCCAGGGAAGAGACATGTCTTCGTCTTCCTGGTCGCGGTATTTTCCTTTTGATTTCCAGTGTCCAGTCTCGCTGTCCGAGGAATCTCTTGAAGATGAGCGGACTCTTTTGTGACGCTTGCGTCGACTATCATCAGAGTCTGAGGTTGTTCCTCTGTGGCGCTTGCGCCGACTATCCTCAGAGTTAGAGCTTGAGGGGCTTTCACTTGGGGAGCATCGTCGCCCAAGCCTATCTTGGATTTTGCGCTTGCCAAGCCTAGCGTGGACATTGGCACGCCGCTCACTTTCTTCAGGTTCCTCCAGATGTTGAAGATCGGCTGCTTCATCATCCACAACCTTCCTTCCAATCCTGGCGAACACTGGTTGTTTACGGCTATCCCTCTCGCGTCCTTCCTTTCGGTAGCGCGGTGGGGATGCGTCAGGATTAGGGTCAAAGTTGAGTCTGCCATGCAGACTTTGGCTTGACCTCTTCTTTGCCTCCTCTCGCATGAGCGCAGTCAAGGCTTCGTAGTTTTGGGATACAAAGTCGCTTGGCGCTAATTCGGAAGTGACTCCTTCAAGCGCGATGGAGTCCGTTTCCAAGGCAGGATCCTTGTTTCGGATAGGCGCATTGGGAGGTTCAGTGAAGTTCACCTCTGGCATGGTGAAAGGAGTGCGCTCCAGGTCTACCGCGCTAGTACTTGTCGTAATAGCGGGGGTAGTTTTGGTAAGCGATTCCACTGCAGGGAAGACCTGATCTGAATACACTCCTAAGCTTTTAGGCACACTGGTTGTTCCAGGGGTCTGCTTAGGGGGCGCATCCGTTTGATGCTTCTTCCCTAGTGGGTCATCCTGCGCCTTCTTCCCATGCGGACTCTTGTGACTCCCGTGTTTCGTCATTCTAGTTTTTGGTAAAATTCTTAGTGTAGGGTCCCACGGATGGCGCCACTTGTTGATACAAAAGTTGGGCGTTCCTTGATAGGGCTTCTATTCTCGTACCAATTCGAATCTTAATGCTTGATGAGACCTGCGCACTAAGAAAAAGAACAAACACCGTTAGGCTTATCGAGGGATTGTCTCCCCCGATTATCCTCCGGCGTGAGAGTAAGTAATCGAATGTAGGGTTTAGTTTATGGTTAGGGTTTATTGAAGATCGTACCTTTACCGAGGGCTTGGGTGCCCTTTATATATGCATGAAACCCTAGTGGGTTTCGTGTTCCCTACTCTTCGGCGTGTTAGCCGACATCGGGTATATAGTATATATCTTCTTTATTTAGAAGATATTCTATATATTATCCGGAAATAACTTTGGGCTTGGGCCTTGTCGACCCAAGCCGCATAACTGGTAGTCCAGTTGCGGCCCAAGCGTAGTGGGCTTAATTGTTAGTATTGTTTACTAACCGGGTTCGTGACCCGGGTGTAGACTATACGTCATCATGCATAATTTATTGATGAATTTAAAAGCTTTTTAATCTGCACAAAAGTGCCTAATTATTCAAAGAAGCAATTCCATGCATCAAAACTTCTGGTGACCAAAGATAGTTACAAAGAATGAGATGGGGTTAAGGTGTCACATGGGTTCACCGGCCACGTTAGTTACTTTGGTTTAAAGTTACCAATTAAAATTATTCAAACATGGTTCATTTGTGTCTGTTGGAGAGTTGGAGCATTAAAACACAGAGAGGGCCATATATGTTTGGCAAAGAATCCTGCCAACAATGCAAAGGAAGTCAACGAATTGAACATATGATACGATGAAATCAACCTTTACATATAATCAATGAAATAAACCTGATAAGCTTCGAATAATCATTCGCGATCATTATGACTAATCGATTATTTGTTGTCGACCACATCACTAATAGGGATAACACCAACAATATTTGAAACTGTACTTGAACTTTTAACCCAGTAGCATAAAACGTAAAAAATAAAACCAATAGGAAACTTAAGATAAGCACATGACAGACGTTTCCTCTATGCGATTTGAAAAAAGAAACACAAATAATAATGAAAAATTACCTAATAGAGATTGAGATGAACTATACTCGGATAAAAAAGATGAGGATGCATGCTCCATTATCGCAAAAAAAAAAAAAAAAAAAAAAAAAAAAAGTCAGTGGTCTTGCGAAAAGGAACAGATAAGTGGATGTAGTCACACCCATAAACACATGAATTGAAAAACCATGAGAATAAAGACACATACTATGAACAAAAAAAAAATGTAAATCAAAGAGAAATTTACCATTAAGCTAAAGAGTGGGATTTAATTACAAAATTGGAGAGATGGAAAGTGCATATTGTAAACCGAAGACTATACATACAAAATTGGAAAGAGATCAAAATTTACAATTGAGTTTCTATATTTTTGTCAATCACATAAATAATTCTTCATAACTGCAAAGGGGATTTTAATGTGCCATGTGGCTTTAGTGACTTGGCATTAGTGAGGTGGCAAAGTTGTCCACATGGATTTAATGACATGTACAAATTTCAAAAAAACCTTTGTTTATTATATATATAGATTATAATCTTAACAGGTGTTAACATGACCTGTTAAGACACGAATATATCTGTTTTTTTTGGAAGGCGACTTTTAATTTTTTGAATTAGAGAGTCGTACCTGCCACAAAGACACGAATATATCTGTTAAGAATAAATCGTGTCGTGTCGTGTCGTGTCGTGTTAACAAGTTTCGTATCAAAATTGACAGCCCTAATCTCAAAGCACATATGTTGACACGTTCTATATTACTATATACCATCCAATAGTTCATCATATGTTGACACTTGACACGCACATATGGAGCATCAATCCAACCTAGGTGGCGTTTGTTTATTCAGACATTTTATGTCTGAATCTGAATACCACTTCTGAATCTGAATGCCTGGTTCAAAAGTCTGAATCTGAATTATTTTAGACTGTTTCTTTTTAAAAAACGTCTGAATATCTTTAATTTACCGTATTACCATTTAAAGGTTTAGCTAAACGGGACACGGGGTACATGGTAATAATACAACCTTCTAGCAAATAAATATAAATATCAGCCACCACTCCACCACACTCTTCTTATCTTCTTTCTCTTTTTTAATCCTCCTTATCCTCCCTTCACAGCAGCCACCCTTCTCCTCTCATCTCAGCCGCCAACCGGCTGCCATCACCATCAACACGCTACACCATCACCATCGTCATCACCACATCACGATCATCACCACGCTACACCCTTCTCATCAACACGCTACACCCTTCTCCTCTCATCTCAGCGTGCGTGTATACTGTGGGTTTTCAGATGAGGACGATGGTGATGGTGTTGGTGTAGCGTCAGTAAAAGAGGAAGAAGAAATATCAGATGAGGAAGATGGACGATGGTTCTTTCAGTGGTTTCAGAAGTAATCAGATATCATATAATGTCTGACCGAATTAGAGGGGTTTCAGAGATTTTACACATCTGAAGTCTGAAAAAAACAAACAGAAGAAATCATAAAACATCTGACCGAATCAGATTTCAGATGTTGTTCAGATGTTTTTATGAAAAACAAACAGCACCCTAGTCTCAAAATTTACTTGAAACTTTCATCATATCTAGGCATGTGTGTCAAGACCACGTCACTTTTTAAACACACTATTATTACTATTCCATTTGCAAAATGAGTCACAAACTAATTCGAGAAAAAGGAAGATTATTTTTGTTAATTACAAGTAAAATAAGAAAAAAATATAACTACTAAAGTTAACTAATTAAAAAAAAAAAAAAAAAGAAAAAAAAAGAATACATGCCTTAATTTGTTCCTATCCAACTCTTAAGAATATACTTCGTAAGGTTGGCCGTTATAATAGTGGTCGACCACCTGGTGGTGCAAACCATCACGCGTATAAACCATTACCCCTCCTATTTAAACGCGCAGTCTACTCATTTGACAACGGTTTGCCAAACAGTTTTTTTTTTTTTTTTTTTTTTAGGGGGGGAGTATATTGAGGGTCATGTTTGCATAAAGTGAGTTATTTTTATATGTTTTGTTTGATGATGATCATTACACTGGTGATAGGTTGGGAGTGTGTTAAACGGTGATTTAACGCAAACGTGCAAGTGATAATTTCAAACTTTCGATGACTATTACATTAGCCTAATAAGATCAGCGATGACACAAGTAAAAAGGATAAAACTTGCTTAGCTAATTTATTATGATATTTTGATGCGTGGTTTTGCGATCTTACAACAGGTTTTACCTCTCGAGGGATCTCAAGAGGCTTACAACCCCACCAGGCAGTGTACCTGACCGATGTAGTATAGTGTAGTGGTAAGTACGGGGGATTGATCGTTCTTCACAGGGAATAGTGTTCGTTAGGTATGAAAAACTACTCTAATTAGGTCTAAGGGTGAAGGAAGATTCTTTTTGTATTTTTATATTTTTATGAAAGCAAGTAAAATCTCGGGTTTGAAGGAGTGGGCGGAATTAGTTGCTAGTCAACTAACCCAAATAACTACAAGTGCAAATAAAATAAAATAACTAAAAATGAAAAGTGTGGTGGAATTAATATGGAGAGAAATGTGTTTACTTAGATTTCCTTACTCCCTAACTATCTTTTACCGGTTGATTAGTGTGTATTAATTGCGTGGATGACGGGTGTATTCCTTAATACCAATCGTGGGGTGGCGTACGTACTTCCCCAACTCTACAAGCTCCTACTTCACTCCTATGTCGAGCCGGCTAAGAAGCTCCTAACATGGGATCACTAGAATTCGCTCATGCATTAAATACAACCATAAAAACCTTAGTACGCATTGGTTCATGTTTCTTAAGACGTTCAAGCAAGTTACCGAATAGGAAGTTAGCCAGTTTTCTTAAGCCTAACATCGATGAGCAATCATCCAATACAATTAATAACACACTAATAACCAACAATCAATAGTTAGGTTTCATTATATCTAAGCAAACACAAAGAAAACCTAGCCTAGCATGTTAAACAAAAGACAAGAACAAGATAGAATCAAACAACACATAGACATATTGAATGATTAATTGATAACTTATCTTCAATGTAACATGGAAGATCTCAAGGCAAAAAGCCTTGAAAAAGCTGCTAAAATCGTCTTAGGGTTTTTACACACAAAGTTCCACACTAAATTCCACACTAATGACAAAAAATTGCAAAACTATATATAGAGAAATAGATCTGACGGCGTCACGTTATGGAGTGTGACGCCGTCACCTCGCCGCTTTTAGGGTTCCCGGATGGCCTTCTTGACGCCGTCCCTCTTTAGCTCTCCAAAATCCGCTCTGGCTTATCAAGGCTTGACGCCGTCAGAATTAGGCGTGACGCCGTCCCGCTTTAAGTTAAACCGTGACGACCTTGATCACTCCAAAGGGTGACGCCGTCAGAATTCCCATGAAAATTTCTCTGGCTTATCATGAGTAATTTTCATATCCACCACTTTTGCCAAGCCATGACGCCGTCAAGAGTAATACTTGACGCCGTCAAAGGTACTTTCCAGCACAATTTTGAGACTTTGCCGTTTTCTTCACTTTTATGCTCCAAAAACGTCCAAAATGCTTCCTTTTCCAGATTTCTTCTCCAAAGTACCTAAAATGACAAAAGGAACGATTTAGGGCAATATTTGATCAAATAAATACGATTTAGGGCTTAAATGACCCCCTAAAAGCGGTACACTTTTCGCTTCATCAAATACCCTTACACTTGAGATTTGCTTGTCCTCAAGCAAATGCGCTTTTATTCTAATCAAAATACAAGTTAGGGGTCATTTAACGCTAATATAAAAGTAATTACAACAAATAATCGTTCCACTTTAATCATAATAAGCACGAAGATTACAAACTAGCACCTCACAAGTAGTGTTTAGATACTCACATCTCTCAGGTGTCATCAAAATAAATCTCATAAATGAAAACGGATAATATCTCTCACTACCTGTCATAGCAAATAGATTACCATAGGCTTGGGAAAGGATTGAAAACCTCCTCCACTAGGCGTAAGCACCTAAGATAAACAATCAAAGAGGGCTTTTACATGGGTTATAACGTTAGGTGTAGGGATATGATAAACACGGATTTGTTGGATAAAGGATATTTTACTGGTGGCGAGTTAAAGATCTTGATTGATTACATGTACTATACAATGTTACTAAGCCAAGACTCGACTCGATCTTAAGCTAAAAACAAAATAACAAAAACATAAAATGAAACGGGATGGTAGTCCGTATGTTTTTTCTACTTTCTTTTTCTCATTTTTTTTTTGTATTTTTCTTGAATTTTTTTTTTTTTTTTTTTTTTTTTTTTTTTTTTTTTTTTCATACACTCTTGCCCTACCATCCAAAATAATACATCATAGGGGCGTTGCATTCCCCTTACACTTGAACTTTTACATAACTTTACAAATAATTATTCTAATGACTCGAATTAAGATAATCGAAAAACTTGGAGTACTTTTAAAATATTTAGCACGTATGGGGGTAATAATGATGTTCTTCCCCATTACTCCATTACACTAGTACTTTACCCATGAGTCCCAATCGTCCCAAAACAATATGTACAAGGATATGACTCGACTTAGCAACCATGTAATCAATTAAATAATTAACTTAGGGTTTAAACAAATGTTGTCACAATAATGCACTAAAAATGAGTGCATACAAGGTAGGCTAAGGCGATTTGGGTGTACATTTAAGTGGGGTGTAAACAAATTCTTCCTTTAAGTAAAATGCTTAAAGGTCGAAACGAAAAGATAGGCTCTGAGGGGTGTACTAGGGGTATCGTGTACTAAAAATGAGTACAACGCAAAGGGTGTGGGAGAATTACTTGACCAATGTAGCCAATGTAATTATAACAAAAACACAGGTGTAAAACAATGGGTTAATCCTAATGCCTCTTATCATGTAGTAAATCTAACTACACGAATGTAGTCTCACTTGTGGCCTCGGAATGGTCCTAACGCAAGTTCTAGAATCTAAGTGCTACCGGTACACGCATCATAGCATAAATGCTTTTCCTACCAATTCTAGGGGCGTACCTCACATATTTGGGGGTGGAAAATTTTTTTAGTGGTACGGTTTTTGTGCTAGTCATATAACTCCTATCCATGAGACGCTCATTAAGACCAAAGTTTCACTCTTATATGTTGTAAAAAATTTTAAATTTGGCACTAAAATTGCCTTAACAGGTATTTCTCTCAGTTTTATTACACATCTACTATTAAACAAACAAAAATCAAGCGTAATAACATTCTCTAAAATCGTACTTTTACCCCCCCCCCCTTACACTTAAGATGAACATTGTCCCCAATGTTCAAATAACAAGATGTAACAGTAATAAGGTAAAAGAATGAAATCAAATACTCCCCTGATTCGCTCGGTGGATAATGTGGCAACATGGTTAGATCTTCTTCCAAGAGAATGTAAAAGCTCCAAGACTAATGCATTGCCATAAGCTTGATCCACATACATCTCCTTGTCCAAAATAACCTGTTAAACCTGAGAAAACAAACACGAAAACCTGCATAACATCGGCGGGATAAATCTATATATAAGGATATAATGCTTGTGGAATGATAATTTTGCAGATTCCTGGAGATTATAAGTTAGAGATTTAATAAAAACTTTTTATGAAAATAAAACTTTCAAAAATTTTCAGAAAATTAAACCTGACGCCGTCAGGTTGTAAAGCCTGACGCCGTCAGAAATGATCTGACAGAATTCTCATGTTAAGTTTCTGGAAAATTTCTGGAAAAACCTATACCTTACTTCCTGGAATTCCTGCAAAACTTCATTATGACTCGATACAAGCATTTGACTCAAACAATTACTAATATGTATGTTAATTTAATATTGTTATGATTCATGTTCATTTGTTCTAATAAACCGATTTGGATTTCCCTTACACTTATCTTTTGCAAAATACCTTTATATGTAGTTAAGACGAAGTTAAAAACAAGATAAAGCATTTTCACAATTTAGTTTCGAACATGAATCAATAATAATAAAAATTAAACATACATACGGAAGCAAATAAAATCAAACAAACAAATAAATAAACACACAAAGCAAATAAAGCTTGGGTTGCCTCCCAAGAAGCGCTTTTCTTTATTAACGAGTCTTGTAGCTAGACTCAAAGTCACGGGTTCTACGTTTTTCCGTTTTGCTTCTCAATTGCCCTCTAATCATCCTAACAACCTCCATATCAACTTTGTATTTAGGTCCTAGGTTCAAGCAATCTTTATAATAAAGGCTTCTCTTATTCCAAACATAGTCCATGCCTTTTTCTTTATCCTCATCATTGATGTCCTCAATCGCACCAATGTTGTCCTTGTCAAATCGAGGCACAAAACGAAATTCATTCACCTGATAAGGCATCCTATATATGATCCTATCTATGTGATTAGAAAACTGAACCGTGCCTCTCAAACGATCATACTTTAAATTGGATGCTTCAATAAATGGCTTACCTAACACCACGCGAGATAGGCGGCAGTCAACAACACTTGCCAAATCTTCTAAGATCATGAAGTTGGTGACAAAGGTAAAATTCCCAACAAGGATATGCATATCCTTAATCCTTCCAACGAAGTTGCAAACTCCGCCGGGGCACTTGGGGTCTTTCCTAGGCTCAAGTGGTGTATTAATGATCTGGCTATAAAGGCCTGAGGACATCACGTTGATTGGGGATTCACAGTCAATGTAAGCATGCTCAACGTATTGGTACCCAATCATACATGGTATCTTCACATTCCCGGGATCACCCCTCTTAATCTTTGGGTCAATTCTAACAAAAGGTGGTCGAGGGTTATCAACTAGGTTGTTATAGTAAGCAATCTCCTCCTTAGTGGGGTATTCATTAAAATAATCATCCAACCTAGGATCTACCTTCACTTCATCAATTTTCTCAATCAACTCCTCAACCGTAAGATTATTACGTTCTAAGTAATTATCTGAGTATATGGCGGTCTCTAAGTTGTTCAAGGCATAATCAAGCTCCATATCAATCATTCTACTGAGCTCCCTGAGCTCACTAATCTCATTCTCAAGTTGGCTACGCAACAAAGCCACTTCGTCAGGTGTAAGGGGTGGATTCGCGTTTTCCATAATGGCAAACTGAATAGTCAATGAAAATCTTATACGAACAAAAACACGAAGAAAATAGATAGACTAAAGAAAAACCTAGAAAAATAAAATAAAAATCTCACTTGAAAGGAATCTAGTGAGTAGACCTAATAAAATAAAAATTCAACCTAAACAATAACTATTCCACGGCAGCGGCGCCAAAAACTTGATGCGTGGTTTTGCGACCTTACAACAGGTTTTACCTCTCGAGGGATCTCAAGAGGCTTACAACCCCACCAGGCAGTGTACCTGACCGATGTAGTATAGTGTAGTGGTAAGTACGGGGGATTGATCGTTCTTCACAGGGAATAGTGTTCGTTAGGTATGAAAAACTACTCTAATTAGGTCTAAGGGTGAAGGAAGATTCTTTTTGTATTTTTATATTTTTATGAAAGCAAGTAAAATCTCGGGTTTGAAGGAGTGGGCGGAATTAGTTGCTAGTCAACTAACCCAAATAACTACAAATGCAAATAAAATAAAATAACTAAAAATGAAAAGTGTGGTGGAATTAATATGGAGAGAAATGTGTTTACTTAGATTTCCTTACTCCCTAACTATCTTTTACCGGTTGATTAGTGTGTATTAATTGCGTGGATGACGGGTGTATTCCTTAATACCAATCGTGGGGTGGCGTACGTACTTCCCCAACTCTACAAGCTCCTACTTCACTCCTATGTCGAGCCGGCTAAGAAGCTCCTAACATGGGATCACTAGAATTCGCTCATGCATTAAATACAACCATAAAAACCTTAGTACGCATTGGTTCATGTTTCTTAAGACGTTCAAGCAAGTTACCGAATAGGAAGTTAGCCAGTTTTCTTAAGCCTAACATCGATGAACAATCATCCAATACAATTAATAACACACTAATAACCAACAATCAATAGTTAGGTTTCATTAGATCTAAGCAAACACAAAGAAAACCTAGCCTATCATGTTAAACAAAAGACAAGAACAAGATAGAATCAAACAACACATAGACATATTGAATGATTAATTGATAACTTATCTTCAATGTAACATGGAAGATCTCAAGGCAAAAAGCCTTGAAAAAGCTGCTAAAATCGTCTTAGGGTTTTTACACACAAAGTTCCACACTAAATTCCACACTAATGACAAAAAATTGCAAAACTATATATAGAGAAATAGATCTGACGGCGTCACGTTATGGAGTGTGACGCCGTCACCTCGCCGCTTTTAGGGTTCCCGGATGGCCTTCTTGACGCCGTCCCTCTTTAGCTCTCCAAAATCCGCTCTGGCTTATCAAGGCTTGACGCCGTCAGAATTAGGCGTGACGCCGTCCCGCTTTAAGTTAAACCGTGACGACCTTGATCACTCCAAAGGGTGACGCCGTCAGAATTCCCATGCAAATTTCTCTGGCTTATCATGAGTAATTTTCATATCCACCACTTTTGCCAAGCCATGACGCCGTCAAGAGTAATACTTGACGCCGTCAAAGGTACTTTCCAGCACAATTTTGAGACTTTGCCGTTTTCTTCACTTTTATGCTCCAAAAACGTCCAAAATGCTTCCTTTTCCAGATTTCTTCTCCAAAGTACCTAAAATGACAAAAGGAACGATTTAGGGCAATATTTGATCAAATAAATACGATTTAGGGCTTAAATGACCCCCTAAAAGCGGTACACTTTTCGCTTCATCATATTTTAACACACTGACTTTATATGGCTGATGTTATCCATGTCCCCTTGAGGAAATAACAATAAACACAACTCAACATCTCTTTCACACACTAAAAACACACACACAAATCTCTCAACTCAACTCAATGGAAAGTCCCATCATCAACAGTAATAGCAGAAGAAGCAGTGCCTCAAACTCACCCGAATTCGAATTCTGGATAACCCAACCCCAACACCAGTCCACCGCCGACCAGCTCTTCTCCGGCGGCATCCTCCTCCCCTTCCACCAGACCACCACCATCATCAAGAACCTACCGGAAACACAGTACACACCAAACCCAGATGAAAAAGATCATAAAGATGACACCTTTGAACCCAAAAACACACAAACCGTAAACCCACCTGACCCAGATGAGAATATTAACGGATCCGACCTAAAAGCAACGCCTTTAACAGCTTCCAAGAGATGGAAAGACATTTTCAAGAAAAACCAAGGTTGCAAAAATCGCGAATCGGTAGTCGGGCGGTCGACCACCTTGTAGCTTGTAATCGGTCTAGGCGGGATTAATCAGTGATTAATCGGACTGGCATTACTGACAAATTTTAGTAATTTCCGGCAAGTTTTGTGTATTTCCGGTGAGTTTTAGGTATTTTCGGCACTGTATTTTCTAAAAAACAACTCGTAATAGACTTAAACAGTTATAAGTGATCAAAATAAGTTTAGAGTGAGTTTTGGGTACTTCCGACAAGATTTATAAGTTTTCGGCAAGTTTGACCACCGTTGATCGCCGTTGACCATGGTTGACCTATTTGTTTGACCCAGTTACATAAATCGGCAAGGTCGGTGGCCTTATAGCACCTAATCGGTGATTAATCGGCCTTGTAGACCTTTTTTTGCAAAACTGGTTTTTACAGTTATATGACGGCTATTTATCATTTGCTTTAGAAATAAATTCGTCATGATTTTTACTGCATGAATAAAAATAGTTATTTCTGTTTTTACAGTTATATGGTGGCTATTTATCATTTGCTTTAGAAATAAATTCGTCATGATTTTTACTACATCAATAAAAACAGTTATTTCTGTTTTTACAGTTATATGACGGCTATTTATCATTTACTTTAGAAATAAATTCGTCATGATTTTTACTGCATGAATAAAAATAGTTATTTCTGTTTTTACAGTTATATGGCGGCGATTTATCATTTGCTTTAGAAATAAATTAGTCATGATTTTTACTGCATCAATAAAAACAGTTATTTCTGTTTTTACAGTTATATGGCGGTTATTTATCATTTGCTTTAAAAATAAATTCGTCATGATTTTTACTGCATGAATAAAAACAGTTATTTCTGTTTTTTACAGTTATATGGCAGTTATTTATCATTTGCTTTAGAAATAAATTCGTCATGATTTTTACGGCATCAATAAAAATAGTTATTTCTGTTTTTACAGTTATATGGCGGTTATTTATCATTTGCTTTAGAAATAAATTTGTCATGATTTTTACTGCGTCAATAAAAACAGTTATTTCTGTTTTTAGAGTTATATGGCGGCTATTTATCATTTGCTTTAGAAATAAATTCGTCATGACTTTTACTGCATCAATAAAAACAGTTATTTCTGTTTTTACAGTTATATGGCGGTTATTTATCATTTGCTTTAGAAATAAATTCGTCATGATTTTTATGGCATCAATAAAAATAGTTATTTCTGTTTTTACAGTTATATGGCGGTTATTTATCATTTGCTTTAGAAATAAATTTGTTATGATTTTTACTGCGTCAATAAAAACAGTTATTTCTGTTTTTAGAGTTATATGGCGGCTATTTATCATTTGCTTTAGAAATAAATTTGTCATGATGTTTACTGCATCAATAAAAATAGTTATTTCTGTTTTTACAGTTATATGGTGGTTATTTATCATTTGCGTTAGAAATAAATTCGTCATGATTTTTACTGCATGAATAAAAACAGTTATTTCTGTTTTTACAGTTATATGGCAGTTATTTATCATTTGCTTTAGAAATAAATTCATCATGATTTTTACGGCATCAATAAAAATAGTTATTTCTGTTTTTACAGTTATATGGTGGTTATTTATCATTTGCTTTAGAAATAAATTTGTCATGATTTTTACTGCTTCAATAAAAACAGTTATTTCTGCTTTTACAGTTATATGGCGGTTATTTATCATTTGCTTTAGAAATAAATTCGTCATGATTTTTACGGCATCAATAAAAATAGTTATTTCTGTTTTTACAGTTATATGGCGGTTATTTATCATTTGCTTTAGAAATAAATTGTCATGATTTTTACTGCTCAATAAAAAAGTTATTTCTGTTTTTGAAGTTAATATGGCGGTATTTATCATTTGCTTTAGAAATAAATTTGTCATGATTTTACTGCATCAATAAAAACAGTTATTTCTTTTTTGACAGTTATATGGGGTATTTATCATTTGCTTTAGAAATAAATTGTCATGATTTTTACTGCATCAATAAAAAAGTTATTTCTGTTTTTACAGTTATATGAGCTATTTATCATTTGCTTTAGAAATAAATTGTCATGATTTTTACGCATAATAAAAATAGTTATTTTGTTTTTACAGTTATATGGGTCTATTTATCATTTGCTTAGAAATAAATTTCGTCATGATTTTTACTGCATCAATAAAAACTGTTATTTCTGTTTTTGCAGTTATATGCGGTTTTTATCATTTGCTTTAGAAAAAATTGTCATGATTTTTACTGCATCAATAAAAATAGTTATTTCTTTTTTACAGTTATATGCGGCTATTTATCATTTGCTTTGAAATAATTGTCATTTTTTTACTGCATCAATAAAAATAGTTATTTCGTTTTTACAGTTATATGCGGTATTTATCATTTGCTTTAAAATAAATTCGTCAAATTTTTACTGCATGAATAAAAACAGTTATTTCGTTTTTACAGTTATATGCGGCTATTTATCATTGCTTTAGAAATAAATTGTCATGATTTTTACTGCATCAATAAAAAAGTTATTTCTGTTTTTACAGTTATATGGCGGTTATTTATCATTTGCTTAGAAATAAATTCGTCATGATTTTTACTGCATCAATAAAAATAGTATTTCTGTTTTTACAGTTATATGCGGTTATTTATCATTTGCTTAGAAATAAATTCGTCATGTTTTTACAGCTAATAAAAAAGTTATTTCTTTTTTAAGTTATATGACGGCTATTTATCATTTCTTTAGAAATAAATTCGTCATGATTTTTACTGCATAATAAAAATAGTTATTTCTGTTTTTACAGTTATATGGCGGATTTATCATTGCTTTAGAAATAAATTCGTCATGATTTTTACTGCATCAAAAAAACAGTTATTTCTGTTTTTACAGTTATATGGCGGTTATTTATCATTTGCTTTAGAAATAAATTCTCATGATTTTTACTGCATCAATAAAAACAGTTATTTCTGTTTTTACAGTTATATGGCGGTTATTTATCATTTGCTTTAGAAATAAATTCGTCATGATTTTTACGCATCAATAAAAATAGTTATTTCTGTTTTACAGTTATATGGGTTATTTATCATTTGCTTTAGAAATAAATTGTCATGATTTTTACTGCTCAATAAAAAAGTTATTTCTGTTTTACAGTTATATGGCGGTTATTTATCATTTGCTTTAGAAAAAATTGTCATGATTTTACGGCATCAATAAAAAAGTTATTTCTGTTTTTACAGTTATATGGCGGTTATTTATCATTTGCTTTAGAAATAAATTTGTCATGATTTTACTGCTCAATAAAAACAGTTATTTCTGTTTTTAAGTTTATGGCGGATATTTATCATTTGCTTTAGAAATAATTTGTCATGATGTTACTGCATCAATAAAAACAGTTATTTCTGTTTTTACAGTTTATGGGTATTTATCATTTGCTTTAGAAATAATTCGTCATGATTTTTACTGCATGAATAAAAAAAGTTATTCTGTTTTTACAGTTATATGGCAGTTATTTATCATTTGCTTTAGAAATAAATTTGTCACGATTTTTACGCTCAATAAAAATAGTTTTTGTTTTACATTATATGGGGTTATTATCATTTACTTTAGAAATAATTTGTCATGATTTTACGCGTCAATAAAAACAGTTATTTCTGTTTTAGAGTATATGCGGCATTTATCATTTGCTTTAGAAATAAATTTGTCATGATTTTTACTGCATCAATAAAAATAGTTATTTGTTTTTACAGTTATATGACGGCTATTTATCATTGCTTAAATAAATTCGTCATGATTTACTGCATAATAAAAATAGTAATTTCCGTTTACAGTTATATGGCGGTATTTATCATTGCTAAAATAAATTCGTCTTGATTTTTACAGCATGAATAAAAATAGTTATTTCGTTTTTACAGTTATATGACGGCTATTTATCATTTCTTAGAAATAAATTCGTCATGATTTTTACTGCATGAATAAAAATAGTTATTTCTGTTTTTACAGTTATATGGCGTATTTATCATTGCTTTAGAAATAATTCGTCTTATTTACTGCATGAATAAAAATAGTTATTTCTGTTTTTACAGTTATATGGTAGTATTTATCATTATTTAGAATAAATTCATCATGATTTTACGCATCAATAAAAACAGTTATTTCTGTTTTTAGAGTTATAGACGGCTATTTATCATTTGCTTTAGAAATAATTCGTCATGATTTTTACTGCATCAATAAAAAGTTATTTCTGTTTTTACAGTTATATGGCGGTTATTTATCATTGCTTAGAATAATTCGTCATGATTTTTACGCATCATAAAAACGTTATTTCTGTTTACAGTATATGGCGGTTATTTATCATTGCTTTAGAAATAAATTCGTCATGATTTTTACGGCATCAATAAAAATAGTTATTTCTGTTTTTACAGTTATATGGTGGTTATTTATCATTTGCTTTAGAAATAAATTTTTCATGATTTTTACTGCTTCAATAAAAACAGTTATTTCTGCTTTTACAGTTATATGGCGGTTATTTATCATTTGCTTTAGAAATAAATTCGTCATGATTTTTACGCATCATAAAAATAGTTATTTCTGTTTTTACAGTTATATGGCGGTTATTTATCATTTGCTTTAGAAATAAATTTTCATGATTTTTATTGCGTCAATAAAAACAGTTATTTCTGTTTTTAGAGTTATATGGCGGATATTTATCATTTGCTTTAGAAATAAATTTGTCATGATGTTTACTGCATCAATAAAAATAGTTATTTCTGTTTTTACAGTTATA
>CP139503.1:374687255-374926846 GCA_021014915.2 Artemisia tridentata subsp. tridentata
TTTTGTTCAGTGGGTCGGCTTCTTCGTTTGTTATGGGTTGAACACGTTGGGTTCCTTCTGGGCTAAGAGATATTGTGAGTCAGACCATGTCGGGTCAACCACAGTAGTTTTAAGCATATCGTCTGTTTTGGGTCAAAATGGTCAACCCGAGACTTTCAGAAGCCTTGTCTTATTGTTTGGAACAAACGTGCTCACCTGCTTTCCGACACATGGGTGGTTCACAGTTCGGTTTGGGAATTCTTGACGATGTTGTGAGCTTATTGTCACTTGGAGGGGATGGTTTGGTATGTGGACTTTGTGATCTGCATAGGATGATCAAAGCCGGTATGAAGGAAGTGAAGATGGAGAAGACACACAAGGAAATAAAGGGGAAGCTTAAGTCGTGTGAGCGAAAAGTTTACTTTTTTATGTGTTGGGTCCACGAGCAGCCACAAGAGGCGTGGTCATCTTTGGCTCGACTGGTGACTGTGGAAAAGAATGCAGCTATGGATTATAAAGGAAATGGTACGCGTGATTGGAGGGCTGAAAAGAAGGCAGAAAGGAAAGGTTATAATCGAAGAGGTGTTGTAAGTTTTAAGCCACCGTGTTGGGTGTGTTCATTATCCTTCAATTTTACGAGTTGAAAACAGTAAGTGGTAGTTCATTTGGTTAAAACTTAGAAGTAAAGGCTCTTTGTTTGCTTGAATATGTGTATATATGTACACTTTAGAGTTTGTATCTGTATACTTGCAGATTATGTGATTATGCGTAAAATCGCAAGTAGAATATATTGGCTCAACTGGCGTAATTTGATTAACATATCTTTTGTAGGTTACTTTACAGTACATGTGCCATTTTACGATAAGGATTCCAATATAGATGTTGGAAACTATACCATGCATGCCATGCCTATATAGTTCAACTTCAGAGCAACCATTTATGAATATACTTTGCCTGGCAAGAATGTAATATTGTTGAAACAATTCGTATAAGGGTAGGTTTAGCCACATAAAGTGGAACAACCAAACTTAAATAGTTAACGCCTTAACAATAACTTGTGATTGACAAACTATAACTCGATTTTACGCTATTTGTCTAACTTAGAGTGAAGGTAAATTTTCATTTTAAAAACGTAAAATATAATTAATTTGGTGTCTTAAAAGAAAGACTTAAAATGGTGATTTACTATCATTTGAAGTTATACTTTTTGCTAAACTAGTATATTAATAAACGTGAATAATTTACAAACGCAGCCTAAAGACCTAAAGTAACTTTATAACCAACCTAAAGGCTAAAACGCGTTATAAATGGATTCCAATAAAACATTCTAACAAATCACTATTTCGAGTAATATTTTCATCTTTTTACAAAAACAAAAGTTAGTCAGTTAGAGTTAGTTACAATAGTTAGTTAAGAAATGACACGGTTGACAACATATATACATAAAAAGTTATACATTAGTTTCTATATAAAAGAGCTTGCTAACATAGATGCATCTATAGTTATAAAGCGGAAAAGTGACATAAAAGCTAAAACGCTTCTTTTAAAAGAAAGAGGGAGGGGGGGGGGGGGGGGGGGGGGGGGTTTGTTTCAGCTTGTTTATGGGATTATGAGCTTATATGCTTTCGGCTTATGTTTCAAAAGCTCTATCTTTTTTGCTTGTTTTGGGTCTTATATAAGTTTATTATATCATAAAAAATTTATATATGTCAAAATAAGCCGAAAAATTGAAGTTTATGAAATATAAGCCTAAAACATATAAGCTTATAATATAAGCTTATAAGCCCATAAAAAAGCTTAAACAAAATCCAAACGCTAAACGCTCGTTGCCAAACTAACACTAAAGTAGTCTCCTAATCGCTCCAAAAAGCTCGTTGCGAAACACAACCTTAACCTAAAACCTTTATAAATGAAGTGATATGCACTTCTACATAATAAGCAAATCCAAACACTATTTTTCTAATAAGCAGTAATCAATAGTTAGTTAAAAATTAGTTATAAAAATAACTAACCTGCTTTAGTAGCAGCGCCACGTAGCAACGATCCAAAGCCTCCTTTACCACCTCGTAACCGTAGCAACAGATGCACCGTCGCTTTGGGTGAAACGACGTCGTCATCGTAAAGTGTTTTGCCGTTAGATATAAGAACAGTTACTGTTTGTAGAAACTTTTTCTTCATTGATAACTTCTTTCGCATCAGAACTATTAGCTTCCACATCAGTAGTTTCAACCTCTTGCACATTTGAACTTATTGGGAGTTCACTCTGTTTTTCTTCTGGGTCACTAAACTCCGGTTCAGTAAGTTTCTCCATTTTAAAAGAAACTGTTGAATTATCAACATTATTCACTATACTCTCTTCATGTCCGACTGATGCATCAACTCCTTTATCATTTGACTCGTTAAAGGATCCTAATTGCTCTTCAACAACAGTTTCTTTCTCTTCTTCCGATGCACTTTCAGATGAACAACCAACTGAGGATTCTCCTTCAACTTTCCCACCGTTAACAGATGCTAAGCTTCCATTTGGTTCCTTATTAGAGTCTGACCGGTTCTCATTGTTTGTAACACCAGATTTCTCATTCTCGTCGCCCATTTCATCATCACTGTCTTCCTCATCCATGTCATCACTGTCACAGTCACTGTCACCGTCATCTGCTTTCCTCTTTCCCATCCTACAAGAGTAGAACAGATTCATGTTAGAGAGTTACAGAACAAATAAAACGAATGTATTAACCACGTCCAACATTCAAAATCTAATGACCTACAAAACAAATATCCCCAATCTTCATATGAACGGGTATATAGCCAAACCTACCATCAAAAGTAACACCCTACCATCAAAAGTAACACCTTTCAACGAAAAAACACATGAGTGAATGCACATAATGTCGCTTCACAATTACATTCTTGAAGGCAGACAAAACAGCGATTTTGTGAGTATAGTGGTGACATTGATGATTGTCTACTATTGCATATTAACTACTTGCACTTTGTAACCTGCTTATTGTATATGATCAG
Source organism: Artemisia tridentata subsp. tridentata (assembly GCA_021014915.2). NCBI lineage: Eukaryota > Viridiplantae > Streptophyta > Magnoliopsida > Asterales > Asteraceae > Artemisia > Artemisia tridentata. The sequence goes on from CP139503.1 coordinate 374,690,253, forward strand.
ACGTCAACAAACATTTCATGTTTGATTCTAAGTACTTAAAAATGTGCATTTTCACTTCATTATTCAAATATTATACGAATTTTGATCAATGCAAGATTGAGTTTCATATGTAGTCAAAATATTTATACTCTTCTAAGTTCAAGTTTCTTCGCAAATCACAACGAATACCAAGCTACTACATATCACACTTTTAACAACTAATTAGCAGTATAATAACACTCAACAAAACCCTTACCAAATCTTAAGCTTCTTCGATTTTGATGCTCCACCGTCCTCCCCTTCCACACCCTTCCTCTTCGAAAACGCACCAGAAAGGCTTTCCCTAACTGACTTCTCAACATCCTCCATACAATCCTTCCTATACTTCTCGACATACTTCTCCGCCCCATCACCACCACCCTTCTTTTTCACATTTTTCGCGTTCTTCTTAAGAAAATCCTCCGCCACTTTCTCTAACTTCCTCTCTTTCTCCTCAGCCAACCACTCCTCCATCTTCTTCTCAGCATTCACATGCCTTAATCTCCGTCCACTCATATCACGACACGCGTCAAAATTATTAGTCTTCTTTTGACCTATATGAAAAAAAAATAAAAAAAAAAATAAAAAATTGATGTTTAAGCTAATCCGATGGATTAGGTTTAATATTAAGAGATACTTCCTAAACATAACACAAATTTTAAAAATCACAATAGGCATCTATTTCCTAATTATTAATCAAACAATAGTGTTTCGGATTTCTTTTTTTCTGCTTTTAAGCGGAAGTAGTCTTGTGTTATCAAAACTCATTCTGAAATCTGCTCATTTTAGTGTATCATAAACAGTTTCTGAGCTGCTTATTTCAAAATTATTTTCTTGAGATAAGGCCAAGTTCGCCAAAACTAGTATTAGCCGCAAGCAGTAGCTGTTAGATTTATACAAGTGTTTAGTAATTATAAAGTGACGTAAAGCATTTCTAACAAACAAAATCCAAAAGCTCATTATCAAACAAGCGTTATATTCTAAACGCTATATATAAAAACGCTCAAAGTGACGCAAATCCAAACGCTATTCATGAATAAGCACAAAAAATAACTAACCTGCTTTAGTAGCAGCGCCACGTAGCAACGATCCAAAGCCTCCTTTACCACCTCGTAACCGTAGCAACAGATGCACCGTCGCTTTGGGTGACACGACGTCGTCATCGTAAAGTGTTTTGCCGTTAGATATAAGAAGTTGATGTACAGTTGGGATGGAAGTTAGGGTTTGTAATTTCAATTTGATTTGTGAAATTGGGATTATTGGGGTGTTGAAATTTAGGGTTTGTGATTTGCCATCTAATAGTTTCGTCATTATTTGGTAGATTGTTGCTTGTGATTGAGTTTGCTCCATTGAATCGAATTGAAGATCCATTAAATTTTGATATGATTGGGGTATATATATATATATATATATCAGCCCTAATTTTGTTTTATTTTCAGTGGGTCATGTCGGTTATGTCCGAATATAACTTTTTTTTAAGAGGTATTTACAAAACCAATCACTTTTAAACTAGACGAGTACCCGTTTATACTAATGGAATTTTATAGCAGCATATAATTTTAAGAAGTTTATAAGTTATAAATGAAAAATAATTAAAGTTTGATTATTTGGGGATTAAACGTAATGTTTTGAAACCCGGTTCGACCCTGGTGGTTCAACCGGTGGAACCCTTCCGGTCAAATTAAACCGGGTCAACCCACCGGGTTTGAAGCATCCCGACTCAACCCGGTTTTCGATGTGTATTAATAGTTTTCTTTAGAAATATATGTTTTCAACGTTTCATTTTTTAGTTTCAACTATTCACTTTTTGTTCTGGACAAGAATTGAGGGAATGAATATTCTTCTTATTGATTATTAACTATGAGATTTACAAAGAGTATATATAGACAAACATTAGGGCAAAAACCCTAATAGCTAACATGGGCCATGGGCCTATTATGGGTTATATGGACATCCACTAATAATTATCCATAACACTCCCTCTTGGATGTCCATATTGTTAATATGCTTAGGGAATGCTGTCTCATTAAAAACCTTGCCAGGAAAACCCAGTGGGACAAAACCATGACTAAGGACAAAAAGAGTGCAGCGCGTATTATCTCCCTCTGATGGCTACATCACTTGGTATCTTGTAAATAGGTCAACGAAATCATCACTGGAATGAGAAGTGTCTTGTCGCCTTTGATGTAACGTTACTTGAATATAGCAAGGTATGCTACATTATCTTCATGCAATAGTTGCTATCTCCTTTCCAGAATTTATGTATGGTTTGATGAAGTCGCCTTGATTGTTTGCTCTATCAAATGCCAGGAAAAATATTCGCCACTTGTAACAATATATCCATGTTGAGATCGATCATTGTAAGTTAAACATATATCCTGCATCTGCAAAACTAACTAAACTTGTTTTGACGGGTTAGTAAAATATAAACCCATATCCTTTGTACCTTGAAAATATTGAAATATTTGATTTACTGTGGTTCAATTTGATCAACTACTATTCTCGAGAATTTTAAATCATGCATTCTATATTCCTTAAGGAATCTCAACAAAAATGAGCTCTTGTTTTATAATATTAGACGCATACAACTTATTTCTCATATTGCCAGACATAACATTAAATATCCTTTCTCATAACATTCATGTGTATGGATTTCACCCAATAATCACGTTTCATCATAAGAGACTTTCATAGTTCATTAGTTACTTGCGTCTTTATATTCTTTGGCCATTCATTTTACAACTACACTTCTTGTAGATATCCAAGATCCTCACCTTGTATTTATCATGCGCATTATTATATACAGTATTATCGACGTCGTTTCAGTTCTTTTCGATTCCACACTTTACTAGACATTATATTCTATCATTTGTTGAGATCTCAAAGTTTTTTTTTTATGTACCCGGGGTTTTCAATATCCTTTCATGTCTAGTTTTTCTTTCAGAGACTATTATGGGGTCTTTATTACCTCGATTCGACCATCTTAATTTATTGCTCCATTTTATCTATTCATTCGAGGACTTTTTATTTGGAATCGATTCGTCTATCACGCTGCAGATGTGCCATAGACTTACTACCAATCAATGATTTTACTGTTGGGACACACATTGTAATTGGAGCAATAGCAGCATAATATGATCTAGTCACTTTCTTTAGGTCACTAAATATGTCTGGCATTTACTATATCTGGAATGTTATTTGTCCCTTGAACTTTAAGTTCATATTCATTAATGTGAGGATCAACATCTATATCATAATTCATTCCATATTTCTCACTGCTCATTCTCTCCCCCTGAATGAATTATCAATTTAAATATCCCATTTTGTGTGTTGTGGTGTATTTACTATATATCACACAATTACAAAATCTCACATGGGAAATTTGGTTTGTGACCAAAACCATTCTAACGGGGAGGATTCATTATAGATTGTTGGCAAGATGCGATTCATATGTCATAACATGCCCCATAAACTAAAAGTTTTGTTCTCACAATATTATTGGCTTTGCAATCAACTGAAGACGTTTTATAAACGTTTCAACAAAAGCAATTCACGTATGAACATGGGCTACTTTTATGTTCAACACTTATTTCAATAATCGCCCAATACTTGGAAGTTTTCACCACCATTTTTAATAATTTAATTTGGAAAACCGTGCTCGCATTTTATAAGCCGAGCCATTAATCACGCTAATCTTAAGTTGCGTCTTTGATGATCATTTTGACGATGCATCGATTTTATAAATAAAAATGATCCATATGGCACATGTATAGGCCTACATACATGCCCTTTATATTTTTCCACAATTTAAAGAAGCAAGTCCTTATTTGTATTTTATGGTGATAAGTAAATAACCAACTTCCACTGAGAACAATAAAAATTTATCTTGGAAGAAACACATCATTCTTCTATATATTTCGCATCATCACTAAACCGGAATGGTCGAACCGGTTTGCCAATCAATACAAGTTGCACAATATTCTTAACACATATACATCATATATCATAACATAATGTCCATTAAAGAATTTACAGAAACAAAAATTAATAAATAAATTATGCACGTTACTATGCTTGGCCACAAAACAATAATATGTAAAATAAAATCTGTATACGTCATTCAACTATATTGCTATAAACATGTTTATAACTCAGATCACATAACAAACTAGATAGCCTTAAATAGGTTATGTGTTATTATAAAATTGGTATGTGTCAAGTAAAGACAGATTGAAGTCTTGAAGCATTTATCAATTCGAAAAAAAATATAATGGACACCAAAGAAATAAAATAAATAAAATAAAGCCTAATAAAACATTCATAGCCAAAAATAATAGGAATCCAAACATAATCAAGAAAGCCTAAGAAAAACACCTAAAGAAAATTCCAAACCAAACACTTAAAGAAAATTCCTAACAAAACACTGAAAGAAAAATTATTCATGGCTTGACTCTACCAATTAATCATCTGTAAGAAAATCATCAGCTTCCAAATAAGTTTCATCATCAGTATGGTCTTTAGGACCATCGGGGATATCATTTTTATTATCATAAACAAAGTTTGACTCTACCCCGTTTCCCTTGTTCTTGATAGAATTTTGATAAAGTTCAACTAGATGCCTGGGTGTACGGCATTGCTTTGCCCAATGACCAAAAGTGCCACAACGATAACATGAATCCGCTATTATGTTCTTTTCTTTTTCATCTCCTCCATTCTTTTCCTTATCTTGCCACTTCTTGTGGCCATTGTTGTTCTTAAAGTTAACACTATGATTAACAGCTTTATAAGCATGTTCACATGGAATTGTATTATTTAGTTTTAATATAAGACTTAATTTATCAGACAAGAAATCATGACTACTAACACATAGTAAACTAAAACCATGGTAACATAGAGAACAAACTAAATAATGTATATACAATTAGTTATCGAACTTAATGCCAAAGGGATAAATTCGACTTAACCTCCTTCTCAATCAAGTCGATATAGTATAATGCTAATATTTATTTATTTTCATTGACAAATAACTTATAAAGATAATTGCATCATAGATTAAATTATTGATATAATTGTAGCAAGCAACTAAGCTAAATATGTGATTTAATAACTTCTAGCAAAAACGTAATAAATCTTCTCCATTGCCCAAAGTTTGAAGTATGACAAACAATATAACTGATATAATGATATTATATGGACTCCAAACAATAACAAATCTAACTAGAATATGACATAACACATCAATATGAGATTCCTAGTACACGAACAGAACAAGTTTTTATTAAGTTATGTATAAATTTAGAAAACAAATATATAATCAGTTATAAACTTACACTCGAAAATACTAGCAATGATTACACATGCATTAAAAATTGTCATAGTAAGAGAGAATACAATTACAACAACAACAACAACAACAAACCCAATCCCGCCAAGGCAGGGTATGGGGGAGGTAGAATGTAGACAGACCCTACCCCTACCCCAAGGAAAACCCCGGGAATAGAGAGGCTGCTTCCAAAGAGACCTCCGGCAAGTGCATGTGTGCGCGTGAGATAAGAGAGAATACAATTAAAGAATGTAAATTTAACTAGATATAGCAAATATAATATAAGTGATATACGATTGAAGTATGGCTCGTATGTGACTCATAAGACGAGTAGCAATGTTATTGCGTACTAATAATAAATTATGAAGATAGTGGGGTTCGAGATTTACCGTTTAGAAGTCGAGAAAATTAAAAAATAACCTTTTACCTAGAGCGTGCTGATAACGTGTTCTGAACAAGAATTGAGGGAATGAATATTCTTCTTATTGATTATTAACTATGAGATTTACAAAGAGTATATATAGACAAACATTAGGGCAAAAACCCTAATAGCTAACATGGGCCATGGGCCTATTATGGGTTATATGGACATCCACTAATAATTATCCATAACACTTTTCACTTTTTGTTTTTTCCTTTATATATAGTACAGATAAAATTTTTTTAAACGTAGTCTTGTGCGACCGCTAAATAGTGTAAGTTTGTACAAATTGCGACACGTGATTAAAGTTATGTTCACACAAAATGTCACTTCCGTCTAGCAAAAAATGCCTACCGAACTTTGGACACGTGTGATATTTGTATGGGTAGTATGGTCTAACGGCCGCACAAGACTAAATTGAAAACTCTTTCTATTTTAACTAGAAAGTGAATGCAAAAAAAAAAAAAAAAAAATTGACTAGTTTTAGAAATTGCTCTTTTTTTTTATGGGTTTTGCTAGCAACAACCCCATGGGTGTTGTATAAGCTTTTCATAATTAAAAGCAATTAAAATATGAACTTAATTGATATCAATACAAGCTTTCAATAATTAGAAACAGTACGAACTTACTTGATATCAATACATACCTAATTGAAACTCACTTACCTTAATTATATGTGTTTAAATCATGTATTTATAAAAATGATTAGTTTATATTTGAAAACGTTTTTGATTAAGAAAAGCTTAAACAACACTCATAGGGTTGTTAGAAAAAACCCTTTTTTATTATTGAAAATTGAAGTTTTGTTTTCCGTCCTTTGGAATTACTACAATTTTCAACGTGGCCATAACTAGATTGTTTTCTTACAGTTTTATATAAGACTAACAAAAAGTTAGATAAAGCAATTAAAAAATGATAAACGGATGAGCTTTTCCATGTTCAATTTACCCGTGAGGGCGAGCTTTTTGACTCAGAAGTATGTGGCCTCATTGGGTTAATCCCGGAACCGTTTCCGACCCTTCTCTGGCCACCTCCAAATATACACACCTAGCGAGGTTTGAACCATTGACCTCTTGTTAGTAAATAACGTTACGGTCCCACCGTAAAAGCGAGAGAAGGACAGGCACTCAAACTGCTCAAACAGAATCGGAACTCGTCAAACAAAGCCTAAGAAAGCCATTTAGTGAAGATATCAACATCAATAAAGTGAGAATTTTTTTTTTCTTTTTCTTTTTTTGTTAAGGTGAATATGTATCAAGCTCAACTAATATTTGAGTACAATCCTGTTGGAATTCAATAAACATGACAAGTTCATATATTAAACACATAATCATCACACACATGCGGAAGCGTAGGATCTATTTTAACACATAAAGAATTAACCGAATATTAAAGTAAACGTACCTTTTGATTCTAGCAAAACAAGAATCAAACTTCAAATCTTCTTCAATCTTTATCAAGAATGGATTAACGAGTTACCCCTTACCGTTTTGTACAATTGGGATGGAAGTTAGGGTTTGTAATTTCGATTTGATTTGTGAAATTGGGATTATTGGGGTGTTGAAATTTAGGGTTTGTGATTTGCCATCTAATAGTTTCGTGATTATTGGTATATTGTTGCTTGTGATTGAGTTTGCTCCATTTATAATCAATTGAATCGAATTGAAGATCGATTAAAAGAGGTAAATTTTGATATGATTGGGGTATATATAGGGGTGGCAATTCGGGTCGGGTTCAGGTTGTCAGGTTGGCGGGTCAGAAAACATCAACCCGAACCTGACCCATTTAAATAATCGGGTCAGCTATGTCAACCTGAACCTGTTTACACATAACACGAACCTGAACCATTTAACCCGTATATATACTTGGTTGGCGGTTAAATAGATTACACGGGTTGAAAATGTTAAACGGGTTTTGGGTTGACCCATTTAACCCATTTTTGATACAAAAGTTGCCACATTACACGAGTTAAATAGGTTAGACGGGTTTAATGGGTTTGTGGGTCGACCCGTTTAACCATTTAACCCGTATAATAAAATATAAATAATTTTTAATTTTAGAAAAAAATCTTTAAGGGGTTGGCGGGTCGACCCACTTAATTTATTCACAACCGAACCTGACCTGTTTAATAAACGGGTTAGATGGGTCGACCCAAACCCGACACGAAATCTATTTAGACTCAACCCGAACCTGTTAATTTTCGTGTAGGTTTCAGGTCGGGTTTCGTGTCGGGTCAGAAATTGCTACCCCAATGTATATATATACATGTACATATATATATATATATATGTATATATATATGGTATATATTACCTACACTAGTGACTTAGCCAACTAGCTACTCTTATTTCCTTAATTTACGTAATCTTGAACCAAATTGATCGATACTTCTCCACTTATAATTCTCACCAAATTAAATATAATTGTTTCTTAGTCAAACTTTTTTTGCTCCTAAAATTTCCCGCCACAATTCTAAAATAACCTCCAAGACACAAAATTTAAATGACGATATCTGCAATTGAAGATAATATTTTCTTAGTCAATGGTATCTTGTATTTTCATTTTCTAAAGCAAATACAAAAATTTTGCACATTGTTTATGAGTTTCTAATGGCTGATTCAAACTACCAAGAACATACTGTATCAGGTTTCATCATAAATTTTATTATCTTTTAACAACAATATCATATCATTTCATTATCATATATTACTGAATCAGAAACAAAATTGTCTCATTTAATTTTTGCATCTCAACTAATTTTTATGCACATCATCTTATCAGATTCAAACCAAAACGAGGATGAACACATATGGATCGATGACATCAATAATAATTATATTATCGAGCGAGATGGAGAGGAGGTGGAGCCGAATGTTTTTGATCTGACCATGCAAGATGAGGAAGAGACGGAGCCGACATCTGTTTTCGACGAAACCATGAGGTACTCTGTAATTGGAAAAACCTTTGATAATTCGGATGTTGCGTATAATTTCTATAATCAATATGGTTTATCTAAGGGTTTCGGTATACGAAAACATAAAGTTAGTAAGCGCAAGGTTACAAATGAAATCTATAGTAGGATATTCGTGTGTAACAAAGAAGGTTTCAAGGATATGAACGATAAGAGACGGTTAGGAGATGATGTAAAACGTCGTAGTATTACACGTACTGGATGTAAGGCCATGTTACAGGTCACATCTTCAAAGCAAGGAGGATGGGTAGTAAACAAGTTCAATGATGAACATAATCACCCTCTTGATATTCTCTATATCATGAAAAGGAAGTTAGTAAAATCAATTCCCGACCATTATATACTACCAAGGTGGACGATGAAAGCAACATATAAGGATGGAAATACTGGAACAACATGGGCATGTACTGATAATAATGGTGCTGAAGAGATAAGTTTGTTAACTATATGGCTTATTCGATCAAAAGTTAACAAAGTACTTGAGGATGGCCGAGACTCTTTAACTGAGATTATGAAACTTGATATTTGTCTTAATGGTATTTTGTATGAGCAAAATAAAAGGAAGAAGACTACAGTTGAGTTGAATAGTAATATTGGTTCTACTTCATCGTTACCGACCGAACAACACAACTCACAACAAAATTTTGTTTCTGATCCCACTATTCCTGTCGCGATGAAAGGTCGCCCAAGGGTAGCTACAAGAATAAAGTCGGGTATCGAAGTTGCTAAGGAATCAAAGAAAAAGAGAACTTGCAGTTATTGTGGAGGAAAAGGTCACTATGTAACTGGATGTCAAAAGAAAAAGGTATCTTTATGTTGGAGTGTATATATTCAAAGTTGTATTTTTTTTTTCCTATTTCTAACCATTAATCTTACTTATCTTATATCAGATGGATGAGGCCAATAATAATAGTATGCTTGATGCATAAGATGATTCATTCAAGGGCTAAAAGAACTATTTCAACTGATGTCTCTTTAGATTGCCTACTTAGCGCCCTGTGTGGTGACTTTTATTTATCTTTGTTGCTAAAATAGCAAAATAAATTTTTCCTCTTGGTGTTTACTTACTTCATGACTGTTAACTTCAGTCAAGGTATTACTTTCGAGTTTCAATAAGTCAGTAGTTCATTAACTTCAGTCATGGTATTACTTTGATGGATGAGGCCAAGAATAATAGTTCATTGACTTTGTTAACTTCAGTCATGGTATTACTTACTTCATGACTGTTAACTTCATGGTATTATTTTATTGAATGAATTAACTTAATTGTTTTTTTTTCCTAAAATAGTAGAGATCATGGGAAATAAGTTTTTGTGGTTGACTTATGATTATGATATAATAAGAAAATATAATAGGAAGCAAATGACGGTTATTTGGAAGTAAATGAAATCACCCGCTTTTTAGTCAACATAAACCACATTTGAATTACTTTTAGTGTAGCCAATGGGCTGTACTTAGGTGCAGCGATTATATCCCCATATTATATATATATATATATATATATATATAAATATATATATATATATAATCCGGATCGATTGAGAAGGTTTTCAAAAACGATAGATTTTTAACTTTGATTCATGTTTTTCAAGCGTAAAACCCATTTTAATGTGATTAAAATTCAAAATGTGTAAAAAAAAATTTGAATCAATGTTAAAAATCTATCGATTTTGCGATATATGTAAAATACTGAATCATCTGTACAAATTTAATGAATCATCATCATAACTCGATTTTAACAATGATTTGTGAATCAAATTTGTAATTTATAGATTCGATTCACCATAAAATGATGTTTACTTGTGAATCAAATCAAAAACATGAATCAGTTTGTTCAAACGAAGATTTCTCAATCTTCTCAAAATAAAAACCTTCTCAATGGAACCGGATTCTATATAGAATCTATATATATATATATATGTTGTGTGTGTGTGTGTGTGTGTGTGTGTGTGTATATGTGTAATCTATATAGAATCCGGTTCCATTGAGAAGGTTTTTATTTTGAGAAGATTGAGAAATCTTCGTTTAAACAAACTGATTCATGTTTTTGATTTGATTCACAAGTAAACATCATTTTATGGTGAATCGAATCTATAAATTACAAATTTGATTCACAAATCATTGTTAAAATCGAGTTACGATGATGATTCATTAAATTTGTACAGATGATTCAGTATTCTACATATATCGCAAAATCGAGAGATTTTTAACATTGATTCAATTTTTTTTTACACATTTTGAATTTTAATCACATTAAAATGAGTTTTACGCTTGAAAAACATGAATCAAAGTTAAAAATCTATCGTTTTTGAAAACCTTCTCAATCTTCTCAAAATAAAAACCTTCTCAATCGATCCAGATTCTATATATATATATATATATATATATATATATATATATATATAATATATATATATAAATAAGGTAAGTACGTGAATATAGTGAGAAAGAACAACAAACGTAAATGCTATAATATTTTCTTTTAACCGAAAAATAAGTTATAAGTGACTGAAAGTGAAGGTTCTTTCTGATTATCACAGTTCCAGATATACACATTAGAGTCCTCGCATGTTGATACTATATGTTTCCCATCAGATGTGAAAGATGAGCACAACTGGTTTCCAGCATTCCGTTGACCTATTGTGAAGTGAGAGACAAAGGTTACTTGACAACTTATTATAGTACATATAGAGTTAAAATTTTAAAAAGACAAAGATATGATCTTATACCCTTATATTTGCCGATGACATTGATACCATGAATCTGCACAAGTCACCATTACTTTGCTTGTATCTTGTGGATAGAACTACAGATAAGATAAAGAAAAGACAGCCCAAAATTAGAACAAGAATTATAAGGAAAAAAAATTACTAATTAGTAATTACACAATCATTTGACTGTAGACATGAATTGCCAACCTGAAATGCAATTATCCTCTTGGACGGTGACTTCTTTTTACTATTTAAGCAAACCGAAGCTTCCAGTTGGAAGTGATTATCTGATTCCATAAAAAGACACATAAAGTTGAGATGAGTGGATCCTCAGGCCCCCAAGACATAACGTGTAGCCATAAATTCGTACCCTATATTAGTGGATGCAATGAATTTAAGGACTTCAAATTGCATACGCTACTAACACTCTAGCACATAGCAACATCTTACTCGATGTGAAAACAATGTTACATCAAACTAACCCCAAATGGCCAATCCATATATGATAATGATTAAGGGAATAAATGGCCATAAGAATATCCAAGCAATGATGGTAAAATTTGCCCTTTGAAGTGTTGGAAAAAACCACATATTTGGTACATTAATTATGGTCCACAAAATTCCTGTATTTTATTAATCTCAAAATTTTAAGGGTATTTTTTTAATTTTGCAAATCAGATGTTATTATGTTAATATTACACGAAACTTAAAACTATTAAAACGTAGTTTACCTGACAAACTGAAAAGACGGCAACAGCCTGTCATGGATCCAATAATCCCACCCTAAAATAAAACACAAAGAAGATGTTTTCAATGATCATTATATTCGATATTTCATTTTCTAGGTTCTGAACTAATTTCTAAGAATATTGCCAAACCTTCCCATCAGGATTGTAAGTGACAGCAGTGACTATTTCCCGTATGTCCGTCCAATCAACAACCAGGGAAGAATCAATAGACCATATCCGAACCTTTCCATCAATTGACCCGCTTATGAAATAACCATCATCCACAGGATTGAACTGAACACATGTCACTGCAGTATTTCAATCACAATTATGCGTTTCATTAGTATTTGCTAAACTTGATACTGGTTGCAATTATACTATGAAAGGACATAGTACAATCTTCGTCTACACTTAACAGCATTAAAAATGATTACTGCAAAGCAACAAAAACACATCCAAACATCATGTCCAACATTAAAATTTATTCTTAATTCAGATTATTCAACACTACAGGTATTTTAAACACTCAATTCTAGAGCCCTTGTTTGAGAGAAACTGATGAATTAAAGGTGCTGCACATACCGTAGTTACTGTGAGGAAAGACTTTAAGACATTCATCAGCCCAACTCTCCACAAACAAACAGTTTCATCAACCGACGATGACAGAAGAAGCTAAAATAATAACAAAAAATATGACAATATGAAACCTTGTTCAAGTATTAAAATTATGAGTAGGGTGACTAGATTACTCACGTTATGGAACTCATGAACAGGATTCTCGAGTATCCGGAACACCTTAGACGGAATAATGACACAAGCCGAATCGGATGTTTTTCTCAGGCTCTGCAGCATACTCACTTTCTGTTTTTCGGCCATTAATGGTGCAAGTTCTGTTAGCCTCTAATTCATTTAGAATCAAATGTTAGTTTACATATGTTACAAGACAATATTAGTTAATATGTATATACTATAGTTTATGTAATAATTCGAACAAATGTTACTGCAAATGGGTTAATATAACTCATGCAGTTAGTTTGTCAATGGTTAGGTTAGTTGACAGTTAAATTGGTTGGCAGTTACAACCTAAACGTCACAATGGTTGGATAACTTATAACTGCCATATTGTGTCGTTTGGAAATGTATAAATAGGTAGAAATGCAGTACGTTTGTAATCAATCAAATTCATCAATACAATACATCATTTACTGCATAAACTTTGTCCACACTTACTGTTTTATTACACATTCAATTACTTACAATTCTCAACCATGAAACACACATTAAAACACAAATATGTTGGCCATAACCCTGTGAACAAATGGTATCTGAGCTATGGCTCTAATCCTTGGGAGAGGCCAACATCAGGTTTTCAAACTGGACGATACTTGTTAAGAGAAACACCCAAAAGGGTATACCAATGGAATTCGAGAAGGAAAAGTATCTCTCCAAAAGGGAAAGAGATGTTAGTGAAGAAGGTTCTTGAAAATGAAGCATATAATGCTTCAAAGAAAAAGGAAGATTCGAAGGACAATGGAAAGACAGCAGTAAAAACAAGGAGGGACAAGAAAGCAAGATGCTATATTTGCAAAATGAGGGGAAATGCCTACTGGGCGTGTGAGAATAGAAAGAGACTGGCAAACATGGAATTACAACAAAACCTTGATACCAAACAAGAAGTTGCTACAGAAGGAACAAAGTACCCTGAGAAAGTATATATAATTGCAGATTATATGGTGGAGGGTTCGAATGACAAAACATGGAATGAGGTTTGGTATGTCAGTTGTAATCATAAATTTCATGTGTCCCAGAAGTGATCTATTCAAGGAATTGCAGTACAAGTTTAAGATGATAGGGAAAGAAGAGAATGAGAAAAAATTTATTTTCTCATATGGAATAGAAGAAGCCATAGTTAACACAAAATATGGTGACTTGGTGATTGGAAACGTGCAATATACCCCAGAAGTGTCACTTAACATGCTCAGTTATGATCTACTCGAAGAACAAGGATATACAGTGCAAGTTAACAACAATATGTGCAACATTAAGTACATGTATGATGAAGAAACTGATGGTACAAAGATGAAGGGCAACACTGATGCAACTTTGGGGCCAGAAGATGTGATAACAGAACATAACAAATATTTGGAGGACTATTTTGCATCAATTGACCCAGAAAATGAGTGTTCTTTGGTAAAAGGGTTGGAAGATTTAAATTGGAATAGAGATGATACCCAAGACTACATTGATGAAGAGTATATCTCTTGGAATGGGACTTTGTACGCGTTAAGGGTAAATTCGTTTAGTAGATTCATGTCTTTTATGAATTTGATCAAGAAGGATGATGTGGTATTCAAGAATTGGGAAGTGCTTAGTAAAAAATACTTAGAAATGGTGAAATGGTTCTACCTTGTGTATTTGAACTATGATACAATTGATACCATACCACCCATGGTTGGAGTGATCAAAATAGACCTATTAAGTTTGCACAAAATGGTGGCAAGCCTAGGAGGATATGTGACTGTCACGTTGGGAAACAAATGGGGAACTCTTGCACTGTTACAAGGATTGACTCAGGAGGATGGAGAGGCAGTAAAGAATTGCTTCACAAAGTTCCTTGATTTAATGGTAGTGTACTATGAAACTGCGAGGGTCCCTTGGGGTGAAAAGCCATTAGAAGTAGGAGAAAGTAGCAAAAATGGAGAAGCTAGAGACCTACAAGGCCAAAAGGAAGTTGCAGTGAGGGATGGAACACAAATGAACACATTTGGAGTCAAGCAAGAAATTGAAGAAGAGGAACAGCAGGACAGTCAAGGAAGCAGTGACTTTGAAGTCATTGTTTGAGAAAAAAATCACTCAGAAGGTTTTGATACTAAATGATTAGGGGGGAGAATGTTAGCCTCTAATTCATTTAGAATCAAATGTTAGTTTACTTATGTTACAAGACAATATTAGTTAATATGTATATACTATAGTTTATGTAATAATTCGAACAAATGTTACTGCAAATGGGTTAATATAACTCATGCAATTAGTTTGTCAATGGTTAGGTTAGTTGACAGTTAAATTGGTTGGCAGTTACAACCTAAACGTCACAATGGTTGGATAACTTATAACTGCCATATTGTGTCGTTTGGAAATGTATAAATAGGTAGAAATGCAGTACGTTTGTAATCAATCAAATTCATCAATACAATACATCATTTACTGCATAAACTTTGTCCACACTTACTGTTTTATTACACATTCAATTACTTACAATTCTCAACCATGAAACACACATTAAAACACAAATATGTTGGCCATAACCCTGTGAACAAGTTCAGATAGGTGATTTACAGTAAAGTATCAAGGATGATTAGAAATCAAACAATACCTACAAAGAAACTATAAAAGAGCGATCTTTATCTAACCGAGGAAGAAGATCATTAGAATAAATGTTAGAAACATCACAAAAGTAATTAGATACGTGCATTTGATCTTTTACCACAAAAACTATAATTGCAACCTATAAACAAATTTAATATTAACAAATGAAGAAAAAACTATTGTAATGTAAAGTAACCTACAAAAGATATGTTAATCAGATTACGCCAGTTGAGCCAATATATTCTACTTGCAATTTTACGCATAATCACATAATCTTCAAGTATACAGATACAAACTCTAAACTGTGTACATATATCCACATATTCAAACAAACAAAGAGCCTTTACTTCTAAGTTCTAACCAAATGAACTACCAATTACTGTTTTCAACCCACAAAATTGAAGGATAATGAACACACCAACACGGTGGCTTAAAACTTACAACACCTCTTCGATTATAACCTTTCCTTTCCTTTCTGCCTTCTTTTCAGCCCTCCAATCACGCGTACCATTTCCTTTATAATCCATAGCTGCATTCTTTTCAAGAGTCACCAGTCCAGCCAAAGATGACCACGCCTCTTGTGGCTGCTCGTGGACCCAACACATCAAAAAGTAAACTTTTCGTTCACCCGACTTAAGCTTCCCCTTTATTTTCTTATGTGTCTTCTCCATCTTCACTTCCTTCATACCGGCTTTGATCATCCTATGCAGATCACAAAGTCCACATGACAAACCATCCCCTCCGAGTGACAATAAGCTCACAACATCGTCAAGAATTCCCAAACCGAACTGTGAACTACCCATGTGTCAGAAAGCAGGTGAGCACGTTTGTTCCAAACAATAAGACAAGGCTTCTGAAAGAGTCTCAGGTTGACCATTTTGACCCAAAACAGACGATATGCTTAAAACTACTGTGGTTGACCCGACAGGATCTGACTCCCAATCTCCATTGTATAGACGGAGAGTGAAACAGTAGTTGTATAAGATGTCAACAAGGTGAATGGCTAAAAGCGGGGATGGTTCAGTTGAGGTGAGTTTGCTGATTGGAGGTGATTTGTCATTTTTTTTTTCCCAAAGAAAACACAACGGATGTATTTTCCCCGGGTCGTATCCCAACGAAGGTCGAATTTGAGTCGTCGTTTACGTTGTCGATTCGTGAAGGGAATGTGTGTAAAAGAGAGATGATTGGTGATTTTATACTACGAATAGTGAAATATTTAAAGAAAACAACTAATTAAGCTAAAGGTACAAGTATACTAAGCATATAATCCTAAAAATGAAAATTAGATTTAAAAACGTACGCGATGAATTTTAAAAACGTAATTAAAAAATGAATTTCTAAATTTTAAGTCCTAAAAATGTAAAATAATTTTTCCTAAATCCTAAATATTAAAATAAAATTTTAGAAGAAGGATTTTTTTTTTTTTTTACTTTTTATTTATTTATTATGAATTTAAAACTAATTTAAACTAATAAAATGATTTAAAAATAGTAAACAGTTTTGGAAAAATGTAAAACTTTGCAAATAAATCTAAAATATTATTTAAGAGCTAGGAAAAATAAAATCAGAGCTTATCTACACCTAAATAAGCAGTATGGCTAAATAAGCAATTTTGGAAAAAGCTAAAAAGCTCCAAAAATAATCCAAAGTTAAAAATCAGTAAAACACACTATATTAAGCTTAAATCAACTGAAAAAGCACAAATAAGCATAAGGATAAAGCTAATAAGCAGTTTGGACAGATGCAAGTAGGACAGAGACAAGTTGGGTGAAAGGCTGACTTGCAGCTGTTCTATAAGCTAGACCAGAGCTTAATTGTGAAATCTAAAAGCAGAAAATGAAAGCTTAAACTACAAGCTTCTTGAAACCTTAAAATGCCCAAAATCCAATCTCAATTGCTCACTTAAAATTGATCAATTATAGGTGCATGTGGGAACTGCTATGTGTGCAGGTATGAAAACAGTCCAATGGGGCTTATTGCAGACTACTTTAAGCTAATATAATAAGCTAAAAAGTGAAAAACAAGATCAGACTTAAGAAGCCACTACTATAAGCTACTTTACTACCAAAATTCAAAAGTTTATCCCAAACAGATAAGCAGATATAAGCAGTACTAAAAGCTGAGAGAGGCAGATCTGAATATGCAGGTCTGCACAAATTATGTTGCAGCAGTGAGGCTTTTTGAACCTAAATCCTTCTAACCTTGATGAAACTTAACCAACTATTGTGTGATCACTTAAACCATTGAAAGAAACATGAAAACACCAAAAACTCTAACTAAATAAGCTCAGCTTATATAGAAACTTACTAAGGCAGTCTTACTTTCAATTGCTAACCCTACACACTCAAAACCTACAAAAGCTTCTAATCAGCTTATCATCAATCAAATAAAGCTTATCTAATCTTATATAAAGCAGATCAAAACTACACAAGAAGCCAATTCACAGTACCCTGTCTGTAATGAACCTAACAACCTCTTATCCAAACACCCCCTTAAAAACTGATTTAACAATTTTACACTACAACTTGTAAATTTAAGCTACAATCTCTTCTATACTATGATTACCTAAGTTACTACTTATCTGAGAAGCAAAAATTAATGACAAATAATAACTAATATAAGCTGAATTAAAATCAAGCAGAAAATAAGCTAGAAATGAAATGTGATACTTACAAAACACCCCTCAGCATGAACAGAGAGGTTTTCCAATGTAGCCTATCTTTAGATAGGCCAAGTACATCCAAATCTTACTTGAACTATCAGTTTAACTCCAGATTCATGATTCTTTGTACTACAGTTGACTTTTGTTGACTTTTTTTGTGAAATGAAACTAAAGACTAAGCTATGCTAAACAATCACTCACAAAAGCTATAACAGCTAGAATGAGCTTGTATTAATACTAAAAAACTTGACTGCAAGCTGAGTTTTGAAATTTAAACAATATTTTTGGATTTTTTAAATATTTTTCTTATTTTTTTTGTGACTTTTGATTAATAATGAAACTGGAATGAACTAATGTAAACAACTGATTTAATAGAGAGATTAACAACTGAGAAATGCTTTAAAAGTAAATAACATCAAAAGGATCAAACTTCTGATGGCTAGGCGAATGGGGGGTGTTAAGTAGGTGATTTAGCCCTCTATCGAGAGGGAAGAGGGAAGTTTGAAATTTCGTTAATCTAGAGAATTCGAATTACAAGGAAACTTTAAGCTAAGTACATTGAAAATGAAATTTGACAGCATAAGAATACTCTAAAACTACCACTACCGTACTCCTAATCCTAAATTAACTAACTAGCTCAATTGTGGGAGAGGAGGTGTAGACCACGAATCACTTCTTTTATCATACAAACACAATCACAATGATGACACTCACTAACATGGAAATCAAGAACAAGAGATATGTGGTTAAATTTCTAGTCTAATGATTATATTCAACAATGAAGATAATACATGGACTAGGGAGGGTTTTTGCTATCACACACACACACTCTTTTTCTTTTGTAAATAATGAGGCACCTTGTAAAAGAGATGTGTGTGTGTTGTTTATACGAATCACAGCCAACACATGGCTTGTGATTGGGCTTTGACTTGGACCTTAAAGTGGGCTTAATAATTACACTACACAAATAATTAACTTACAAACATTACTAATGCTATAAGCCCACTAAACAAAATACATATTATACACGACACATTAATTCTAAACGTCAAATGACCATCACTTCCTAAATAGCATAAAATAAATGCTAACAATCTCCCCCTAAGGGATGGTCATATCAATGATGCTCCCGTGATTGGTCTTTTGCATTTGATGTCTTGAACTTCGTGTGTCACTGTATAATATTCTTCAATCAATGTTCCTTTATGCACTGTGATCTTCAAAGAGTCGACTTTGAGTGTTCTTGCCTTGATCTACATCTTCTGTCCTGAAGCGTCGTCGTTGTAGATGATGATGGTTGATAGACTTTCGTCGGTACCTGCATAAAACAGTTAGCAATAATTCGTCCTTTGGCCATCATGTCACGAGGCAAGATCCTTTGATCTCATTAAGACTCATACAACTTGTATCCTTTTGAGTGAACACAAGTGTATTGCATAGGAAGTGTTCCTAAGAGATCTTTTGATGAATCTCATGTCTCTAGACTCAATAATGTGCGTTTTGGTTTTAGTCATCGGAGGCATGGAGCAGAGTGCCACCTTTTCAATATCAACACATCTCGGAGTGAGAGGTCGATAGATTACGTAGTGTTCTCCGTGAGAAATGAAACAAATATCTTTTAAGAGATATCTGAGTGGATAGGAGGGGTGGTGCATTGCGTCACTGGGTCCATGACGTCTTGTCTTCAATACCAGTATCACCTTGGTGAGTACCGATAGCAGATGTATTGACCCGGTTTCTGTCCTAAGTTTTCATGGAGGGCTATTTCTTTTCACCCTTACAAAAACTTTTCTTTTTCATTCTTCAACCCCTTCTTTCTCCTTTCTCATTATACTCCTTTTTCCAATCTTTCCTAAGGACTTCTAATGCTAAACTATTGGAATAGTCCTTGGGTAGATCCCTCCGGTTCTGGCGGATCATTGGACATAACCTAACCATAATCACCTTATTACTCCATGATTATCCTAGATTATTTGTCACATGCCATTAAACCTTGTGAAAATCTCTCAACGTGTTTATGAGAAAACACATTTTGTTAACACATCGAGAGTTTTGCATTTATGAAACACTCCCCCTTCACATGTGCTCATGCAATTTAAATAAATTGCACATGTTGGGTAGAGTTCGCACATTTGAATTGATCGACTTTCAATGAACATAACCTTTGCGGGACACGCTTACATCACTAGTTAGACTAGTTTGAAATTATTACCCGTCCCAGTCATATTCAATGATCATCTCTCGAATTGGTACATTCTACTCAGACAAGTCCTTTGCGAGACACGCTTGCATCACTGGTAAACCAGCTTGAAATTATTACCCGTCCAGGACATGTCTTTTCGAGAACGGACATTTAGTTTCGTCAATTCGAGGTTTCATGCTGAGTCTTTTTGAAGAACTCGTTTTGAGATTCAAACGACAAAACTTCTTTTAGATCACATTTTAATCACGTCCTCTCCCCCATATATATAAACACTTAATCTCCCCCTCAAAAATAGCATGAAGTGATATTTTTGAAAACAGTTGATTAAAATGAAACTTGTTGTGGAGAGACGGACTGATTTTAGCATGAAAAATGGAACATTTTTCTTTTTCTACGCCCCCTCTATTAGAGCAAATGGTTAAACGTTTGAGTTTAAAGGCATTTAGAGGTCTTTGAGGGAGTTCTTGTGAGCACAAAATTTATAAAAAGACTTTGACAATCTTTTGAAACAATTTTGATTAAGTGCTCACAGGTTTTAGCTTTTCGCCATTAACATTGCGAGTTCTGATCGGAAATAATCAAAAGTCATTCAATGTAGCGCGGGTTTCGTACTGAAATGCACGAAAGCCTTAATGAAGAAATTTGAGAAACGACATGTTTTAGAAAAACATAAAAAATAACTCTCGCTCAAGCATCTGTAAACACCCGTGTCATTGTTGAATGACAATTCTAGATACGTACAGAATATTGATTAGACAAGAGACATGTCGTTAGAAGAATATTTTTGGTTTTTGATGTTTTATATTTTTTATGTCTTTTTGAAGTTTTCTATTTTTATATTTTGATTTTGAAAAAGTATATACGTAACTATTTACCAAAAATATATACGTAACTATTTACAAAACATATTTACATATATATATATATTTTCATGCGAAGCTTTATGAAGTAAATCAATATGATTCGAGAAGACTTTCTAACTCTTCGGGAGTTAGGCTTCGCATGCCAATTCGACGAACTAAGTTTTCAAACCGCTCTTTTGGGAGGGCTTTAGTAAATAGATCAGCGAGTTGGTATTCAGTCTTAACGAAAAACAATTCAACAGTACCCTCTTCAACGTGCTCTTTTATGAAGTGGTAGCGGACTCTAATATGCTTGGTCTTCGAGTGTTGCACTGGGTTGCACGAGATGGCTATGGCACTTTTTGAATCGCAATACAAAGGTATGCGGTTGAAAGAGAAACCATAATCCGTGAGCTGTGTTCTCATCCAAAGGACTTGAGCACAACATGCAGATAGAGACACATACTCGGCCTCTGCTGTTGATAAAGCAGTGCAATCTTGTTTTCTTGACGACCAGCCTACTAGCTTTTCTCCCAGAAATTGTGCTCCGCCTGATGTACTTTTCGCTGTTACTTGGCATCCAGCATGATCGGCATCTGAAAAGGCAATTAGTGTAAACTCCGAATCCTTTCGGATACCAAAGTCCCATGTTAATGGTTCTTCGAAGGTATCGAAAGATCCGTTTAACCTCTTGGAGGTGAAGTTCGGTAGGCCTTGCCTGAAACCGTGCTAATAAACACACAGCAAAATGTATATCTGGTCGGCTTGCAGTTAGGTACATGAGAGAACCAATCATGCTCCGATATTTCTTCAGATCCATGGGTTTCCCATATAGGTCAGCGCCAATTTTTGGTGAAGTGACCATTGGAGTACCAACAGAGTCACAATTGTCCATTCCATGTTTTTTCAAAATCTCAATTGTGTATTTAGCCTGATTAAGAAAAATACCACGTGGGGATTGATGAATTTGTAAGCCTAAAAAGAATTTTAATTCACCCATCATGGACATTTCGAATTTGCTTTTCATGAGATTTGCAAAATGTTTTGAATGTGTTGGATTAGTGGACCCAAATATTATGTCGTCCACGTAAATCTGAACAATCAAAATATCATTTTTGTATTTTCTTGTAAACAAGGTTGGATCAATCGTTCCTTTGGTGAAATAATTTGACAACAAGAAAGATGATAACTCGTCATACCACGCCCGTGGGGCTTGTTTCAAACCATAGATTGCCTTCTTTAGCTTGTAGACGTATTCCGGATGATCTTTGTCAACGAAACCGTCTGGTTGACTCACATACACTTCTTCTTTCAGAGTTCCATTCAAGAAAGCGGTCTTGATGTCCATCTGATAAACCGTGATGTTCTTGTGAGCGGCATAAGCTAAGAAAATCCTGACAGCTTCAAGCCTTGCAACTGGTGCGAATGACTCTTCAAAATCTATCCCTTCTTCTTGTCTGAATCCCTTTGCCACCAGACGAGCCTTGTTGCGAATCACAGTCATTTCTTCATCCTTTTTGTTTTTCCATAACCACTTAAGATCAATGACTAGTTTGTCAATTGGTCTTGGAACTAAATCCCAGGTGTCATGGATTTGAAATTGAAGAAGTTCTTCCTGCATCGCTTCAATCCAGGCATTATCTGCCATTGCATCCCGAATGTTCTTAGGTTCTATGAGACTGACTGAGCAGACATAGATGCACATGTCGAAATCGGTATGAAGTTGTTTTCTCGTCTGAATTGGTCTTGAGGGTTCACCAATAACCTGTTCAATCGGATGGTCTTTTGTCCACTGTAATGTTGAAGGATACCTTGGACTGAATAACTGCGTGTTAGTCGGTTCATGTAATCTGGAAGATGATTCACCAGATTCCGTTCCAAACGGGTTTTCAAAGACTTCTTCGTCTAACACAACATTATTTGGTTCTTGCTCATCAATTCTCGGTAGAACAATTTCAATGAATGGAGTTTTAGGAGTAGATGTAGATGATGTTGATGGTGAGGGAGTTGGTGCGCTAGCTTCGAATGTTGTAGATACATCTGGATTTGGTGGAGTTGGTGGTGGTTGTTGATGTTGAGTGGTTGCAGCGGAATGTTGGTTAGATGCATTTGTCGAAGCGCCACCATAGTATTCATCGTACATGAACTCGAAGAAATTATCCATTTCTTGAGATGTGGGTTGTTCCTCATGAATTGATTGAGCTCCTTGAGGTGCGAGTCCCGAACTGATATGTCCGGAAGTCATCGGGTTAAGCGCGGGTTCTAGAGCGAGTCTCTCAGAAGCCATTTGTGAAATTTCATCAAACTTCACATTCATCGTCTCCATGATCTTTTTCGTTCTCCTGTTGTACACCCTGAATGCCCTCGAGTTTTCAGAATAACCAATGAAGATTCCAATATCACCCTTAGCCTTCAACTTTCCTAGATCTTCCCTGTCATTTGTTGGATAGCATAAAGCGCCAAAAACATGAAGATAAGAAATATCCGGTTTTCTGTTGTTGACAAGTTCATATGGGGTTTTATTGAATCTTGGATGGATTAGGGATCGGTTTTGAGTAAAACAAGCAGTTGATACAGCATCTGCCCATAAGAATAAAGGAGCACTGGAATAAATCAGCATAGTGCGAGCAGCTTCTACAAGGGTACGATTCCTTCTTTCAACTACCCCATTCTGCTGTGGAGTTCTAACAGCTGATGTCTGGTGAGTAATACCAGTTTCTTCAAAGAATGTTCTTAACTCCTGATTGACAAATTCCGTGCCATTATCCGTTCTCACTATCCTAACTGGAGCTTGAAGTAGAACTTGAATCCGCTTCAGAAAGGTGATGATGGTGCTTGGTGTTTCATCTTTTGATCTCAAAAACTTTACCCAAGTATATCTTGAATAGTCATCAACAATTACAAGAATATACTTCTTCCCATTAATGCTTTGAACTCTCATCGGGCCACATAAGTCCATGTGCAACAGATGCAACCTATCAACCGAACTAGGTACGGGTTTAGGTTTATATGTTGCTCTTTTGCTCTTTCCCTGCTCACATGATGGACATAGGTGTTCTTTGGTGTATTTGAATTTAGGAAGACCGGAGACGATGTCGTCTTTGGCAAGCTTGTTGATCATGTCAAAGTTCAGATGGGACAAACGTCTATGCCACAACCAGGATTTTGTTTCGCCTGCCCTGGTCATGAGACAAATAGGTGATGAAGAGGCCATTTGGTTTATGTCAATGGCATAAAGATTGGTGCCACGATCCCCAATTAAGAGATCATCCCCAACCAAATTCCTGACAAAGCAAGTGTTTCTCCGAAATGCAACCTCTAAATCAGCATCACAAAACTGTCCGACAGAGAACAGATTGTGTCCCAACCCTTCGACATAGTAAACCCGAGTGATCAGATAATTTCCAAACCGAAGATCTCCATAACCCAGAATAGCTGCAACATGATCATTCCCAAAACGTACAGTCCCCATGAACTGCCACACAAAATTGATCAGCAGCTTCAGATTCCCGGTCATGTGCTTGGAGCAACCCGAGTCGACGATCCAAAGACAGATTTCAATGACCTGAGAAGAACAGAAGAATTTGTATATGGAAACCGTGTAACAGTTGGTTCCAAGGGGTTAGTTGTAACAGGTGGAGTACACTTAGAGATGGTTTCTGTTGATGCATTGGGAACTATTTCTAATGTGCCATTCTTAAGTGTGAACATTCTACCCGTCGGTTTCCATGCACAAAACTTAGAGTGATCCTTAGGCAATAGGCTGCTAGTGGTTTTTCTAGCTTTTGCAATAAGTCTACTGATGTATCTAGACTTAGCCTTAGTTACTAAAGGAACCTTTTTCTGTTCAAGCATATCATTCTTTTTCACATCATTAGAAACATTATCATCACAAGCATTTACAGACAAAGATTTCTTTTGCATTAAACAATCAGAATCATTACATGCATTAGAAATAGGAGTCTTAACATTACAACTAGATGACAAATGTTTCTTCTTGGGAAGCGGTAAATTCCTAGGGTGTTCTTCTACTTTCTTGCTTGCACTCTCAGAAACAGATGGGACACTAGGTTTCTTGATATTGCTCCTAGTCTGTCTGCTGCTCCTAGAGTTGCTTTCTAATCCTGTAGAAGGTAAGGCACACTCATTAGAATTCATGTTGTTGTCCTGAGATGTTGTTTTAGCAGTCCTAATCTCGTTTGGATTATCTTTAATACTTTTGTCTATCGCCCTATATGTTTTAGATGTAGAGGCAGACGCAGTAGTGGGACTAATCCTATAAAGGCCGGGTGCAATCACATTAGTGTTCTTGACAACAGCTTTCCCTTTTTGTTTCTCATTAGGCAAGGGGGTTAATGGTGCAATACCCGTAGTTTCCTCACCCTGCCCTTTTTGACTTGCAAGCTGAGACTTCAAAAGATTTATTTGTTCTTGCATGTTTTTGTAAGAACGCTCATACGACAGTTTGTCATACTTGCATTCTTCCTTTTTCGTATCAAGTTGTTTAAAATATGTGCAATTTTGTTTTTCAAGCTTCAAAAGTGCCTTTTCATATTTTTCAGCAATTTGAGAAGTCTCAGCTCGAAGTGTTTCATCATCCTCCACAGAATATGTTTGGAAAATAATAGACATGATATCGGTCGATAGAGCTTCGAAAGAAAGAGAGTCATTTTGTTGTTCCAAAACTTTTATGTGTTCCAAGTATTCATTGGCTTCATTCACTAAGGATTTGTGGTCCTTAACAAATGCTGCTGATTCTTTCAAAAGATTATTTTCCACGTTTTGAACAACCGCATAGATTGCAGAAATGTGTGGATTAATTTCCGATTCAAAAATCTCTTTAATTTCATCCTGAGCACCTGAAAACCATTCAAATTTTTGACTGTTTGTTTTGGAAGCCACAATACTTTGAAGTGTTTCAATTCTCTGTTTAAGATCCACCAAGTATAGTCTAGCTGCACTTGTATCAAAAGTGTTTTTAGATGCCATTTTTTGAATGTTAGACAGATGAATTGAGACAGCTTTTTGTCTTGTGAAAACCACTGGTTTTTGAAAAAACAGAGGTGACTCCTTTTTAACAAGATGAACCCCAGCAAGTCTGTTAACTTCATTATAGTCAATTGGTTTAATTTCTGGGTTCATTTGTCTCATTTTGACTCGTCTCTTTTCAGTACGCTCAATCGTTTCATCCGAATCATAAATCTCAATCGGATCATGATTATCATTTAGCACACTACCATTATATAACACATTCTGACTTTTCTGAGCTTTCTTGAGATAAGAAGGGTTTTCACAACCGATAGCCGTTTTCTTTAGCGTATGTAAAATCGGGTTTGGATCGTTTATTAACAAGTTAACTGTTTGTGCCGAATGACCCGTTTTTACAATTAAATCTTCCAACTTTGCAATGGTTTCCTTTTTGTCAGTGATCTCTTTTTGAAGATCTTTTTCACATTTTGAAAACCTTTCATTCAACTCCTTCTTTTCTTTTTCAAGATTGGAATAAGTTGTTTTTTGTTTTGAAAGCTGGTTGGTTAGTTCAGAAATTTCTTTGTTAAGAGATTTGATTTGCAAATTCAAATTAACATCGAGAGTGTCAAATTTTATTTGCAAATGTTTCTCTCTTAACTCAGCATTTCTTAAGCTAACCTCAAGTTCTGACTGTTTTTCGTTATGAAAAGCATAAGCTTGTGCATTCACCTTATAACTCTCAAGCTCAGCGGTCAATTTTTCATTCGCGGCCTTAACCTCGCGATTGACCGTTTTAACTTTCTCAATTTCAATACTACAATTATTCAATAATGATTCAAACATAGCACGTGTTTCCTCATCATTATCAGTATGCGGTGACTCTAATTCTTCATTAGGATCCATATCTGGAGTTACCAAATTAGTATTACTACAACTTGGTTCATCCATGTATGTGTCATAAATAAGATTAGGAGTCTCAGGATACTGTTCATTTTGAGGTGACATATCAAACATTTCATTATTATGACATGTAGCATATTGTTGTACCTCTGAAACCGCATTAGTGTCAAAAGCAGGAGGTGCTTCTGAGTCTGTGTCGTACTTTGCCTCCTGGAGACTAGCCATAAAAATGCAGTTTGCATCGATGTCTTCAAGATCTTCTGAAGCATCCATAATAGCCATGAAGTCATTCTCTTCTGCACTTAACTGAAGCCCAACCGTTTCCTTGTTTGCCAACATTAATGCTTTCTGCAAGTAAGCTGGATCCCTCTTATTCGGCTTGTCTGGACAGTTCCTAGCCATATGACCAACACCCTGACAATTGAAGCACTTCATCATATTACCCTGATTCCTATTCCCAGCTCCCTGAGCAACATTCCCAAACTGATTCCCAGCATGCTGTACCCTTTGATTACCAACAGCATTACCCATCTGATTTCCTGCAAACTGACCCATCTGATTACCAACATACTGCCCTGCATTCTGATTACCCATCTGATATCTTGGAGCATATCCCTGCTGATTCCCATATCCCCCAACCATCTGACCTTGCTGTCCCATGTTGAAACTCGGCTGTGCAATCTGCTTGTTGCGAGTGTTCGATGAGATTCGTTGATTGTTGTTGGTGGGTGTGGAGTAACGTCCTTGGAATGCTTTTGATAGGTAGGCAAAAGCTTGAGTCAAAGGATCAATTGACTCATCCTGATCATGTTGATCTGGGTGTTGCGGGTATTGTTGTTGTGGGATTTCATGTTGTTGTTGTGGGTAGAATGGTGATTGTGGAATATACTGTTGTTGCATGAATTGCTGAGTGGATGATGATGATGATGGTTGTGCACTGACTGTTGCAGGTGTAGGTGTTTGGACTATGAGTGCAAGAGGATCTTGTTTGTTTAGCTTGTTTCTCTTGTCTGACTTCATTTGCCTCTGCTTGGTTTTGTTTTAGGAAATCATAAAGCTGATCATAGTTCATCTTGTGAAGGTTTTGTGTCTGGTTGACAATAGTAACATATCGTCCCCATTCTTCAGGAAGGTTGTTGATGAACTTGATATTTTGAACAATTGGTTTAGGTGCCAAATTGTTTCTGATCAACTCATTCATTAGAGTACAAAACCGTGTATAGAAAGATTCAATCTGTTCAGCTGGAGTAGATGTGAACTTCTCCCATTCAGTCAGAAGCTTGTTTTCCATTTCTTGTTTACCAATATCTGTACCATAACAAAGTCTTCTGACTTGTTCCCACATTGCATGAGCAGTTTCACAACTGTCTACAGCACAGAATATATCTTGTGGTAACCCAAGTTGGATTAGATGCATTGCCAAGTTATCAGCTTCAATTTGCTTCCAATCATCTGCCGTATAATCCTTTTCTTCTTGGATTTTGTAAGTTGCTGCAACGGGAGGTTCTGAAGTTCGATCTTCAGCTGTAAGTTCCGTCCTACGAGGCTTGAATGGACCTTTCTCAACGGAGTTAGCCAAGAGTCTACCTTGTCCATTAGGTTTAGATTTCATATAACGAAGCATACGACTCGTCCATGGAAGGTAACCACCTTTTTCTAACATTGGAGGTCGGTTTTCTGAACCTGCGGCATGAATGTCTTGTTGTGTAGTCATCTTGAAATTATTATATGATAAAGTGGATTGAGGATCTGGTATGTGATAAAACACATACCATTTCTAGACCAAAACCGGACCCAAATAGACCAAAAACCCGACCAAAATGCCAAATATATCGTGTTTTTGTGTTTTTACATATGCAGGCACGGATATCGAAGAAAAGGACAAAATCAAGCAAAGAACCGGGAAACCGAGCACGAGATATGGAAGTGTTATTTGTAGCCGATGCCGAGGAGAAATTATGGTCAAAGTCAACCCGAGGTCCTCATATTTTCAGAGATTGTCAAATTCACCCTTGGATCTACTTTGGAATAATGACAGCAATGATCCCTTAAAATTCAGAAAATACACATTGGTCCTTGAACTTTAACCAAAACCAAATCCAAACTAAACACAAAAACCGGATTAAAAAAAAAACAAACCCACTTCAAAATTTACCCACACCATCCTAAATACCCCAAAGCCCAATCACTACCACCGGCCCAACCTTTACCCTAACCACAAACCCGATCCAACAACTTTTAAACCCGGTCAAACCATGATAAAACACTACTCGGTCATAGAGTCAAACAAAAGAAATAACAAACAATCACTCACCCTCTTATCTCTTTCTCACAACCCGCTCCCAAATTCACCCCTAATTCCCAATTTACCGATGAACCCTAAAAATTACATAACAAAATTACCACAATTAAGGGTAAGGTGGTCATTGCACGGACTTCGAGGATGCCTATGACACAAGGAATGACGCGTGGCAGCATGTGATTGGTTCGAACACGTAGCTATTTTGATCGTACGGAGGAAAATGAAGCTTGGAGATGAAGGGAAGATCCAAGGGTGAAGATGGCTGTGGATTCACGCGGATCGCCAACGTGGACTCTCCAGAAGAATCGATCTAGCGCTATAAATAGCGGGGATCACTCCCGATCGAAGGCTAGTTTTTTTTAGTAGTTAATTTTTTTTTAGATAGAAATATTTTTATTTTAGTTGTTTTATTGTCGATTTTTTTTATTTCGATTGTATCCGCATTTAATTTTTGTAATCGATAATTTTGATTAATGAAAGATTATTTCAGTTTTGTTTTAATTATCTCATTGTTTTGAGTTATTATAATTGTTTTGAGGTTAATGTTCTAGTTGAAATAAATTTTTATCCGAATTAAAGTAAATCGATTTGGTTTTTAGTTTTTAGTTTAAAGTTTAAATCGATTTTGTTTAATCGATTTTGAGGTTAATTTTGGTTTTGTTTTTGTTTTCTGAGTTTCAATCTAAAAAAAAAAAAAAAAAAAAAAAAAAAAAATTTATAATCAGCTGATATGATGATAAGTTGGTTATTCTGATAAGTTGGTTATGCTGATGGGGTCGAGAGAAGCAGGATATTGGGTTGTTATTTACTGGCTTACTTAAGCCTGGGTTCAGATCATTGGTTGGAAATTGGTTTCGATAGTAGCTATTATGGGTTTATTTTAGTGGCTTATAAGCCTGGGTAGGTTCAGTTTTAAAGTTCTGAAATCACTTCGTTTAAGCTAAGGATAAGGTGTAAGTTTCATTCTGTTAAATTTTCCAGTACTGATCATTGTTGCTATTGTTTTTTTTTCATTATCCTTGGTTTTTTTTGTAGTGTTGGTTTAGTATAAGTTTAGAGTAAAATTGCACTAGACTTCAACTTATTTTAGTAGGGCTGTTAGTAGCTAAGCTTATTAGAATTTCATCGCGGCAATTTTTGAAGTTAATCTAGTAGTTAAAAGAGGTTTTGAAAGGATTGTTTTAGTTTTAAAGTTGAATTGCACCTTTGCTGCTCTTTTCATTATTTTTCTGCTATCAAAAAAAAAAAAAAAAATAGTTCAGCAGCTCTTGTGTTTTTCACTGCTGATCTAGGCCAATTTTAACCCAGCAATTGAGTATTTGTGATAGGTCTTTTCGGATTTTTATAATCTTTGCTTGACAAGCTTTCCAAAACAGTCTTCGGTTTCAAAATTGGTTAAATTTTGAGCGTTTTATGAGCGTTTGAAAAGTGCTAGTTGAAAATACCATCTGTGTTAAAACTTTGTTCTTAAGTTTCTGAGTTTATCATTTTTAGTCCCTGTAGTTCTATTTGAGTTAAATTCGTGACTGGTAGTTTTAGTCTTAAAATAGTTTGTTTCTTTTGGCAAATTTAGCCCATGTCTTTTATTAAATCTATAATAGTTTCAGTTTTTGCAACTTTAGTCCCTAGCTTTTATAAAATTTTAATTTTCTTACATTTCTTTTATAGGATAATTTTTCTAAACTACATTTTCAGTCCATTAGTTTTTTCTACTTTTGCAATTTAGTTTTAAATAGTTTTAATTCATAAAAAATAATTAAAAAGTCAAAAAAAAAATATTTTTCTTTTTCCAAAAAATTTTCTTTTATCATTTTTAATATAGGAAAATTATTTTGATATTTTTAGGTTTTAAATTTCACAAAATCATTTTTATTTACGTTTTATAATTCGTCGCGTGACGTTTTTAAATTCAAATTTTCGTTTTAGGTTTACATGTTTAGTTTAATTGTTTAATTAGTTTAATTAGTTGTTTTTATTTCATATTTAATTGTTCGTAGTATAAAATCAAAAATCAATCACTCTTTTTCACTCATTCACGACACGTATTCGACACCTTAACAAAGACTCGATATTCGACCTTCGTTGGGAAACGACCCGGGGAAAACGCATACGTTGCTTTTTCCTTCGGAAATAAAAGCACTACCAAAATACTAGAATCATCAAAAAAATGGCGCCGCTGCCGGGGAAGGCTTGAAAAGAGTTGGAGTTTCGCCATACGAATTGTGTTTTGAAGACCCTTCCTCGGAAGTTATCGTTTTCATAAAAAATAAAAAATACAAAAAGAAAATAAATAAATAAAAAAACTTTTCCTAAAGTGTTTTCACCATTAATAATAAATCCTCGGTCTTCCGTTGAAGGAGGGCGGTTGTAAACCATTCCGAATAAACAACAAAAGAGATCGGAAAATTAAACGTTTCTTGGATTATTTCTTTACTACAACCTAATTACGGGGTTTAAGGAGGTCTTGACATTAAATTGCAGACCGAAGAGAGATCCATTCTTCTCTCCCGCCACGCTGCGCGTAGTTTTGAAAGAAACGAGTACGGTTGATTAACGATCACCAAAAAAATAATAAATCTAATTTTTTTTTATAAAAAACCAAAAATATTTTCTTTTTCAAATTGATTTTTGTTTTTATGAAAATCCCAAAAATAATCTTCGTCTTCTCTTATATGTTTAATTTTTAACTTCTAATCCTCTAAACCGATAATTCTTTCTCTTCACCCTCTTATGTTTAATTCTTATGGATCCGACTTGTTTTAATTGTGGAGAACCGTTCTTCGAAGGTTCATGTGTTTGGTGTACGTGTGAACAATGTGGTAGTGATATTCATGATGGCGTTTGTTTGAATTGTAATTCTCCCGAATATGTTCACAATTCGTTTAACAATTTTTCAAACGTTCCCGATTATTATCCGACACCACCACCACCACCACCTTCGTTCACTTGTTTTAGTTGTGGAAACCCATCCGATGAAGGATCACCGTGCAGACAATGTTTTTGTAATCAATGTGGATACACGAATTGTATATGCTATGTCCCGAATGCTGAAACGTCTTATGCTTGTGATACGAGTTTTGATAATTATCCTCAAAACGATTTCAATCTTCCTTTTCAAAACTCGTATGAGCAAGTACCGTATTATAATGGTGAGTCATTTCAAAGTTCGTCAAATTTTGAAAATTGTGGGGGATCGTTTGATAATTCTTATTTTGAGCCAAATTTGTGTTACGATTCTCATGGTTTTAACCAACCCCCACAAAATCCCGGAAATTGTCCAAATCAAGAGAGATTGAGCGAAATTGAAAAAATTTGGGAAGACTTCCAAGAAGTTAAGAGATTAGTGATTAAACATTATACTTCTACTCCCGATCATCATGAGAAGTCTATAGAAGAATTACTTGCCGAGGAAAGAGCGTCCAATTATCAAAAGTCTTTTATTTACGACGACTATGATAAGAAAATTTCGATCAACCTTTTCCCTCAAAGAGTATCTACCTATGACGATGATTCCGATGATGACGAGGAGAGATTTGTTCCGGTAACCTTCCCTCAGATTGCACCCGTCTTTCCGACCATAGAAACCGAGGACTCTCTAAAAATGGGGGACGAGCATCTCGACATTATTCCGGCAACGGAATTAGACAATGTTGAGAACCTTGTCCCAATCCCAAGTGAGTCTAAGGAAATATTTGACGGTGAATTTGATTCACAATCTTATGGAGATTCCCTTGACGTTTCCGAGATTACTTCCGGAATTTTCTCTAATCCTCTTTTTGAATATAATAAAGAGTACACTTTCAGTGTTATTAATCCTCTTTTTGATGAGGGGTTAGAGAACGTCGAGGACGAGGACTCTACAAGTAATGAGTCAGATACGGAGACAATAATGGACGAGGTGCAAACTTCTAGCATACAAAGTACAACACATGTCCCACCTCCGTATATCCTTTCAGAGCTCAAGCTCAAAGACGAACTTCATAAGAATCATATCATATCTCCTCCAGAGTATGATTTCTATGATTTTGAGGAAGATCATGACCCGGGGGGAGATGTACTCTATCCTAAGAGTTTGACTATCAATGATTTCACCCCGACCCTCCCTCCCGAGGTATTCAAGAGCTTTGATGACGAAGAATGGGTCCCCATTCTGATAATGATCTTTCTTCCTTTCTTCACCTACCCGGTGACTTCTCCTCTCATTCACTCCTTAGGGAGTGAAGACACCATCTTTGACCCCGGCATCTCCGTTCTTTCATGCCGGGTGTCCGTTACTTGCTCCCCCAAGGACAATTAAATTCGGGGTCGAGTCAAGCTCATGTGACTCGGTTACCAAAAACAAGCGCTTCGTGGGAGGCACCCCATGCTTATCCATCTATCTTCTTATCTATTTTCTAATAAGTGAGTGAGGAGGGATCCCCTCTTCCGTATCTTGTGTTTCGTGTTTTCTGTGCTGTGTCCAGGAATGACCCGATGATGAAGACTCTCGTGCTCGTAGTTTCCTTCACGCTACTCGAGTTTCATCATTCGCTGCTTATCGATATCCTAAATCTTATCGTTTTACATTTATCTTTTGGCATAATTCATAAACGGCCTTAGATTTATGTAGGAGAACCCTTACCTTTAAGACATTGAGGACAATGTCTCGTTTTAGTCTGGGGGGGTAATCTTGCGATTTGATTTTCGCTTTGCATTTTTGCCGTTTTCTCATGCAACCCCGTTTTTCCTCCAAAATTGAAAAAATCCAAAAAAATGAGAAAAATTTAAAAATTTTTTGCAAAAATATAATAAGTTTTGACATTTTTGTTGATTTTCCGCTGGAGAGAGTAGGAATAAAATTCTGACTTGACCGGGCGTGTTGAGCCCTAGCTTGTTCCCTTAACCGTTTATAATCTATAAGCTCGTGCTAGTCTTTTACACAAGGAGCTAGAAAACGCGAATTCTTTTTAAGAATTTGCAAGTTCCCGTATTCGACTTTATATACGCATGGCTTGATTATAAGGCTAAGCATTCGCGGATCTTATTATTTAAGATTTTAAATTTGCGAAGAACGAGAAATGATAGAGTTGTTTATAAGCTAGATTGCTAAACGTGGAGTAGTTGGATCTCTTTAAAGCTCATCGAAGTTATTTGTGTTCTTTTTGTTCCCATCAGCTTGTTTCACCAAAAATAGTACTCTATAAATAATTAAAGCTATTTTGGTTTTGGCGAAATTTAGTTTTTAATCCTTCTTAAGAGAATCCTTGCTTATGGAAGTTGGGTACACATCAAGGTACTGCCAGTGTTACGGTGTAATAGACTATTCCATCTTGCCGGCTCACAACCGATGTTGGGATTGTTATAAAAGCCGTAGGACTCGGGATTTGGCAAAATATATAATGAACAATGAATAATAATAATAATCCAAAGCCATAAAAAGTTTTCTGCATCTTGCCGGTTCGCAGCCGATGTTGTAGACTTCTAATAAAGGCAGAGGAATAATTCCAAGGTCATAATAGACTATCACATCTTGCCGGTTCGCAGCCGATGTTGTGATTGTTATAAAGGGCCAAGGATCAATAATAATATGTGCTTAATAATGTTAAAAATGCCAAATTTCGACTCCGAGGTATCCTAATAAAGGCTTCCGTCTCTGGACTCGTAGATGAGTTGTTTCGGTCGCAAATAAAAGGGATATCCTCAAAATCGTGTTAAATCAGAGACCTTGTTGTGGACCTCATTTTTGTATGCAACGGTTTTCGAGGGAAGGTTTGGAAACTACTTAGCGTCTAAACTAAGGTATCTTTATCGGCTTAACAGGATCGTTTCAACAAAATAGAAGTTGTTTTCGTTGATGGTTGAACTTGAACTTGATGTTGATGATTTGGTTTGTTGTTGATGATCGTTGATGTTGTAACAAATTAAATAACGTTACGAAACTTGATTCAAGTATAATTAAGACAAAGTCAAAAGATTACAATTTCGACAAAAAGTTATGTAAATTACAATTTAGATAAACACGACACTTTCTAGGGAAATTACAATTTGACCAAAATTTATACAAATTATGGCAAAATATAATTTAGATAGAAAAATATCTTATTTATACAAATTCGGTAATTTATATAAAATCTAACACTTTTATACAAAAGGTTAGATAACCGTTTGTCGAAGTATTTTACACTCTTATACAAGAGTAAAAATACCGAGTTCACTTTCGAGTTGACGAAATTACGTTCGAATCAAATCCTTAAAAGTTATCTAACTTTGAAGTCTTTTAATCACAATTGCGAGGGCCAAAAGTGTCTAATCCGAAAGATATCCTATTGCAGCTGAAAGTACAAGGACTAAAGTTGCCAATTCCAAAAATTGCATCAATTGCGAGTCAAAATGTTGAATTGCGAGGCCCAATTGCGATAAAATGCTCCAAATGCGAGACTTGGCTTGAATTGCGACACACAATTGCGAGAAAACCTTTGAATTGCGAAAACAGCACACAATTGCGAGACTAATCTTGAATTGCGATAAAACTGCTACAATTGCGAAACTTCAGTGGAATTGCGAGATGCAATTGCGATAAAATGCGACAATTGCGAGACCAGTCCTGAATTGCGATAGCAGTTGAATTTCGATAGAGCAGCAGTAATTGCGAGAAGCAGTCAATTGCGACAGAACCACTGAATTGCGACAGAATTCTGCTTTTTGGCCACTTTTGTTGACTTTTGAGCCACTTCCCACGTGATGTCTTATTTCAAGAGATATGGCTGACACCTTTACACCAAGTTGCTATTATTCCTGACAAACTTCAACCACTTGACCAATAATATCCAAAAAAACACAAAAGTGAATTCTTCTTTAACACACTTCGATCAAAGAAACTATGAACACCAAACAAAAGTGCAGATATTTCCCAAAAACCAACTGAGAAATACTCACTAAATCACAACCCAAGTAGTTAACACCTTAACAAACACAACCTTGCAAATGTATTTTGCTATTTGATTTCAAGAGAAAATCACCACAAAGTCACGTTTTTAGAAGCAAAAAAAAACAGTGGGTAATTTTTTGAAACAAACCAAACTTACAAACCTTCTACCTTGAAGATTGGCTCATGTATACCACTTGTAGACCACGAATCACTTCCTTTATCATACAAACACAATCACGATGATGACACTCACTAACATGGAAATCAAGAACAAGAGATATGTGGTTAAATTTCTAGTCAAATGATTATATTCAACAATGAAGATAATACATGGACTAGGGAGGGTTTTTGCTATCACACACACACACTCTTTTTCTTTTGTAAATAATGAGGCACATTGTAAAAGAGATGTGTGTGTGTTGTTTATACGAATCACAGCCAACACATGGCTTGTGATTGGGCTTTGACTTGGACCTTAAAGTGGGCTTAATAATTACACTACACAAATAATTAACTTACTAACATTACTAATGCTATAAGCCCACTAAACAAAATACATATTATACACGACACATTAATTCTAAACGTCAAATGACCATCACTTCCTAAATAGCATAAAATAAATGCTAACAAACGGAGGGCTATTTATAGCTGGCTTGTGAAGGTTCTAGTCTCTGCCAAGTCATCAATCCGTGTGAATTTGTGCTAGTTTGAATCATCATCAGCCCTCAGATCAATCCCCCAATCATCATAGCCATTTGATCAATTCCCATGAGGTGTCACGACCAATAGCAGCTTGCCACGTAGCCATTCGTGCGTCTCTGCTCTTCTCTGACACTCTGGCAACTTCTAGAATCCCAATGATTAGACAATTGTGCCCTTAATTGTGGTAAATTCGTACAGTTAATGAACTAGGGTTTATGGAACAGTAGATATTTCTGGGTAAAAAATGAATTTGGGGCGCGGGGATAATTTTTTTATTTTTATTTGACTCACTTTTATTACTTTGACCGGGTTAAGTATTTGGGTTGGGTGGATCGGGTTAAGGGTAGGGGAAGTGGACTGGGCTGGGGTGTAGTGGACTGTGGGTTTAATGGTTAGTGGATTGGGTTTGTTTTATTAAAAATCCGGGTATATAAGGGTTTTTTTGATAAGTGAAATACTTAAGGGCTATTTTTGTATTTTCAGAATTCTCAAGGACTGAATTTGCCAAATTTCCAAATTTGGTTCAAGGGCCATTTTTGTCATTTGGTGAGATTCTGAGGGTTGATTTTGGCTTTTGAGCGAAAATATCTTTCCCGGCTTCGGCTCTTGACCTTCTTCACAAATCCCGTGCTCGGTTTGTCTTTTTATCTCGATATTTGTCCATTTTTACAATATCCATCCCTGCACAATCATAAACACAAAAACACGAGATATTTGGCATAATTGGTTAGTTTGTGGTTTATTTGGGTCTGGTTATGGTCAAGAAAAGGTATGTGAATAAGCACATACCAGAAGGTAATGCGGTTTCTGGGCCTGGTGGAACTTCGTAGGTTTTGTTCAGTGGGTCGGCTTCTTCGTTTGTTATGGGTTGAACACGTTGGGTTCCTTCTGGGCTAAGAGATATTGTTCTAGCTGAAGGTTTTAACCACCAGGGTTCCCATGGTTCTATTAATTTGCTTAGCTCTCCAGATGCTACGGCTCTTTGGAAATGTTTCTTTTCTTCGGTGGATAAATCATCAAAGCTAATTTGAACACCTATAAGAAAGATATAGGTTCTATTAGGTGGCAATTTCAACCCATTTATGGATAAACAGGTCAATGTGGGTTAACTCTGCCCCTAGCAGTTCAAATGAGTAAAACTTAACATGCAGATAAAACGAGAACAGTCGAAAGTCACTCACAATGTATTCACAATGCATAAAACATCGTAATATGTTCTATTTATGAAAATAACTTATCACTTTAACCATACTGTGTTTATTATTATCGTATTTAGGACCGAAAGTTTCATTGTCTCTCTCCCCCCCTCTCTTAGATTCTCTCTCCTTCCGTAGCAAAATGGGGAAGTGGAGAGGAAACGAGAGGGGAAAAAGAAGCAAGCAAGGAAGGAAAGAAGATCAACTGGTTTGATTGGAGATGACACAAAGAGCAACGAGCAAGGGGTATTCATGGTGGTGGGCTAGTCACATTCGAACCAAGCAGTCGAAATGGCTCGAGCAAAACCTTCAAGGTCAATTTAAGCTTTTTTCATTTTTAGTAATTTTTGTTAGGGAAACAATTTTAGTCACAACATGAAAAGAAAATGGGTAAAAAATGGAAACAGACGGGTTGTCGATGATAAACAGGTTACCCATATACCCGTTTAATAAACAGGTCATGTTCGGGTTGACTCGTCAATTCGTTTTAAGTTTTTTAGATAAAGATTTTTTTTGCAAATTTTATAGTTGAAAAGTCAAAAAAAAAAAAAAAAAAAAAAAAAAAAAGGTATGAGTTAAATGGTCAACTCTTAACCAGTTTGACCCACCAACCCGTTCGGACATAATTGTTGCATGGCTTATGCTTTATATGTATAAGGGTTAGGCTTCACATGTCTAACCCGATTACTTAAAAGATGTCATGTTCAGGTTGTTGGGTAGTATCACCCGCTAACTAAACCTGACTAAAATTGTTAGTCCCAACTTCTATATAGATATATGAGTATATGACCCATTTTTATGTAACCGGTTTATTTTGTTTTTCTGTTTTGTAGATATGGAAGATAAGGTCGAGCATGTTCTGAACTTGATTCAAAAAGATGGTGATTCATTCGCTAGAAGGGCAGAAATGTACTACAAACATCGGCCAGATGTCATAAGCTTCGTTGAGGAAACAGTCCGTGCTTATAGATCTTTAGCTGAACAGTATGATAAATTATCAACTGAATTGGCAAAAGCCAACACCACCATAGCTTCTATTTTCCCGGATAAAGTCGATTATAATGACGATGACGATTACACTGTCGGTCCTTCAAACACTGCCAAAAACGTCCGTCAAAACACAACCAAAATCCCCGAACCCCAAAACTTCCTGGTAAAAAATCAAAAGGTTCCAAGACTAACAATGCTTCAAAGAAAACAGTCGAAGCAAATCCTTCAAATGATAAGTCAAGTGATGAGACCATAGAAATGCTAGAGGCGAAACAAGAAAAGTTGACCCAGGAAGTTAAGTGGGAGCACGAGAGATACCAGGAGGTTAAACAAAAACTTGAATCCCTTAAATGCAAGTTTGACTTGAACCAAGTCAACAATGTCGATGAGTCAAAGTCAAACAATGACGAAAAGGCTGAAGAATTGGGAGGGATTATTGACAAGCTCATGAACAAAATGACTAGCTTAGAAACATCGGTTTCATCCCAAACATCTCTTACAGACACGTTAAAAAAAACAAAACGCTGATCTACAAACACAAATTCAAAGCTTGGAAGCCGAAAAGGCTGCCTTAATGAATTCACGGACAGCCACTAATCTTGAATCTAAGAAGAAAGAAGACTCAAGTTGGCAAGAGATGTTGTTGAACGGTTTAGAAGACAAAGATGAGATTCTTCTAGAGGAGTATATAACCATCTTGAAGATCTTCAAAGATACCAAGAAGAAACTAAGTGAAGAAGAAAAAAGAAACCAAGGAAATCTTTCTTTCATGAAATCCGCCATTGTTAAGAGGGATAACAAGATTCAATTGCTCAGACAAAAACTAAAATTTCTTCAAGAAACTATCGGTGATGATAAGGTAGACATACCTTCAATGGACTTCCTTAATGAACCACAAGTTGCTTCCGCAAGTGAAGAAAAACTAAGGATGGATATTGACGCCTAGGAATCTTGATTTTTGGTTGAGATTCAGCGCTGCATTCCGTCAAGTAAACAAATTCAAGACAATGGTCAAAGATCTTCAGGAAGAGGTAAATAAAGTCAATTGTTGTCCCAGGTTGTATGGATCGATGTTTGTATGTGTTGTGAGTTGAATAACGATTTGCAAACAATAACAAGATAACTTATATAAATTTGTCCAACTAAAATAATGATTCAATGTTTACACATATTTATAGGTTTCCATTCTGTGTGTATGAACCGACATGTCCCTTCCTTTAATCCTACAGGTTCCTAACTAACATAACCGAATTACGGTTATAAAGTTTCTACTATACATAAACGGTCCTTCAAGTTTAACTAGAAGCAATATCGAGATTACAACTTGGTTCACATTCTCCTCCTTAATCTTGATCGTTGCTTCGTCCAAGGTCTTGTACTCCGAGCATTTGTCTCATAGTTGTAAACTTGAGTCTTTGTAAAGCTTTCGTTAAGATGTCTGCTCTTTGTAGTTCTCCGTTAATGTGTTCTACTTTAATATGACCATTCTCTACGCATTCACGAATGAAATGATAGCGAATGTCTATATGCTTGCTCCTTCCATGAAATACTGGGTTCTTCACAAGTGCTATTGCTGATACATTGTCAACTTTAAGCGTTATCCTCTTTTCTTCTAGTCCAGTTAATTCACTGAGTAAACGTTTTAGCCATAATGTTTGACATGCTGCTGCTGTTGCTGCCATAAATTCTGATTCACATGATGATAGTGCCACTGTTGGTTGCTTCTGAGTACTCCAAGTAATGGGTGACTCTCCAAAGTAAAATACGATTCCAGTGGTTCCTTTTCCTTGATCTGTGTTGACTCCATAACTACTATCACTGTATCCTGTTATCTTGCAGCCGCCTTCTTCCTTGTACATTATTCCATGTTCCTTTGTCCCTTTGATGTATCGGATTACTTGTTTTATTTCCTTCAGGTGATGTTCCTTTGGGTCTTGCATAAATCTGCTGAGTAGTCCGACTGAGTAACTAAGATCTGTTCTTGTATGCAATAAGTATCTTAAGCTTCCAATTAAGCTTCGGTAATAAGTTGCGTCAACTGAGTTTCCTTCTTCCGCCTTGACCAACTTAGTGCCGGGTTCCATTGGTATCTTGGTATCATTGCAGTCCGTCATATCTGTTTCTTTTAAGATCTTGTTAACATAACCAGTCTGCTTGATTGTAATCGCTCCTCCTGTCTGTGTAACTTCTATCCCAAGGTAATATGCTAGCAATCCTAGATCGCTCATTTCAAACTTTTCTTCCATCTGGGATTTGAACAAGTCTATTTCTCTCTTTGGAGTGCCTGTGATTATTAAGTCATCTACGTATACTCCAACTATAAGTATGGAATTCTTGTTCCTCTTCGTATAAATCGCTTGTTCGAGATTACATTTCTTGAAATCTAGTGACTTCAAGGTTTTATCAAGCTTCACGTTCCAAGCTCTTGGTGCTTGTCTTAAGCCATACAATGCTTTGATTAGCTTCTATACTTTTCCTATGTTTCCTTGCTGAATGAAACCTTCAGGTTGTGCTACATAAACTTCTTCCTTTAAGTCTCCATGTAAAAATGCTAATTTTACATCTAAGTGGTGTACTTGCCATCCATGATATGCTGCTAGTGCTAATATCAATCGTACTGTCTCTATTCTAGCAACTGGTGCAAATACCTCATCAAAGTCTATTCCTTGTTCTTGCACATAACCTTTTGCTACTAATCTTGCTTTATATTTGATGATCTTTCCTTGTGCATCTCTCTTGGTTTTATAAACCCATTTGAGTCCTGTTGCCTTTTGGTCATCTGGCAATGTGGTAAGAGTCCATGTGTTGTTTTTGTTTATTGAATCTAGTTCAAGGTTCATGGCTTCAATCCACTTCTGGTCCTTAGATGCTTCTTTGTAATTTCGGGGTTCTTCTTCTGTGAAGAATAAGCTAGGTGCTTCTACTTCATGTGTTTCTTGATAAACTTCTGCTATATTTCTTAACCCTCGTACTGGTGGATGATCAAATCTGTGATCTGAGCTCTCTAATGAGCTAGTAGTAGCTTCTTCTTCTGATTCTGAGTTGGGGTTGTAAGTGTATGTTGCTGGTGTAATTGGTGATGCTGGATCTGGTATGGGTTCTGGTATTTGATCCGGCATTTGATACATATCATCATTTCCTATGTTGACTGGTGTAGCAATTCCATTGTCAACTTCTCCTTCTATAAAACTAGCCCAAAATGTGTCTAGTGTTTCTGTATCTTCTTCATTGTCATTCCAATTCCACGATTTTGTTTCCATAAACTTCACATCCCTACTAACATGTTTCTTCTTTTCTACTGGATCATATAGCCTACAAGCTTTAGATCCTTCCTCCACTCCAAAATAAACCAGCGGTATGCTCCTATCATCCAACTTCTTTAAGTGGGGAATTGTTATCTTAGCATAAGCTGTGCATCCGAATATTCTAAGGTTTTCCAAGTTTGGTTTCCTTTTGTAGAGTGCTTCATATGGTGTTTTATCTTCCAAAGCTCGTGTTGGTACCCTATTTAGTATATAAATGGCGTGTTTGACTGCTTCCGCCCAAAAAGTTAAGGGTAACCTCATTGCTTTCATCATACTCCTAGTAGTTGATAACACCGTTCTATTCTTTCTTTCAACTACTCCATTCTGTTGCGGTGAGTATGG
This sequence comes from Artemisia tridentata subsp. tridentata, assembly GCA_021014915.2. NCBI lineage: Eukaryota > Viridiplantae > Streptophyta > Magnoliopsida > Asterales > Asteraceae > Artemisia > Artemisia tridentata. The sequence continues at coordinate 374,733,116 of CP139503.1, forward strand.
TGCTGTTAACTGTCTTGCTATTCCATTCTCCTTACAGTACTTAGTGAATTCATTTGATGTAAATTCACCACCTCTATCTGTTCTTAGCATTCTTAACTTCAATCTTAACTCCATCTCAATCTTCTGTCTAAATTCCTTAAATGTATTGAATGCTTGATCTTTTGATGTAAGAAAGTAAGCCCACATGAAACGTGTACAGTCATCTACTAATAAGAATATGAGCTTCTTTCCTGAATGTGTAGCTGGACTTATGGGACCACAGAGATCTCCATAAACTAAGTCCAATGGGTTCTTAGATCTGAATTTAGCTTGATTCGGGAATGGTGTTCTGCTGTGTTTACCTAATAAACATGCATCACATACTTGTCCTACATGGTTTATCCTTGGTATTCCATCCACTAGACCTTTTCTTGTCATCTTGTTGATGTCGTGAAAGTTAAGATGACCTAATCTAGCGTGCCATAGCCATGCTTGGCTTTCTACATTTGCTAAGAGGCATATAGGTGTCTCTATTTGCAGTCTAATACTGTAAAGTCTATTCTTCGACCTTTCTACCTTCATCAACAACTTCTTATTCTTATCATACAAAGTCAGCTTGTTTCCCTCCATAATGATCTTACAACCTATTTCAGTAAGTTGTCCTAGACTAAGTATGTTGCTCTTGAGGTTTGGAATATAGTAAACATCTGAGATTATCTTTTGCTCCTTGTTTCTACATCCTAGTAATATAGAACCTCTACCCTTTATTTCTACATATGATCCATCTCCAAAACGAACGCGTCCAGATATGCTTTCGTCTATATACTTAAAATGACTCCTAGTTCCTGACATATGGTTGCTTGCACCATTGTCTAAATACCATATGCTAGCATCTGTTGTAGCATACTTTCCGGGTTGTATTTTTCCTTCATTTAACAATACTTCTTCATGTGTAGTCATTAACAATGATGGTTCATCATCTTCAAAAATAAGGTTTGATTGTTCCTGATTTGTTGATGGGCTTCTACAATCTTTTCTAAAGTGTCCATGTTTCCCGCAATTGAAACATCTCAACCTCTTCTTCCACTCACCTCTATTCTTATTGTTCTTGTCATAATGAGTTGAGTTTCCTTCATTCGAGTTATCTTTATTTCCTTTATTCTGCCAGTTTCCTTTGGTGTAGTTTGATCTACCCCTATTCTTGTTGAAACGTTTCTTATGTCTAGAGTGTTCGCCTTGTGCGAATAATAGGTTATCCTGGCTATCTACTTGTCCTCCCTTTCGGAGTTTTATCCTTTCCTCGAATGCCTTAAGTTTTCCAACGATCTCATCTAGAGTGATGTCATTGAGATCATTCGTTTGTTCTATGGATGCTACTATCTGAATGAATCTATCTGGTGTGGAGTCTAATAGTTTTCGTACTAAAAGTGATTCATCCAAGGTTTTTCCTAATTCTTTGGCCTTTGTGCCATAACTGTTCAACTTATTTGTAAATGCATCCACTGTATCATCTTCCTTCATTTGAAGTGCATTAAATCCTATCATAAGTGATTGTAACCGTGCTTGTTGCACTTTCTCTTCTCCAACGTGTCTCCTCTTTAATGATTCCCACAATTCCTTAGCAGTTTTACAACTGGCTACTTGTAAGATTACATCTTCGGTCAGTGCTTGATACAAGAAGGCTAGAGTTGCCTTATCCTTCTTATCATCTAATTGTGTATTTTCCTTAGGTTCTATCGTTTCCCATAACCCTTGTGCTTCAAGTATAACCCTAATTTGGATAGTCCAAACTGTGTAGTTTGTGGTTTTAAGTTTAGGGCATTGATATTGTGCTATAGGTGTCACGGGTTTTGGTGTAGCGTTTGTATCATCACCGGCCATCCTAAATGTGTTTAAAATCTTCACGGTTTAATCGTATGGGAATTCTAACCAATATGGTATTCTTATTTCTACGGGAACAGAAATAGTTATCCGGGAATCCTAGTAATACGGGATCAATATAGTTCACGGGATTCCTAAAAATGCGAAATAAATATCTATACTATACGTATAAATGGAATCCAAAGTAGTGATTTTGTTGTGACCTCTTGTGTTGTGTTTAAAAAAAACACAAACGCGTTTCCCTTTGTGTGTCGATAATCTGAATGATATCAACCACGTAAATTTCTTTCCTCGTCTCCTTTTTTCAATTCGGTTGTGTTGTTTATCGAACCAACCGTCACGTTGTTCCTTTTCCTTCTCGACTTGGTACCTACTACACGCCCTAGACCCTTGTTATGTCTCGGCTTCTTCCTCAAAAACACCCGAAGTGAATTTGGTCGCGATCAACGTTGTTGCTGTCGCTGCTTCTTCTTTTCTTCCAAGTCCCTCGCAAGTTTTCCTCGCAAATAAGTCTCGGTAATAATTTTTACCGAAGCAAAATGTTTGCTTTTCCTTCCTTAGTACCCGCGGTACTTCACCAACGTCTAAACAAAATAGTTTTGTTTGTCGTTCTGCTGTTGCTTGTTTCCTATGCCCCGTTGTTTCCACAATACCCTCTCGTTCCTTTTCTGTTTTGTCCACACCGTATGCCAACAACACTCCAATACCCTATTTGGTATTCCTATACAAGCGAGTGATCAAGTCGCTATTTCCTTTCAAATTTTCGTTGTTGTTCCTATGTATTGCCAACGTGCTAATCCTTTTGTTATTATACCGGTATCTTTCCTTTCTATCCAAGCAACGCCGTATCAAATTCTTTCTTTCTGCGCTTCTTTTCTTTTCCTTGCGTATCGCGGTATGGATACACAATCTTCTCGACGTCTTCCTTTTAATCCTTGTTGTGTTGTAGTAGTAAACACACAAGTACGTTCTTGTTTCTTGTTGACAAGAATAACTTTCAAACTTTGGTTTTGTTGCAGCGTACGTATTCCAACAAACCGAGACACACGTTATTTTCGGTGCCCTTTTTTTGTTTGCAAAACCGACACAAAGAAGGTTGTATACGATCCTTCTTATGTCCCTAAGTTATCTAGGCAATCTTCTCTTCGTTAACAAGGTATGAGAATATTGCGTTGTTCCTGAAACAAAAGTTTCAACGTGGGTTTTAAAGTTTCTGTTTGGGTTTTCTGTTTTGATGGTCACGTTACAATGTTTCTGCGTTTCTGGTTGTTTTGATGGTGTAACGATTCGGTACAAACAAAGGCTCTTGATGCCAATTGTTGAAACCGAGAATCACTCTTTATCACACTAATATATGCTCGTTAATCACAAGACAAGAGATGGGACAATGGTGTATGGATCGAATGATATATTTAGAGAGATGGAAATGTTTAATCTTTTTCTATTAAGAACACACACACACCTTTTGCACCACTGCCTAAATGAGGCACTTTGTGCTTTAAATACTACAAGGTCTTTTGCCTTGTGGGCCTTGTGTGGGCTTCTCTCATGGGCTAGGCTTTTTACATATAAACTAAGTCTAACATAAGCCCATAAAATACAAAGTTCTAATATGTTGAATGACCATCACTTTAATCACTAAAATTAAAGCTAACAATCTCCCCCTAAGGGATGGTCATTCAAAAGATGCACCACGTGCTTAGATCTTTAGACTTCAGGGTCTTGAACTTTGTAATTCTTTGTTCCTTCATGCATTGTGATCTTCATCATATCGTCTTTTGATTGTTCTTTGCCTTGATCAACATCTTCATGTATTTACAGCGTCGTTTCTTCCAATGTAGATGTTGAGACATACGATGATCGATGGACTTTCTTCAGTACCTGCATAAAACAGTTAGCAATAAATCGTCCAGCTCTTTCTAGGTTCAGATCTCATTATGACACTTACAACTTATGTCCTTTTTGGCGAACACAAGTGTATTTTATTGAAAGTGTTCCTAAGAGATCTTTGATGAATCTCATGGCTCTAGACTCTATAATGTGCGTTTTGGTTTTAGATGTCGGAGGCGTGGAGCAGAGTGCCACCTTTTCAATATCAACACATCTCGGAGTGAGAGGTCGATAGATTATGCATTGATCTCCGTGAGAAATGAAACAAATATCTTTTAAGAGATATCTGAGTGGCTGGGAGGGGTTTATGCACCGCGTCACTGGGTCCATGACGTCTTGTCTTCAATATCAGTATCACCTTAGTGAGTACCGATAGCATATGTATTGACCCGGTGTCTTTCCTAAGTTTTCATGGAGGGCTATTTCTTTTCACCCTATCATTAAACTTTTCTTTTTCATTCTTCAACCCCTTCTTTCTCCTTTCTCATTTTGCTCCTTTTTTTCAATCTTACCTAAGGACTTCTAATTCTAAGCTATTGGAATTGTCCTTGGGTAGATCCCTCCGGTTCTGGCGGATCATTAGACATTGCCTAACCATAATCACCTTATTACACCATGATTATCCTAGATTTGTTGATCACTTTCCATAAAACCTTTTGTGAAAATCTCTCAAAGCGTTTATGTATAAAACACATTTTTGGTTAACACTTCAAGAGTTTTGCATTTTCTGAAATACTCCCCCTTCACATATGCTCATGCATTTTTGAAATAAATTGCACATGTTGGGTAGAGTTCGCACATTTGAAATGATCAATTTTCAATGAACATGACCTTCGCGAGACACGCTTACATCACTAGTTAGACTAGCTTGAAATTATTACCCGTCCCGGTCATATTCAAAGATCATCTCTCGAATTGGTACATTCTACTTAGACAAGTCCTTTGCGAGACACGCTTACATCACTGGAAAACCAGCTTGAAATTATTACCCGTCCCGGACTAGTCTTTTCGATTGCTGACATTTAAGCTTCGTCAATTCGATGGTTAATCTGAGTCTTTCTGATGAGCTCCTTTGAGATTCGAACCATGATCACATTTTAATCACATTTCTCCCCCTCAAAAATAGCATTTCGATGGTATTTTTGATACCGTTTGATTAAAATCATTGTTTTTTGAAAGCTAATAGGGAGAAACTGATATGCATGAACAAAGTGTTTCTGAAATACTCCCCCTCAAAACTTGCATTGGTTGTGACATTTTTGTAAATTTTGAAGCAAGTGGGGAGTAACCTTTTGAAGAATTTTTTGAATAAAATTTTGCTTAAGATTAAGAAGTTTAGATTTGAAAAACTTTGCATGAAAACTTCTTATCTTTTAGGATTGTTGCAATAAAGCGTACAACAGGGTCCTTTCTTTGAAAAACGGGTTATGCACTGTTATGTGTGCATAAGCCAAAACGTTGAAGCTCGGGTTGTAAGCTGAAATACTTACAAGCCATTGATTTTAGGATAAGTGCTCGAAATATTTGATGAAGCACTTTCCTTTCTTTGAAGATCGGGTCCTGAACTGATGTGTTGAGAAGCCATTAATGAAGCGCGGGTTTTGAACTGAATTGAACAAAAGCCATTTTGACCAGATTAGACAACAACTTTTGGAACCCATTTGAGCACTGCACCAACGGGTTTAGCATGTTTTGCAATCCATTTGTAAGTTGTGTCAATCTGATTCAAAGAAGTTGAATTCCAACGAGGACTGAGAACAGGTGTTTCATTTGGAAATAACACTCGCGGAATCAACGGAGATTTAAAAATCTTTTTCAAAGCAGAGTCCTTGTGTTGCAGCGGAAGTTTTTCAGAGTTTGAAGGACTTTGCTTTGGTCTCCACACTTGCCTTACCCATGTAAAGCGAGATTGTGGAGTTTGAAATCTCGAAGTCTCTTCATGAGACATGTTTGACATTGAAAGCTTTTGAGGAGTAGGTGTTTCAGAAAATCTTGGTTTCTTTGTAAACTTCCTTCCTTTTTGCAAAGAATAGGTAGTAAACTGGGAAACCTTTTTCGAAAATGGTTTTGAAGATTCACCCGTGTAAACCTTCTTCAAAACACTACCCTCTTTGGGAAACTTGGTTGAAACAGGAGATTTTCCTTTTGAACGGTTAAGATCATCAAACTTTGTTTTTAAGGCATTGTATGATGATCGCAAATCACTGTATTCTTTTTGAAGAATATCTTGGGATGCTAATTTAGATTCCAAAGAAGCAATTTGTTTCAAAAAATGATCTTTTTCGGCTTTTGAATCATCCGTTTTACGAGCCAATTTTCGTTCGAAAACAATATTTTCTTTTTCAAGTTTTTCAAAATATGTTTCGAATTTGTTCGTTTTGTTGAAAAGATCAGTTTTGGCATCCTCAAGATCGTTTGTGCGTTGAGCTAAAAGCGTTTCAAGCTCAAGCACTTTTGATTGAAGCACATGATTTGCATTTTCCGTTTCAAACTCGGGAGTATCAGAATCAAACAGGGGATTTGGATAGGAAACATTTGTGAATTGAGACTCAGTCTTTTTCTTCTTCATTGAGTCAATCTTTTGCAAAACCTTTTCAAACTTTTTATCAGCGAATTCAGACAATTGAGACTTCAAAATTTCAGTCTCTTTTGGTTTTGAGATTGATTTTTGAGTCTGAACTCGTGAACGCTTGATTGAATCAAACAAGTTTTTGTAAGTCTGTTTCAAATGCGCATTTTCTTTTTGTAATGATGCCACAGCGTGTTCCAATTCAATATTTTTTGTATCAAGTTCGTCCAAATCAAACTTGATTTTGGCATCATTACACTTTTCTTCAAAAATCTGTTCCTTTTTAGAAGAAGCAATTCTTTTTGACAATTCCTTTTTGACTTCAGCTACTTCTTTTGAAAGTTCGGCGATTTTCCTTTTGAAACAAAGATTCTCAGATGTCAAAAAATATGTATGATCAGAATCCACATTCTCATGCTCAATATTGACATATACTGACTTGAGTGACTCAATTTGATTTGTGAAAAATTCTTTTTGAATATCAAGATTTAAGCATTTTGCATCAAATTCATCTTCAAGAGTATGGATGTACTTTGAATCTTCTCTCATATCAGTGACAAGAAGTTTTTCGAAATGTTCAAAACTGAAATTGATATTTTTCACAAGAGGTTCAATCTCATCTTTTAAATACTTACAGACTTCCCTTTTTAGCCAAGCGTCTGATGACATGAGACGATTGTAGTCACTCTCGTTGTATTTTTGTTTTGACCAAATCACCTTTAACGTGTGGTCAATGTGATATTTAAGATTACAAAACTGTTTCCTCGCTTTATTTTGCCATAGATTTGCATCATAAGTAGCAAGTTGAACTTCTTTGAAAAATCTTTTCACATTTGTTTCTTTTCTTTTTAAAGGTGGCTTTGGTATTTCTGACAATTGTATACAACCATACACAAAGCCTTGGTACGAGAGTGGGCTTTTTCCTTTTTTGGCTTTTAAGCGTTTTTCCTCTGCCAATTTTTCATCCTCTTCTGATATGAACAGAGCGTCAGGCGGCAAAAATTTATGTTCCACCTGATCTGTATTCTCAAAACCAATTCCTGATTTTCCCTTATGGACTTTCTCAGCTTTAGGAATCATCATTTGAAGAGTTTGAGCACTTTGGTCTGTTTTTCGAAGTTTTTCTTCAAGATTGTTTGAGCGTTTTAAAACCTCTTGATTTTCATTTTCAAGTTTTGTATTAACAATCTTAAGATTTGAAGTGTTTTCCTGAAGCATTGAGTATCTCATTTTTAGTTCAACATTCTCTTTTAAAAGCTCTTGGACCTTTCTGTTAGCAGGGCCCAAATTTCTCTCCACATATTTCTGACCTTGAGATTTAAGGTTTGAGATTTCAGTGTCTTTGCTTTTTGTTAATTTTTCAAGCTCTTTGGACAATGAGATGTTTGTTTGCTTAGTTTTGAGATTGTCCTCTTTGCACTTTTCAAGTTCATGTTTGAAATTTTGGATTAAAGAAGCAAATATGGCATGATCTTGATCAGGAGAAGATCCATCCTGGGCAGGCTTCCCTCCATTAGGATCCATATCTGGGGTTGTGGGAGTGATATTACTATCAAACCTTTGCTCCACATATGTGTCACTGATGGACTCAGGATGCGCAGGATGTGTCTTGTCATGAACAAACATATTCTCGAACAAATCAACATTATCATGATCGTTTGAATGTTGTACCGTAGCCCCTATTGCAATGTCGGATGAAAGTCTGATGTGGTCAGCTTCAGTATCCCAAACAGCTTCATTCCTGTGTGTACCCTCAGCATCCGAATCGTATCTTGGACTGCTGCTTTTGACCTGCTGTTCTGACGATGTTTCACTTCCCGTGAACACCGAGCTATCATCAGATGATGTACCCTCATCGACCTTTTCTTCATCCTTGTTTGTCTCGTTCTCATTCACCTCTGCTTCCTTCAATAGCTGTGCTCTTTCAATTTGCTCTCTCTCCCGTTTCTTCTTCTCCATTTCAGTTCTTTCCCGTTCTATCACTCGCTTCTCTTCCCTCACTTCAATCAGATGGAGTGATCTTTGATTAAGCTGCAATTTCAGCAAGTCTATTCTCCAAAGCAGCTGATCTCTAAACGTTTCAGCTTTCAGGTCTCTTGTGACGCAGTCACTCCATGTTTCGATATTTGACTCATAACCCGGATGTTTTTCAACTATTCTGAAATCTAAGGCGAAAAACCATCTAAAGTGCGTCTTGAATGCGTCATATGCTTCAGTGCAGTCAAATCCACGTTCAATTGCATGCTCTACTCGAAATATGTAATGCAATAGTTTCTCTCTGAATGTGTGATAATCCATTTCAGGTTCGAGGAATCTAGCAAACATTCGATCAAAAGCATATGATTGCACTATTGACATTTTTGCTTTTGTGAGTCTCTCACATAGACTTTTGATTGCTTTAAAGTGTATGAGACATCGTTCATTCGAGCGAGTAAAGTCTTGCATAACCTGAGACATTTGTCCCTCTTGAGAACTTGATTCCATTTTTCTTGTGATGTGCGATAAAGTTGATTCAGGATCTTTGCAACGAAATAGGAGATGTTGATGTTGAAGGTTAAGAATGGTTGTTGTTGTTGTGAAGCAAGTTGTTACGGTGGAATTTTGGTCTAGAAACTTAAAACCTCAATAACTTCATTCTGGAGCGTTTTCAACGTGTCCTTCTCCTCGATCTCACGGTCGTTTTGACAGGTAATTCGCTGAAAACGGAGTTACGGTTCAAAAGTTATAACCGTTTGAAGTTTTGACGTAAAGTACAAGGACTGAAGTTGCCAATTTCGAAAATTTCACCAATTGCGAGTCCAAAATGTGAATTGCGAGTCCAAAATGTGAATTGCGAGACCAAAATGTGAATTGCGAGACCAAATGCGATAGCCTAGCACCAATTGCGAGAAAACTGCTCCAATTGCGAGATGAATTGCGACAAAACTGCTACAATTGCGATACTGCTGAATTGCGATACTGCTGTTGAATTGCGAGACCAGAAAGCCAAATGCGAGAGACCAATTGCGACAACAGTAATTGCGAGAGACAAGAAGTAATTGCGACAAGCAGTACTAATTGCGAAAGGGCAGCAGTAATTGCGACAAAGTACTGCAATTGCGAGACTGTCTCAAATGCGAGAGCAGTAGTAATTCCGATAGGCAGCAGTAATTCCGAGAGGCTGTCAATTGCGAGAAAACAGCCCAATTGCGAGAAAATTCTGCTTTTTGGCCACTTTTGTTGACTTTAGAGTACCTTCCCACGTGATACCTGACCACTTTTCAACAACTTGCAATATCCCTGACAACTTATCACTTCTTTACCCAATAATATCAAAGATATTACAATTAAAATATTCCATAACACAAAAGTGATTCTTCCTTAAATAACTTTCGATCAAAACAAACTAAGAACACCAATAAAGTGCAGTTTTCCCAGTTTTTTTTCAACAAGCAAATGAGACAAACTCACTTAACCAAAACCAAATCATGAGTATTTTAACTAACACAACCTTCAAATGATTTTTGCTATTCGATTCCAAGAAAAATACAACACTATGCCACGTTTTTAAGAAGCAAAAACGCAACAGTTGTTTTCTTGTTGATGCAAACCGAACACACAAACTTCCTACCTCGTTAACCTGCTCTGATACCACTTGTTGTAGCCGAGAATCACTCTTTATCACACTAATATATGCTTGTTATGCACAAGACAAGAGATGGGACAATGGTGTATGGATCGAATGATATATTTAGAGAGATGGAAATGTTTAATCTTTTTCTATTAAGAACACACACACACTTTTGCACCACTGCCTAAATGAGGCACTTTGTGCTTTAAATACTACAAGGTCTTTTGCCTTGTGGGCCTTGTGTGGGCTTCTCTCATGGGCTAGGCTTTTTACATATAAACTAAGTCTAACATAAGCCCATAAAATACAAAGTTCTAATATGTTGAATGACCATCACTTTAATCACTAAAATTAAAGCTAACAGATGCCAATTGTTGTCCCAGGTTGTATGGATCGATGTTTGTATGTGTTGTGAGTTGAATAACGATTTGCAAACAATAACAAGATAACTTATATAAATTTGTCCAACTAAAATAATGATTCAATGTTTACACATATTTATAGGTTTCCATTCGGTGTGTATGAACCGACATGTCCCTTCCTTTAATCCTACAGGTTCCTAACTAACATAACCGAATTACGGTTATAAAGTTTCTACTATACATAAACGGTCCTTCAAGTTTAACTAGAAGCAATATCGAGATTACAACTTGGTTCACAGTCAAGACGAAGGGACTAGCAAGGAAATCTAGCACGTCTATGTTTACCACTGATATAATATCAGATATCAAGCCGATATACAAGAATCTTAAAGAGATGAAAAGTAAACTTACAGCATGGTTACAACAAAGCACATTGCTTAAAGATGAAATCCAGGTGATAAACTCGTGTTTATCCAGCATCCAGGAAGAAATAACTCAGGCTTTGAGGGAAGGTGTGGAAGAGGACGAAATCAAGTTCAGTACACATCACGCTGCAAAGTTCCAAGGTGAAATATTGAGCATTAAACAAGAAAACAACAAAGTTAATGAAGAGCTTCAAGCAGGTTTAGATCAAGTGGACACCTTGAAACATGAAATAGAGAAGACCACAGAAAGACTAGAAATGGAGTTTGGCCTTTATAACAATCAGATTCAACAACGTAAAGGAAGGTCATCAGGGCGGCAATTAACCACTTTGAGGTCATTGATTTTTGGAAGTAAATCCAAGAAGCAAAAAAAGTCTTCCTTATTTTCGTGTTTAGGCCATCAAAAGAAGTCCACTGCATATAAAGCTTGCTCCATATAAGTCTTTCTACTTGCTTGACGAGTTGTTCAAATGAATAATACCTGACAATGGAAGCCATGTTTCCCTTTTGTTCTTCATGATCATGTCACCGCCATAGCACCACAGATAGAGAGTATATCCAGATAGTGACAATGTAAACTTTGTTTCCTTTGTTCCTCATATAGGGAAATTGGGTGTTATGATCTATGCGATGTATAGCTCTTTGAATATTCGAAAGCTTTGCATGCATAATATAAAATGGGAAGGTTCCATTTTCGTATCATTGGTTTTTTTTTCTTGTCACGATATGAGAATCTACAAAACATTACTCTTTTAAAAAAGTCAAAATAATAGGAGGATTTGGAGTCATGGTAAAAAATTCTCTATGATAAATCACAAACTGCACAAGAATGATTATATAGAAAATAAGAAGAAAAAAACTTGTTACGGCTCATTCAATTGCAAATTATTGTAAAAGACTGCTTGATCAGTTTGTATACATTGGAGACTTGATTATACAGGAAGAAGGTACAAATCACAATTACCGCAACTGTGATGTGATGGTATAAAATGAAAAGCGTATATACAAAAAACAAAAACGATATTATTGGAGAATCTGACAGGTTTCCGAGCATGATAAACACAAGATCATTCCTTCTTTGATGTTGCAAACGACACTTCTGACACCACTTTAGCTCCCCTGCCCTTTGCCATGTAAAGGCCAACATGCATGGTGCATGAGTTCCTGTTGCAGAATTCAATATTTAGTGGTAAGAAGCTCATGACTTTGTATTTAATAAAAGACTAGTTGGAAGAAGATTAATCTTAATTTAGTTGGGAGAAGCCAATGTTTTATGTATATAAGATTTTAAGTTTGTATAGGTAGTAGGCCATAACAAGGTTTTCGATTGTTAAAGGACGACAACATATATCTACACATTTGAGTACAAAAATTAAATGATAACTGAAACCAAGTATGGAAAATTGTTGTTACAGGCATCAACAATCTTAGAGACAAAGAATGATCAAGTCAGGAGCCAACATAGCTACATTGTTCTTTAGCCATGAGCCAACAAGTTTCCTAACGTGAGTATGTGTTTGGGAGACTAAAACAATACAATCTGGATGCATTAGACAAGAAAAATCACGGTGGTGTAAGATAAATCAAATCTTTAACAATCACTCTATAGATAACATGTGCATTAGTGCATACACGAAAGAACTGGCGTAGAATGAACCAGCATATCTATCTCACAAAACATAATCATATAGTGAACTTTAACAATTCCATAAATGATAACTTAACGCCATTAGTATATTTTCAGTTTGATTTTCTTCATATTAACGAGTGTAGTGGAAGATCAAAAGTTGCACAACCACCAGAATATACAATCACGTCCCTTAAAGGTGTAAGATGACCACGGTTTCTTGCAGAGAGTGCAGAACAGACAAAATCCAGTACACATATATCTATGCATATCCCAACAACTAATATCTGAGAAATAATATGGATATTTGAAAAAAGTCAATTATTTGTTTAAGTTAGTTTATACATATCCACACAAAACTTACAGTTTCAATCTGGTGTCTTCTAACCCAATCCACAAAGACATTAGATCCATCTTTCTCAAAAGAACCAAGAAATGCATCTATGCAGTCTTTACATCGAAGTGTCACATTTGACTCGTTTTCCAACCATTGCAAATCTAGAAGAAACAAAAATACAACATCAATAAATAGATCAATATGTAAAATCCAACCAGCAATATTCACTATTTTAGCGTACGATGTATTGAAAATTTCCAGATGAGAAAAGGTACCAGGAACCAAGTTGGCTTCATCTTTCCCAGCTATACAGTGTGGAGGATACGGGGGATCAGGTGTTTTGAGTTTATGGATTATTTATTAATATTTGTATGTCCGGTTTCGAACCCGAGACTTCGGGATTGCACACATTACGTATGAGTCTCAATGTATTAATAATTAATATAATGATTTATGATTAATTATTAAATCACAAATATTCACATGGTCGAACAAGAAAAGTGAAAGGGGTTAAGTGCAAATTTATGAAACATGAGGAGGTGAAGAATAAAACTTGGAGGACAAGTTTTATTCCTATATATGCAACCTTTCTTGTTTTACTATTTTTCGATCGACAATATCCCTAAAACCGAATATCACAATTCGGTTCTCTTGCTTTCACTTTTCTACCCACTAACTGACACATACAGTGAATAGAAGATGTTGACTTGTGTAATATCTGTGGGATATTATTGTTCGCACAAGTTGTCATGCACATGCATGGATATTGGTAGATTATATATTATCATGTATATTTATATGCATGGTGATATATTTACTCCTTTATCTTCTTGTTAGAGGGATTCGATCATGTATTATATAGAACATCAAACCTTAGGTGTTGTGATGTTTTATTTGTGATACATGAACCTAGCTTTTCACTTTGAGACGCTAGTAATACGTGTGTACAGGAACGGAGTACAAGCTTACTTTAGCTTGTGATCTTGGAAGTGTTACTTACCCTTGTTGATCCATCCTTAAACCCAATTAGGGTTTATATTGTTCTTGGAGCACGTGATTCCTTGTTCTTGCTAGGAATCGTTAAGGTACGTGTCTATTTAATTTAATTAATTACTTGTTCTTGTAGATCTTTCCGCTGCGTGTTCTTGATGATTATATGTGTTTATGATTTTATATATAGTTCACATATTCCAACAGTGGCATCATGAGCCTCGTTTAGAACTTGTAATTAATTACTTAAACCTAAAAATTGGATCTTGTAGAGATTACATGCAATTATTAATTAGGGTTTGTTTAATTTTTTTTTAAACCCTAATATGGGTCGATCCCATTAATTATAAATTAGGGTTTTAGTTTTTTAAGTAAAACTTGTAGAAACCCTAGGATTGCATGAAATTTTTAGGGATTAATTAGTGAATACCGTATGTGATGTCACTAATTAATATAGATACGTACAATGGATATTGACATAATAATATGTGCTACATGATTATGTGATCAATATGGTATCCATGACAAAATCTTGCATATTTTGTCATGGTGTGATTTGTATGATTTTGTATTGAATTGTTTGCTACATGTTTTAAATAAATCTTAAATTGGGGAAGACCTCACTATATATTAATTAATAAGTTATGTGCAATGTGGTATCTAATTAACTAAAACTTACGCGGCCAAATTTTTTTGGCGACTGTGGTCCATTGGGTACAATGAGCTCGAAAACCAATGGGAGTTTTGTTAATTACATACATTTAAATTACACATAGAATTATTAATAGGATTTATTGAAAAAGGTTTGCATGTGGCTATATGATATCGTGGATGATCATATATTTGTTATTACGTGTTTATTTATTTTTTGTAATTACTTGATCTTTTGTGTTTGATAATTATGATGGATTGTAACGACAAAAGAGGGTAATTTTCAAAATTAAAATAAATAAGACTAATAACTATGAAACCTTTGTAGTAATTTTAATTATTGCCAAGTCTTATGTGCCGATAGTGGTTCGCTTCGCACGGTAATTTGCTCCCAGGCGAGACTAGCAATAATAAATTTACTACATTAATTGTTTTAGCAAGAAAATCATATTTTTTTAGTTGATTGATTGCGACTGTACTAAGTGGTCGAAGCGGCGGACCTAAAATTGGCAAACTAAAAAGTGGGTTCTAGTTGGTACGCATTAAATTGTGACCTTAGAGGGGCACGGTTTTAACCGCTTCGGCGGCTGTCGTCCCTACGCCCGCCTGTGCGTCAATTTTAGACTTACCAAGTACACCACGATAAATACGAAGCATCTTAAGGCAATGTTGTAATTTGCTCAACGCCTCAATTAAAAGATTTGATGATTTGAGCTATGAATGAGTAAACGGTTTTGTTTTTGAAAACATATATGATACAAAGATGAATGCATGACATCTTTGTACATATTTTTTGATTTAACACATCAAAATTTTATACCCTTTAAAATTTAAGTAATATGCCAACCAATTAATATGGAAACACCTAAGATGACATCTATCATTGCTAGCAGCCTCAGCTGATGTAATGATTCAAAGATGGTAGTCAAAAGGGGTAAATTGAGCACTTTCATTGCTAGCAGCCTCAGCTGATGTGATGAAACGGCGTCAATTTACACGTTTCTAAATTGGTTAACTTAATTGAGCACTTTCATCACTAGCAGCCTCAGCTGATGTGATGAGACGGCGTCAAGGCATAAAGATTTGGGGATGAAACATGTTTACATTTTGCAACTGATGTTGGCAATATAATGTAAGTCCCATGATTCTAGGAATTGCAATTGGATATTGGCAATTGAGTGTAGCTCTACCTTATTGAGTACTTTCATTGCTAGCAGCCTCAGCTGATGTGATGAAACGACGTCAATTTGGATCCTAATTTTCAATGAAAATTAAATGGTGAAATTTTATTTACCGTGGGTGTTTAATTTTCTTGAAAAGTTATTATCGAAAATACTAAATTGAATTTTGAAAATTCTTTTAATGTATTTAATGCAACGTTAAAACCGTAAACAAAATATATTCTTTTAGTAGTAAATTGTTCTACACCCGTAGGGGTTTTGGATAGAGTCAATTTTTGCTGAAAAGAATAAACCGAGTCCACTTTCCGTGTGAAGAGTGAGACTTAATCCTATTCCTTTTCATGAGTGAGAAAGGTATAATAGGATAATTAGAATTGTCTAAATTCTAAGAAATAACTCATGGCGAATTTCTTAAGAAATTGCATGGTTAGGAGTTATTAAATTAGAAACTAGACTAATTACCGCAAAGATTGGTAAAAGGCAAACTAGAATGTTTGATCTAGTTATTATGCTTTAACCATTTAAAGGTGCTACATACCATGATGGGGATGGTAGACCTAACTAAGGAAGAAATTGCATACCCAATTCTTTCAAGTTAATTGCATTGATGGATATTCCATCATTGACAAAGTAGAATACATTCCTTGAGTATCTTAGTAGTATTACGTAAGGAATTCATCAAGGGTGTAGGAAAGTAAACAGCACGCTATTTGCTTTTACTGGTAATGCAACACTTACAATGTTGTCAAAGCCAGTGGGAGCATAGTGCTGAAATTACTGAATAATGAGTTCATGCAGTGATCTTAAATTCAGTGGGAGCTACAAGTCTTGGTAGTTTCCCGGATTATCTTTAGAATCTCTTGAGATAAATACTTTCCAATTATAGACACTTGTGGTATTAAGGATAGTCGTGTACGTTTCCTTACTAGACGAGGTGATTCTATATCTACTTATATCTATGACACAATCATATTGATCAAATAAGCAAACTATTGACGTGTTGTTTATTCGATACGTGATGTTGTTCCATGCACAAGTGGGAGAGATCTTATTGTGTGCAAGCAACAACATAATGGAATATGATTTAAAGGGATCTCTTGACTGCAAGGTCAGAGATTGATGTTCTAATGTGTTTTATACACATTCTAATTTGTAGAACACTTGAAGTTAATATCTACTTTCATTACTAGATATTAATGACAAGGTAAATTACATACTTTCATTTTATCAGCCTCAGCTGATGTGATTAAACTATGTTAATTTACAAGTTTCTAAAATTAGATAATTATTAGAACAAGTGTCGATATGATAATAAGACTACTTCAAATGCAAATATTTATGTATTGTTGTAATGACATAAATAGATGAAGTAATCTTATACTACTTCATATTTAGATGTTTATGTATTCTTGGAATGACATAAATATATGAAGTAAATAAATTAACTTGAAATACTATTGAAACCAAGTTGTGGTGTTCATAATTACTTTAGTTATACATGTTTATATTGAAGATATAAATATGAAGTCTTTGATTGCTATAAGACTTATAACAAAGTAAGACGTTATCTTGTTATGTTTTTTTTAATTAAGACATATACAAGAAGTCATGGAGTTCATCAATGACTTATAACGTACATTGGGATTATAACGGTTTATGTCTTTTTGGTAAGACATAGATATTAAGTGGCTTGGACAATAAGGCACTTATGTTATAAATTATGCAATTAGCTTGGAAATCTATTGTACCATTAAATTGACTTAGTTGGTAAATAGGTAAGCCAAAATGAAATATATATTTATCTTTAAGATATTGTAAGATTGACTTACAATATTAATCCTAATGAAATACATAGTATTTATGGTATGTTCAGTTAGGAGAATCAAACTCTTGAAACATTGTTTGATTAAAGATAACTATATCTTCTTTTCTTCCTAAAGATATCAAGGTTAGAAAATTGAGTATGAATTGGATATACTCAATTTGACTCCAACCTAGAAGATTAATAAAACACCATTTGATTATGGAATGTGTTGAGTCACATTAAGTCTTAAAATTGAAGTTCAGAATTTGTTAAACTACTTGTTGGGTAGGTTAATTAACAAATGTGTATTAGGAACTGTCAATTTGTATTTGTAAAAGTCCCAAAAGAGAACAAGTTTTGTGTTGCTCTATTTGCTAAGCATTTATAGGTAATCTATAAATTGCAAAAGGCGAGTGGGAGTTTTATCTTCAAAAGATAAAAATTACAAGATACATAATCTTCTAAATACGCTAGCAAAATCATAATGAGGATTTAACATGTTAGTGTTAAATCTCAAGATGATGGAATTCTTAATTCATAGATCCGCAAGGATATCTCAAATATTTGTAGAATATGTTGAGGGTTATGAGTTACAGGATAGTGGTATGCCTGTTAATAAATTGCAAATGTTATTTGGCAAATTACTCATACTATGAATAAATAAGATGCTGTCCAAAAAGATAACTAGTTTGAAAATGTAGTTGATCTTAAACTCTATAGTAATACTATAGAATGAAAATGAATTTCTACAATGGAAATGAAAATCCTAGAGATTTAAATCTTTGTGTAGAAATCATAATGGACAAATTTGTATACATATTTAATATGTGAAAAGATTATCAATCACAATTAAGCAATTAAATGGGATTGAAATTCTTTCTAAACACATTAAATATATATAAAGATTATGATTGTCATTATTAGTTTCATTTATATGAAGTTAATAATGGAATATCAAAACTCTTTCTTGGTAAATTACTTGTGCGAGGACGAAAAGTAATTGAAAGGAGTGTTTGAATTCGAAATAATCTTTAGTAGTATACAAAATGCAAATCATTTGAAAATGGATTAATGCATGCATCTAGAAGATATACTTATTTTAGTTATTAAATCTAGTTTTGATTTATAATAAAAATAAGATATTTCTTAATATTCCTAAAAGCTAGTGGGAGTAATGTATTTATTTTCTTATTTCATATATGTTGAATAACATATGGGAAGTAACATTCCATTGACGTTAACATTAAATGTTAAGTCTTAGTTTGGAATAAAACTTCATATAGAAAATAAAACTTTGGAATATATGTTTATTGTTGTAAACATAAGCGGTAAAAATAACTGATTCTAAAAGAACATGATATTCTATTAGAATATCTAGATAGAAACATATCTTGGAAAAGATATGACATGAATAAATCTAAGGTTGACAAAATGATTATTCATGTACATCATGTTGCTTGTTGTATCATGCTTGGATGCAAGATGATTGACAACATTAGTATCTAATTTGAAATTATTAGATAGCTAAGTGTAATGGATATGGTTTAGAATTTACATCCTCAGCCTGGATTTGCTCCAAATTCTAAATGTGAACCATATGGCAAGTTATTGCTTGATTGATATTATGGTCAAATCTTGAAGGATTTGAAGATATCAAACATTACACGATGAATGTTAAAGTTTACGGAACTTTAAAAGAGCATATTGTTGTTTGGATACAATGATGCTAGTAAGATTGAGATGACACTCAATACTAGTCATGGTGGGAGCTAATCCTTATTAGGAAACCATGTATACTAGTTGTGCTCAATATGAGCATGGTTGCATTATACATAAAGAATTAGAATACTTTAACTACAAGGTTTGATAGTTTAATTGTCATAAATTCGTGCATGAGGATGTCACGCATTTTATAAAGTATGTGGCAATATCTAGATAGATGAATGCACACATACAAGAATTTCATTATATGAAATAAGTATTCTCAAAATTCCGATAGATCAACATTAGTTGATTTATGCCTTGTCAACAAGTATGTGGAACATGACTTGTGGCATAATTCATTAATGAAGATTGTCATGCATTGATCTAGTTAGTATTTGGATAAGGGACGTGTAAACAATTATTATTTTAATGGAATAAAGTGCGGATAGCGTTTATTCTCATTATTAATATTTGTGTCCTATATTTGCATGTTTAAATCCATGAGTAAAATTATTATATTTTATTCTAAATAGTCCGTTGTCAATTAATAATATGGGAATATTATTGAACTAAGGCAAATGTGAGGATTGGTAGAATGGACTGTAGGTTGAGACACCAATGTCACATGATATTCAATATTGGATAAATTGAATATAGGACTTATCCCAACCACATGATTATACTTTATGGATCGTCGTCATCAAGTATATCATGAATATTTATCCTCAGACTTGAGATGACAGATAATTGCCGAGGATGTAGCTTATTTTCTGTAAGGTGGTCTAACACTAACCGTAAAAGGTAGTTATAAGGGCTATTTTCGGAAATGATGCGAAGTTCGAGGGTTATGCTCGCAGTCAATAAAGGATTTGTTCCTTCAACTTTGTGTTGAAGTTTAATACTGCTTGGCCACTCGTAGGATTGACAAGATGTTTGCGTGGCCACGCCCAAAGTCTATCTGAAAGACGTTCAGATGGTTTGGTAATCTTGTTCAATTATGTATAAACGAGAAACTAATGTTAATTATGGAATGACCAAAATCCATATCCAAATTAACGCGGTATTAGTAACAAAAGGATAAGTATGATGATTAATTTCATCACGTGGTTTTTCCAGGAGAACCACAACTCGGATCGAGCTGGGGGCATTGGGAAGGTTAAGCTAGACTGACCCATGTCATTACTATATTAATGAATATCCAAGTGGGAGCTGTTAGAGTTTATGGATTATTTATTAATATTTGTATGTCCGGTTTCGAACCCGAGACTTCGGGATTGCACACATTACGTATGAGTCTCAATGTATTAATAATTAATATAATGATTTATGATTAATTATTAAATCACAAATATTCACATGGTCGAACAAGAAAAGTGAAAGGGGTTAAGTGCAAATTTATGAAACATGAGGAGGTGAAGAATAAAACTTGGAGGACAAGTTTTATTCCTATATATGCAACCTTTCTTGTTTTACTATTTTTCGATCGACAATATCCCTAAAACCGAATATCACAATTCGGTTCTCTTGCTTTCACTTTTCTACCCACTAACTGACACATACAGTGAATAGAAGATGTTGACTTGTGTAATATCTGTGGGATATTATTGTTCGCACAAGTTGTCATGCACATGCATGGATATTGGTAGATTATATATTATCATGTATATTTATATGCATGGTGATATATTTACTCCTTTATCTTCTTGTTAGAGGGATTCGATCATGTATTATATAGAACATCAAACCTTAGGTGTTGTGATGTTTTATTTGTGATACATGAACCTAGCTTTTCACTTTGAGACGCTAGTAATACGTGTGTACAGGAACGGAGTACAAGCTTACTTTAGCTTGTGATCTTGGAAGTGTTACTTACCCTTGTTGATCCATCCTTAAACCCAATTAGGGTTTATATTGTTCTTGGAGCACGTGATTCCTTGTTCTTGCTAGGAATCGTTAAGGTACGTGTCTATTTAATTTAATTAATTATTTGTTCTTGTAGATTTTTCCGCTGCGTGTTCTTGATGATTATATGTGTTTATGATTTATTTATAGTTCACATATTCCAACATCAGGTACATCTGGGTGATGTGTATCAAGGATTGCAAACACGGGCCATTTCTTTTCACAAAATATTTTAGCAAGTTGTGTTGACTTGTCAACCATTCGAGATATTTGTTTGTCAGGTACTGTTGGAGCCTGTTCAGGAGTGACACACACACATATGACATATCAATACACAGTAAGCATCACCCTTCCTACGGATTGATAGCACAAGATAAGGAGAAATTCAGTAAACATGTCTGTCATGCAGTAGTGGTCTCAATATACTTATGCCCAAAATTTGCTAAACAACTCCATATACTGCTCATGAGGTACTATAAACTCAAAATTAAAGAACAAATATAATTGTTTTTTAGCCTTTGTTCCCTTGTGAATATATAAGATTACACAAATACTTTTTTAACTGTGAGCCCTTCAAAAAGTCCCTTTTAATACAAAATCAGCTTGTTCGATCTCTAAGAAACCAAAGTCGCTCACAATTTCTACTACACATATATATAAGAACCAGAAAAAAAAAAAACACTAAGGGTGCATTTAGTTGTAAAAAAATTTCTTTGATTTTCTATTTCGATTTTCTTGGAATAGAAGAAGGGCTTTTATTTCTAAAAAATTGTTAAAATTTTAGACAACGTGAACTTTTCACCCTTTTAGAAAAAAGACGAAAATTTGTGACTAAACAAGTTTCCTATTTTTTTTTTCATTTTCTTATGAACACTTATCTAGAAAATTGTCCCATTTTTCACCATCTAAACGTACCCTAAAGTTTCCTCACACGCTAAATTTGAACGACTTCTGGACTTAGATACTTGCCAACATTGACACTAACCAAATTAGTTTGACTTTGATTTTTCTTTTTGCCAGCATTCACTCTAACCAAAATTAGTTCGACTTTAATTTATCTTTTATGTATTTTGAACGACAACTATCCTATCTCACAAAAGTATACGCCAGAAATCAATCTCACATGTCCTAGGCAAGACTTAAACTCACAACCAATAGCTTCTCACACAACATGGGATACAGACACAAGCCCTTTGACTTTAAATAACAGGCCAATAACCATCCATTTTAAAACACAAACAGTGACTATAAGTTTGTAACACATACATTACAGTTAATAAGAAATGAATATAAAGCTAACATAATATTTAGCAATACATAATCATGAACGATAAGATAGATATATAGTTGTTGTATTCTATGCAGTACCCATATTAGATGCAGTACTTTACAGTACAATTCTAGACCAATCAGAACCATTGGATCACTTAATCTATGGATGAGATCACTTGTGCCTTTAATGTAATTAATTGAAAGATCAAGCCATTAATTAAAAAGCTAAAAGGGCAATAAAGGAATTTCGTATTATAACATTTACATAACTGTCCATCTAAATAGGGATATGATTAGGTCAAATAAAAAAATAAATTAATCCTTCCATCTCTCCCGAATCTTATTCTCATGACAGTTTGACTATCCCACTTTCACAAAAAATCAAAATCAATGCCTCTATCTCAGATCTCTCTTTTGTTAATTTTCAACAAATTGAATGAAGAAAAAAATATGGATGCCGCTATCATATAAGTTTCAATATCCAGTTTTTTTTTTGTATTGTCATGGTGGATCCGGATCACAAAATAAAAGAGCAGGTTTGTTAATTTAGAGACTTTTTCTCCCTTACCAATTTAACATCATATCCAACTGATTCAAATATACTCCCACAGTCAAATTCAGATCTGAAAACGGTTTGGTGGTTGTGCTAGAGGAGGACGACGGCGACACATAGATGATGGTTTGTGTCGAAGGTTGTGTGATGGAGGACAAACAAGGCAGTTGCGGATGGAGGAGGAGGAGGATGAAGATGGCGACTGTGACGACGGTGGGCTTTTGGGGTTTATGTCGACATACATTAACCAAACATCCACAAGCTTTACAAGACCGGTCTATTATCACTACAAAAAAACTACACCAAACCCAACAAGAAGAACCTATTAAATTAAAACACGGTTCCAGGTTTTCTCTATTGTTTTATTGTTTTTCTATTTTTTATTCAAGGGGCTTTTGACTACTGATGATGGTGGTTTAGGTTCAGTGTGAGTTTTCGTTGGGGGTTTCAATGTTGTGGGTATTTTCCGACAATGTTTTCGAGAATTTTGGTGGTCGTTGCTCAGGTTGTGATAGTTGTTGTTTGATGTCGAGGTGTTTAAAGGTTAATCTAAAATAAATGGAAAAGTGCATATGTGTCTTGTGGTTCTTACAAAGTCAATGAAAGGGTTATGCATATATGTTTTAAAGTTGATATGAAATAAAAAAATATTTATGCATATATGTTTAGATTGTGTAGATTGAACATATTTTTGGAAGGCGTGCGAATATGTGTTAATGAATTTGATGAGAAAGCGCAACGTACATATATGTTTTTGGAAGGGTACATATATGTTTTTGGAAGGGTACTCATATGTTCTAATGAATTTGATGAGAAAGTGAAGCGTGCACGTATGTTTTGGAATAGTGCACACATGTTTCTGAATGACGGACACATCTATATTAAAGAAGATACATTTGTATTTGAATTGTATTTCATTTTGTATATACTATTTATGTTTTTGGTTTGTTATAAATTTAGAGTTTACATGTATGCGTTTATGTTTTTTATTATAAATTTTGAAGATTAAATAATATACACTAGAAACATATGTGCAATTACCATTTTGAACAAAACAACTTTGGTATCTAAACAATTGTACGCATAAAACATATGTAAATTTACAATATTTTAAAAAAAAACACATATGCACTTAATTTTTCGTAAAACATCTATGTAAAAGAAAATTAAAAAAAAAAAAATCTGGAAAAAAAATTAAAAAAAAAATATTTTAAATTCCGAAAATTAAGGTGTTTAAAAACGTTTTTTAATTAAAAAAAATTCAAAAACCAAGTTAAAATGTGTTTTACTAATATACCCTTGTGAATTAAATAAAAAGATTTAATAGTACTAAATTCTTATTGGTCAAAAAGAGTACTGTAAAGTATTGTATCTAATATTGGTACTGCATAGAACGCGCCCCTAGATATATAATGAAAATTAAAAAAAAAAAAATAAAAAATAAAAAAATTAACGATATCAACGAGAACGATAAGATAGATATATAATGAAAAATTTGAGTTTGTATGTGTGAGGTGTGCAGAAAAGAATGAAAGCGTGTGGATTCTTTTATTTAAGGTAGTAAAAACAGAGAATTATAATTGGCTAAGTATGTGAAGAAAAAGATAACACAGATAAGTAATTTCAAAAAATTCGTTTAGTAGTTCAGAGGAAAAAAATTTGATTTAGCATATGATAATTTAGACGACTCTTATAATCAAATGCAGATGCAGCAAGATACTTGTGCAATTGGCGAATTTAATTCAAGTTTGAGAAAGCTAGAAAAGATAAACAGTGGGATGCCTTTGTAAAGTAGATGCAAGACTCCATCTTTTCGAAGTGACGGGTTTTTGGTTTATACAATAAAAGGTGAGAAATGCAACTGATATTGAGACAAATGGTTGTCTAGTGAAGGTATTTGGGTCTCATCGAGCATTCAAGTCAAATTGCTTATGTCATTTTTTGTCAGTATATATGGATTGTTTATCTCCAAAGAAGCTTTAGCGATCTTTTGGATACTGAAAATATCTACATATCCTCATTAATTTCAAACATGCAAGCATGTAACGGTAGGTATAGTCATTTTTGAAGCAGTCTTAACAATTCTCCGTGTTTAACTAGCGACAAGCATCCTATGACATGACAATTGCATATTCAAGGTCAATAAAATTTGCATCCTCAAATTTAGAATCACTAAGGCTTCGTACATCTCAAGCATCATATATTCATATATCTTCTTTTTTAAGCTTTTTTATGCTCCGAGTAATTTATGTTCTTTAATTATGCATTATCTCCTACTATTCTTTTTCTAGAGTATTTACACGCGGGTTTATACAATTTGTATGTTAACATTCTCTATGTAATTGGTATATAACTTCTACACCTTATGTTAAACATTAATCATTTACCGTTCAAAAAAAAAAATGAACATACATAACTTATGTCCCCTTTTGTCTAGGACTAACAGTGTAATTTGTATAGTAGAAGGGTTAACATATGACATTAACGAACAAGGAGGACTGTAACTCCACAAAAGAAATGTAGGCCCCAATGCTTTGACAATTCAAGCAGCAAGCAAGTGTGTTCTGCTTCAGAATCCGACTTGGTACACTTTGGCTTTACAATTTTATCTTTTTTCTACTTTTTTTTGGTAAAGTTAAACTAGAAAAGAGAAAGTAATAGAAACTATTATTTTTCTACATACTAGACACTTATTTATAATTAAAAAAAAAAATAGATTAATTAATATTTTTAAATAAAACCCATTGCATTTTTTTTTTAAATTACATATCTCTGTAAATCGTTAACCTAAATAAATTATAATATCTCGATGAACATTATCTTTCAATAAAAAGACACTTCATGCATGTTCATATGATTTTGACAAACATTTTTTTTTTTTTTGTTTTGATATTTTCTCGATACCATATAACCATAAGTTCGAAGATTCTACAACCATCTTTGTAAATGAACTAAAGGACACTACTATTAACTTACCATCTTTGTGACTCTTCCTGTAATCTACATATCATTTCATTTCCTATGCCGTGCCTACGCGAAGATTTTGTAAGTTCATGAGTTTGTTATACTAATAAGTTCTTCCATAAATACCCTCGTATATGTAATGTAGCATTACAAAACTCAGTCTTTAACTTGAATACAATTATCACCCACCTGGGGATGTTAGTTGACAAGAACGAGATGAAAAAAAATGACCAAGCAGGCAAGAGTATATTGGATCGTACATCCACATACACTAGAAGCTTTCCCAGCACACACAAGGTTGCCACCCTCAATTCAAACCACACGAATAAACATTACAGTACCACTTTCAACAAGGTTCGAAACAAATTTAATCTTGTGTCGTCAAAATTCTAACCCACTAGATGTCTTTGATCTTTTAGGACCTTCATCTCATCGGTTTTCAAGTAAAACTCATACCCCATTTGACACACTCAGGGTCGAATGTGAAATACTGAAATGCATCCTCTAAACAATGACTTGATGAATTTAGGAAGCCATGGCATATGCAGATATCACAGTTTTAACACCAGAAGATAACCGTAAATTTTAATGACTATAAATCTCTAATCAAATACTTGTAAGAAACAACATTATAATATATACTAAAAACGATTTTTGAACGGGCTGTTTAGTGTTTCATTAGGAGGCCGTTATTTGATTATCACTACTACACAAAAGCCCATATAGATCGGTCAGAATGGTGTATATAGATCGGTTTTCAACCGATCTATATAGAGGTGATCTTTGTGAGTACCATCTATATAGATCGGTTCGTAACCGTTCTTTATAAGTTACATAAAGATCGGTTCTTAACTTATAACCGATCTATTTAATTCTTACATAAAGATCAGTTCTTAACTTACAACCGATCTAGTTAATGGCTATGATTTAAAAAAAATAATAATACATGAAAATTGATTTTCCCGGAATTTAATCATATACAAAAATGCAGGTTTTTCCAGAATTGCAATTCATTACCATACACAATAATGTTTCGGTGTTTTTACATGTGGACCTATAACAAGACCTGACTCTCTGCTGGTGTTTGGGTGTGGCACATTGCGTTGTGGCTGCTGCTGCTGCTGCTGCCGCTGCCGCTGTTGTTGTTGTTCCCCCTCTTTTTTCTTTCATAGATCGGTTATTAACAAAACTGATCTATATGAACTGATCTATATGGCCTTTTGTGTAGTAGTGAATCTGAAAGCTCATTGGGCCATGTTTTATGCATAAGCAATTTATCAGTAATAGTACCTATGTACACAGACATTGTGGCGGGATGTTATTGGCCCATTGCATATCCTATTGTTTCTGTTACATGCGTTTTCATGTAATTACCTCCGTAATACAAACTTCTTTCGCATTACTGAGATAAACCATATGCAATTACAATGGTAACCATACATGTGTACACTAAAATTGTACTAATGTATGGGAAAACCATACATGTGTACACTAAACCTATACTAATGTATGGGAAATATACAAAACCTTATACCATGCCTGACAAAGAAGTTTCTTGAAGAGCTCATAAAAAAAAATCCAACATAAAATAGAGAATTAAAGATATTCATTGAACCAGGAAAAAAAAAGGCAGAAGAAAAAAATACACACTGAAGATCAAGTTTGTCCAAAGTAGAACAACTTTCAGATTCAAGAATTGGTATTGTAACAGAGGTATGTTCCTGTAACTTTTTACATATGTGTATTATTTCCATGCATGCAACATAAGTATGGGTACATCACCTTCAATTATGACACACTTACATTTTTTTTTAAATTTCTATGCTTAAAGTTGGTGTGTCACTATAGATCTGGAAAAAAAAAACATAATATATTACCATATTATTGGCCTGCATCTTACATCTACACAATACTTTGTTCCTATATGTTGTTTCTGCATTCTTTAATTTTCCATGGATAGTGAAACTGTTAAGAAGAAAACCAAAAATTGTAGCATTAGTTGTAGTATACCAGATTATGAGAAAAAAGGCATGGAAACAGTTATTTTGCAACACTTACTGAGTTTTTAATTAAAACTGGAAAAAAAAAAAAAAAAAAAAAAATTGTCATTCGAATGAAATTGAAACAATACCCTCTACACATGACAATGTCCAACCATCAGTGGTGTATTCTACCAATTTAGAAAAAAATGATACTATCAAAATAAGGATAACAATGCCTCAACAAACAACTTTGCAAGCCAATTGATTCAAAAAACAAGAGGACCAATTGCATCCTTGCAATATGGTATAGACCAAACACCTACACAAATTCATGTTACATGATCTATTGCAACAAAGAAAAGGCAAAATCCAGATACAACACAGGATCCTTGGAAATACCCAATGCCAGAGTATGGTCAGAATACGTCAACTAATGGTACAGGTAAGCGTTACAATTGTGGTCTTTATAAGTAAATAAATAAATTAAAAATGCTCAGTCTACTAAATATGCCTTCTGTTTTGCAGATTTGATAAAAGGAATGTCTGTTAGGAATTAATAAAGAATGTAATAGTACAATGCTGCTGCTAGTGTAGTATTGGTTTCTGATGGCAGGTATATAGTTCCTGCTGGTATAGTAGTTTTATTGTTTCTGCTGGTATCACATTGTGGTTCCTGCTGCTAGTATTGTTTCTGCGGGTAATAGAAATAGTCAACCCGTATATTTAGAAGTTTGTTAAGAGAAAGGGATATGCATGAGTTATATTAGGAAGAGATAATGCATATCTCCTCTACACGATTTGTAGTGAATGCCGAATTAGGGTTTCTTGGTGTATAAAAGAAACACATGGCTATGAACAATGTACGACTTGAAAAACAATTTTAATAGTCAATATAGATCCATAGAGGATCAAGAGTTTATTAGTTAATTCTTGTTTAACTCTTGTGTTTATATTCCGCGTAAACATAAGTTTATTATCAGAGATTCTCTTGTAGTTTGTTTGTGATTACATAAGCATTCTACCAATCCCATAAGGCTCAAAGATCTATCTAGGACTGAACCAACAAGTGGTATCAGAGCCAGGTTAGAGTCTCTGTCTTAGAAGAAATCTTTTCAAACAAATCTCTTAAACCCTCATACAATGGCTTCATCCGGGACAGATGAGTCTGTTGTCAACAATGAAAAACCTGAAACACAAAATGTCCAACAACAAATTCTCACAACCACTGTCTCAAACAGCAATGCAAAATTTCCTTACCTCAAGAAGGATGAATATGAGATATGGGCCATGAAGATGGAGTACTGGATTTCAAACAGTGATCATAACCTCTGGAACATCATCCTGAATGGAAACAGTAAGAAGAAAACAGGAAGAGATGCAAAAGGGAACATCATTATTCTTCCCCCTGTATCTGCAGAAGAACATACTGCTGTTCAAAGGGAGACAAAAGCAAGAACTTTGCTGCTTCAGACTTTCCCAGAAGACCACATGGGTGATTTTCATCACCTAGATGATGCAAGGGACATCTGGTTAGTTGTTAAAGCCAGATTTGGAGGTAATGATGAATCTAAGAAGATAAGGAAGTCCATGCTGAAGCAGGAGTTCCAAGAATTCAAGATCTCTGAAGCAGAAGGACTGCATAAAGGTTATGATCGGTTCCAGAAGATTTTGAGCCAACTCAACCAACTGCAGGCAAGGTCAGATAATAAAGATTACAATACCAAGTTCTTGAGAGCATTGCCTCCTTCCTGGTTACAGGTTTCCATCACTCTCAAAGCAAAAGGTGGGCTTGATTACTTGAGTTTTGATGACCTCTATAACAAACTCAAGACTCTTGAGATTGATATTAAAGGAGGTTCAAGCTATTCACATACTCCAACTCACTCAGCATTTGTTAGTACTACCAGTACTAATAACAAGATGTCATATGCTGATAGCCCAACCTCATCATCTTCATCAACCTCATATACCCCTGCTACACCAAGAACACATTCAAATTCTGGCAATGTGATTGAAGATGTGCTTCATTCTTTTGTTGCTGAAAGTGAACCACAACAGCAGCATTGTACTATTACATTCTTTATTAATTCCTAACAAGTGGACTGATTCAGAGAGTCTTAGGTTGCATATAGCACCTTCGCGAATTGATTACCAGTTATGGATTTCCACAGCCTTTACCACAAGCCATATTCTTGTGGGCTAGCCAATTCTTTGGAACCCTAAAGGGTAACATCCATGGTGAATTGATGACCATTTCAACTCTCAGTAATGAAACATGGGTGAGTTGAATACCCAATAGTTTTGAGCAAACTATTACAGCTGTCAACGGGTATGATGATCACACCAGAGTCGTACCCTCATGGTGAGTCAACTCTTTCTTGTCTGTTAGACATGGTGAGTTGATTACCATTTGTTGTGTGGTAATTAACCAACACCCAATCCCTGGCAACAGTTTACTCAAATATACAAGTTAGTAGACAAGATACAAACAGATATATATATTTATCATCACCAGCAGCAACAACAACACCTTCAGCCCCACCAGGCAACATAGCAGCCAAAAGAGGCTGATGTTCCCCCTCAAACTTAGACTTCATGGTGGCAAATAATTTTGCAGTAAGCCTAACCATGATCCTAGGTGTATGGTCAGAAGTTTGAACATCTAATATCATTTGTAAAAACCTAGGGTACATGAGAAATTTATGCTTAGCAGTCCCTATGTTCTGAACCATCCCATCAAAAATAAACCTGGACCAGTTGTAAATCCTCCCATCTGAGAGGCAAATGAGGCCTGAAGCAAGAGCGCTTGAGAATTGATCCCAACCTCCTGACTTGGGACTAATATATTGTAGAAGGGTGTGAACTAGAAATCTCCATTGAGGAGAAAACCTATTCTTATAAAAGGTGAATGTACCATCAACTGGATAACCAATTGTAGCCATACCAGCCAGAATGTCTTTTTCTGAAAAATCATATAACCCATCCTCATCATTCAATTGAATGTGAGCTCTAATGGAGGACTCAGTTATGACATACTCATTCCCATCAATGGTAGCCACAATCTCCTGGGGTCTACCCTCAAGAGTTCGTGTATGGGTTGTAGCCCAAAATTGCTTAACTAATGAATCATAAACAACAGACGGGCAATGGGTCAAAGCATACCGAATGGAGGAACCACATAAGAAGGTAAGCATTTGATCATACCCTACACTTCGTTTTGATGTTTCCAGATATGCCACCTTGTTATGATCTTCTTTGTATTGTAAAGCCATTGTGAACGAGTTGTTAAAATGAGGAGTGATGAAATGGGTTTAAGAGGAAAATGGTTATTTTGGGCGTGGGATGTAGAATTTGGTCAACTCCTAAAAAGGCACCATAATTAAACCCATTCCTGCAAAGAATTTACTCCAAATACCAACCCAACATTCAATTTCCTTAGTCCTCCATTGGGTCTATAAAAGGCCTCGAATATTCAACACGAACACATCACATACTTCAAACCATAAAATGACTATCCAAACATAATGAGTTCCTCCAAACCAAACGTTGTTGAGATTTCTTCTGATTCATCGTCTGACTCATCATCAAGTGATGGATGGAAGAATTATTTTCCACCAAACTACCAGAATCGGACCATTAGGAACCCAAAACTAAAGGCAGAAGTTGAAGAAACATCGTATGATGGAGTTCCAACTGATGAACTTCCAACCCCACCATCATATGTGGATGATTCATCAAGCTACCACTCGGATGATGATGAGCAAACGCAGCCACCTCCACTATCAGTCATACTAACAAGGGAAATTGAAAAGGCTGTGTCAGCAATGAGTAGGATCTCGGTGCCTGTGAAGAATCAATCACGTCCAAAGCCAGGAAAACAAGTGCTAGGACTCCCTAGTCCGAAGGTGTGGAATGCAATCAAGGACAGAGGAATCCACAAGACCATGCCTGATTTCAAGGGAAAGGGGAAAAGGAAGATGGAGTAGTGGTGTAGGTTTCTGGCTTTTTGATGTTTTTAAGCTTGTGTGTTGTTTGATCCATGTGCTGTGTGTGTTGTCTTTGTAAGTTGCAGCTAAGAATGCAACCATCTTATGATGAATAAATGAAAGCCACATGTTCTGTTGATACTGTTGTGTCCCAATAATAGTAGCAACAATAAGAAACTTACTACTGCAAAACAAAGTTAAACAAAATACCCAAACTAAAACAAAAAAATGGTTAGCGTACAAAATATACAAAAACAAGCCTCCCCTTAGGCTTATGCCTGCCCTCAATCCCAGAAATTAGGGATTGATCATTCCAATATGAACACCAAATAATTAAATCTTGGGCCATCAAAAGCTTTAGTTAACAAATCAGCCACATTTTCATCTGTGTGAATTTTAAGCACTTGGATAAGATATTTCTCATTAGCATCTCTTATAAAATGGTGCCTAATTTCTATGTGCTTTGTTCTTTGGTGAAAAACTGGGTTTTTAACAATGCAAATTGTGCTTTGGTTATCAATAAAGATTTTGGTGTTCATAAAATTGAACCCATAGTCCATCATTTGATTTTGTATCCAAAGTACCTGACCACAACAACTAGCAGCAGCAACATACTCTGCCTCAGTAGAAGATGTAGCCACAATGGTCTGCTTCTTGCATTTCCAAGAAATCAATCTCCTACCCAGAAACTGACAACCACCAGTAGTAGACTTCCTATCAAAGTTAGCACCAGCATAATCACTATCACTATAAGCTTCCAACACAAAAGGAGAATCTCTTGGGTACCAAAGACCCAACTTAGGTTGTCCTTTTAAATACTTGAAGATTTTCTTGACTGCATTCAAGTTGGAAGTCAATGGTGTAACATGATGTCTTGAACAAGCACTAACTGCAAACATTATATCTAGTCTTGAAGCTGTCGAATACATAAGTGAACCTATCATTGATCTGTAGAGATGAACATTAACAGGATCATCTGGTTCATTCTTTGATTTAGGCTTGGGAGCTTCATATGGAGTTGTTGCAGTTCTCACAGATTCCAAGTCGAACTTCTTAAGTATGTCTTGCACATACTTGTCTTGGCTGATAAAAATCCCATCAGGCTTTTGTTTGACTTGTAAGCCCAAGAAAAATGTAAGCTCACCCATAGCACTCATCTCAAATTCACCCTTCATTAGCACCTCAAATTCCCTACACCAAGCTTCCTTTGTGGAACCAAAAATGATGTCATCCACATAAACCTGAACAAGGATGATATCTCTTGAATTTTTCTTGATGAAGAGTGTCTTGTCTATTGCACCTCTTCTGTAACCATGCTTCAGCAGAAAAGTAGACAATCTAGCATACCATGCCCTTGGTGCTTGATGAAGTCCATAGAGTGCTTTCACCACCTTGTAAACCAAATTAGGATTCTGTGGGTCCACAAAACCCTTGGGTTGAGTCACATACACCTCCTCTTCAATCTCACCATAGAGAAATGCACTCTTTACATCCATCTGATAGACCATAAATCCCATGTATGAGGCAAAAGCTAAAAATAATCTAATTGCTTCAACTCTTGCACTGGAGCAAACACCTCATCATAGTCAATACCCTCTTCTTGCCTATTGACCTTGAGCTACCAATCTAGCTTTATTCCGCACCACAATACCTCTAGCATCCCTTTTGTTCTTTAGAATCCATTTTGTCCCCATTGCTGTCTTCCCATCAGGCAAAGGCACTAACTTCCAGACATTCTGATTCAGAAACTGTTGGTCCACGTTTTGTATGGATCTCTAAGTAGCCTTGATTACTTAGTAAATGACTTGAATAAATCCAAATCAATCTAAGTGAGAAACTCTTACACAATTGTTAATGTTAACGCGGAATATTAACACAAACAATGAAGAACACATAATTGATAACTAACTTCGTATATTAACTTTGAATACGATTATCAAATTCTTGAAAAACTGTATGTCTAGCTAATACATTAACGTTCCTTTTATACTTGAAGGAAACCCTAATTACAAAACCGTGTGAAAAGATATTACGTATCTTCTATAAAGATACCTAACTCGTACATATCTTTTCCTAACTTATATCTAACAAACTTTCCTATCTTTACTGACCCGACTTAACTTAAGTCAACAAGACTTAATATAACTACCAGACGTAATAATTACAAAACAAGACCTAACTATCAAACAGACCTAACTTTGTAAGCTACCAGACTTAAGTCTCCTTGTTGATAATTCCCAACAATCCTCCCCTAACTTGATCTTCATGCTTCATGAACTTCAAGTTCTTCTGATTTAGCTTTCTGAGGATTGAATCTTGAACACTTTGAATTATCTACATGACTTGAACTTTTTCCAGCAACTTTGATCTTGATAAGCTATCCATCATCTGATATGATCTTTTCAGCAACTTTGACTACTTGTACATCAAATTCATTAAAGTTTCATGCTATTCTCATCACTTCCAGGTGTGTAAACTCCTGTGAGAGGTGAATCATTGAAAATTAATGGATTTGAAGTCTCTTTACCAATAGCCATCACTACTGGAGTAGCCAATGTTTTGGTGTGTAAGACCATGGTACATTAATAACCATATGATTTTTAGCAAATCATCAGCTTATCAACGGATTTGTTAAGTCTTTACCAAAAGCCGTTTGCTTTTGGACTAGCCAATTCTTTGATGGAAATGCACCTCATCATGGTGAATTGATTACCATTTATGGTTTTCCACAGCCTTTACCACAAGCCATAACCTTGTGGGCTAGTCAACTCTTCACTTATCTTAGATATGGTGAGTTGAATACCATACAATTTTTGGCAAATTGTCAGCCATAAACGGATTTGATTTATCTTTACCTGTAGCCGTTTGCTCAGGATTAGCCAGTCCTTGTGTGTATTAGACAAGGTGGACTGATAACCTTTTGTTGTGTTAGTGCTATGCACCTCCACCAAGTGAGAAGTTCCTTTAGTCTCACTTAACAACTTATAAACAAACTCAATCCAGCACTGTCAATTTTTATTTTTATTTATTTA
Organism: Artemisia tridentata subsp. tridentata; assembly: GCA_021014915.2. Classification (NCBI taxonomy): domain Eukaryota; kingdom Viridiplantae; phylum Streptophyta; class Magnoliopsida; order Asterales; family Asteraceae; genus Artemisia; species Artemisia tridentata. The sequence continues at coordinate 374,767,817 of CP139503.1, forward strand.
TTTATTTATTTATTTTTTTTAATAACTACCAGAATTAAAAATAAAACTACAAGACTTAAAAATATCCTAAGTGCTGGTCAGTATACAAACTTTACATTTTAACCTCCCCTTAAGATTAACTAGGGTTCATCATACCAATGTTGACTACCAGATAATTAAACCTAGGGCCATCAAAAGCTTTAGTTAAAAGGTCTGCAACATTAAAGTCTGTATGTATTTTCTCCACTCTAATCAATTTCTTTTCAAAGCAATCTCTAATAAAGTGATGCCTAATTTCTATATGCTTAGTTTTAGAGTGATAGACAGGGTTCTTAACTATACAGATAGTACTTTCATTATCTATGTGGATAACAGTATTCATAAAATTCAAACCATAGTCCAGCATCTGATTCTGAATCCACAAGACTTGTCCACAGCAGTTTGCAGCTGCTACATACTCAGCTTCAGTAGTTGAGTTGGCCACAATTGTCTGCTTTTTGCATTGCCAAGAGATTAATCTGCTTCCAAGGAATTGACAACCTCCTGTTGTGGATTTCCTATCAAGGCTTGCACCAGCATAGTCACTATCTGAATAGGCTGTCAGGTCAAAAGATGATTCTTTAGGGTACCAAAGGCCCAAATTGAGTTTACCCTTGAGGTACCTAAAGATTCTCTTCACAGCATGAAAATGTGAAGTCTTTGGTTGTACCTGAAAACGTGAACAAACACAGACTGTATACATAATATCAGGTCTAGAAGCAGTAAGATACATTAGGGAACCGATCATGGATCTGTAAAGATGCAGATCCACATCAGCAGCATCTTCATCCTTTGTCAAAGGCACCTTGTTTTTCATGGGAGTGACTGCAGTCTTCACATTTGTAAACTCAAACTTTCTCAAAATCTCTGCGACATACTTGTCTTGAGAAATAAAAAGGCCATCTTCCTTTTGTTTTACTTGCAGTCCCAAGAAAAATGTAAGCTCTCCCATTGAGCTCATCTCAAACTTGCCTTTCATTAAACCTTCAAACTCTTCACACCAAGACTTTCTTGTTGATCCAAAAATGATATCATCCACATAAACTTGGACAAGAATGATATCCTTTTTGTCTCTTTTGATAAATAAAGTCTTGTCAATCACACCCCTGATGTACCCATGTTCTTCTAGAAACTTGGAGAGAGTTGCATACCAAGCTCTGGGAGCTTGATGAAGACCATAGAGAGCCTTAATGACCTTGTACACTTGAGTGGGGTTAGCAGGATCCTCAAAACCAGGAGGTTGGTGTACATAAACTTTGATGAGGCGAAAAGTGTACCGCTTTTAAGGGGTCATTTAAGCCCGAAATCGTATTTATTTGATCAAATATTGCCCTAAATCGTTCCTTTTGTCATTTTAGGTACTTTTGAGGAGAAATCTGGAAAAGGAGGCATTTTGGACGTTTTTGGAGCATAAAAGTGAAGAAAACGGCAAAGTCTCAAAATTGTGCTGAAAGTCACCTTTGACGGCGTCAACATTAACTCCAGACGGCGTCATGCTTTGGCAAGAAAAGTTGGATGTGAAATTTACTCATGACGGGCCAGTGAGTTTGCATGAGAATTCTGACGGCGTCACGCTTTAACTAAATCAAGGGCGTCACGGCTTAAATCATAAGGGGACGGCGTCACGTTCAGGATCCGACGGCGTCAAGCCTTGATAAGCCAGAATGGATTTTTGAAGAGCTAAAGAGGGACGGCGTCAAGATGGTCATCCGGGAACCCTAAAAGCGGCGAGGTGACGGCGTCACAATGCATAAGGTGACGCCGTCAGATGTCAAAGTCTATATATAGTTTTCTAATTTTTTGTCATTAAGGAGAGCTTAGTGTGTGGAATTTTGGGATAAAACCCTAAGACGATTTTAGCTACTTTTTCAGGGCTTCTTGCCTTGAGATCTTCCATGTTTCATTGAAAGATAAGTTATCAATTAATCATTCAATATGTCTATGTGTTGTTTGATTCTATCTTATGCTTGTCTTTTGTTTAACATGTTAGGCTAAATTTATCTTGTGTTTGCTTAGATCTAATGAAACCTAGCTATTGATTATTGGTTGTTAGTGTGTTAGTAGTTGTATTGGATGATTGTTTATCTATGTTAGGCTTAAGAAAACTGGCTAACTTCCTATTCGGTAACTTGCTTGAACGTCTTAAGAAACATGAACCAAACGCGTACTAAAGGTTTTTATGGTTGTATTTAATGCACAAGCGAATTCTAGTGATCCCATGTTAGGAGCTTCCTAGCCGGCTCGACATAGGAGTGAAGTAGGAGCTTGTAGAGTTTGGGGAAGTAAGTACGCCACCCCACGAATGGTATTAAGGAATACACCCGTCATCCACGCGACTAATACACACTAATTAACCGGTAAAAGATAGTTAGGGAGTAAGGAAATCTAAGTAAACACATTTCTCCACACATAAGTTTCTCACCACTTTTCATTTTTGTTATTTTATTTTATTTGCATTTGTAGTAATTTGGGTTAGTTGACTAGCAACTAATTCCGCCCACTCCTTCAAAACCCGAGATTTTACTTGCTTTCATAAAAATATAAAAACATAAAAAGAATCTTCCTCAACCCTTAGACCTAATTAGAGTAGCCTTTCACACCTAACGAACACTATTCCCTGTGGAGAACGATCAATCCCCCGTACTTACCACTACACTATACTACATCGGTCAGGTACACTGCCTGGTGGGGTTGTAAGCCTCTTGAGATCCCTCGAGAGGTAAAACCTGTTGTAAGGTTGCAAAACCACGCAATCAAGTTTTTGGCGCCGTTGCCGGGGAGTAGTTATTGCTTAGGTTGAAATTTATTTCTATTAGGTCTACTCATTAGATTCCTATCTAGTGAGATATTTTCTTTTTATTTTGTAGCTTTCTCGTAGTCTATCTTTTCTTTGTGATTTTGTTTATAATTTGCTTCAAATGGACTTTTCACTTAGATTTCTAAGATTGCAAGATATGGTTGAGTGGCTAGAACACCAAGAAGTTCAAAATACCTCATTTAGAGACACTTATGAATCATATGAGCCTTCACCTAGGATAGATTCTTATGAACAACCTCCATGTTTAGGATCTTGTTTTAGTGAGGCTAATAGGAAAAGCGGCCTAGTTTGCCAAGGAATTGTGGATAGAGCCGTATCAATAAATCATAAGTTGGATGAAGCACTAGGTTTGTTATTATCACTACCTAAGAAAACAATTGACGAGGATATAGGTGATCTTGACACGTGGAATAATGAGGTAAACACCATAAGCCCACAAAATACTCAACCATCATTTGAGGCACCCACACCGCCCGTGACTTACCCGGAAGAAGTAGAAGAAACTTTAGGAATCCCGATGGAGGTAGAACCCTTGGACCAAGCACAACTAGAGGATATAGGTTTGCACACTTTTAGTGATGACCTTACTCATAGTTCTAGGGAATTTCCTAGTGTTGATGAATTGGAACCTCAACCTTTACACAACTTTTCATCCTTAGATTTACATCTAGGAGAAAAAAGAGGAACCGACCCACCCATCAACCAATATTATCCGGGTAGTTTTAGGATGAAGGAAGCCATTCACTCACCCCCTTCACCTCACGTGGCATATTCACACCCTAAGGGTGTGTATCGCTACTTTCACCCGCACTTAATCCTAAGTGTAGGGAAAACCTCCCCTATTTTTGTTAAATAAAGATAGAGTCAGGCTCGTGACTCGAACAAAAACAAGCGCTTCTTGGGAGGCAACCCAAGCTTTATTTGCTTTGTGTGTTTATTTATTTGTTTGTTTGATTGTATTTGCTTCCGTATGTATGTTTAATTTTTATTATTATTGATTCATGTTCAAAAGTAATTTGTGAAAATGCTTTATTTTGTTTTTAACTTCGTCTTAACTACATATAAAGGTATTTTGCAAAAGATAAGTGTAAGGGAAATCTAAATTGGTTTATTAGAACACATATGAACATGAATCGTAATAATAATAAATTAACATACATATCCGTATTTGTTTGAGTCAAATGCTTGTATCGAGTCATAATGATGTTTTGCAGGATTTCCAGGAAGTAAGGTAAAGGTTTTTCTAGGAATTTTCCGGAAACTTAAAATGAGAATTTTTGTCAGGTCATTTCTGACGGCGTCAGGGTTTATAACCTGACGGCGTCAGATTTAATTTTCAGAAATTTTTGAAAGTTTTGTTTTTAAAAAAGTTTTTATTAAATCTCCAACTTATAATCTCCAGGAATCTGCAAAATTATCATTCCACAAGCATTATATCCTTATATATAGATTTTTCCCGCCGATGTTATGCAGGTTTTCGTGTCTGTTTTCTCAGGTTTAACAGGTTATTTTGAACAAGGAAATGTTTTGAATCAAGCTTATGGCGATGCATTAGTCATGGAGCTTCAACATTCTCTTTGGAGGAAGATTTAACCGTGTAATTTCATTATCCAACGAGCGAATCAGGGGAGTATTTGATTTCATTCTTTTACTTTTTCTTTTACATCTTGTTATTTGAACATTAGGGACAATGTTCATCTTAAGTGTAAGGGGAGGGTAAAAGTACGATTTTAGAGAATACAATTGCGCTTGATTTTTTTGTTTGTTTAATAGTAGATGTGTAATAAAACTGAGAGAAATACTTGTTAAGGTAATTTTAGTGCCAAATTTAAAATTTTTTACAACATATAAGAGTGAAACTTTGATCTTAATGAGCGTCTCATGGATAGGAGTTATATGACTAGCACAAAAACCGTACCACTAAAAAAATTTTCCACCCCCAAATATGTGAGGTTCGCCCCTAGAATTGGTAGGAAAAGCATTTATGCTATGATGTGTGTACCGGTAGCACTTAGATTCTAGAACTTGCGTTAGGACCATTCCGAGGCCACAAGTGAGACTACATTCGTGTAGTTAGATTTACTACATGATAAGAGGCATTAGGATTAACCCATGTTTTACACCTGTGTTTTTGTTATAATTACGTTGGCTACATTGGTCAAGTAATTCTCCCACACCCTTTGCGTTGTACTCATTTTTAGTACACGATACCCCTAGTACACCCCTCAGAGCCTATCTTTTCGTTTCGACCTTTAAGCATTTTACTTAAAGGAAGAATTTGTTACACCCCACTTAAATGTACACCCAAATCGCCTTAGCCTACCTTGTATGCACTCATCTTTAGTGCATTATTGTGACAACATTTGTTTAAACCCAAGTTAATTATCTAGTTGATTACATGGTTGCTAAGTCGAGTCATATCCTTGTACATATTGTTTTGGGACGATTGGGACTCATGGGTAAAGTACTAGTGTAATGGAGTAATGGGGAAGAACATCATTTATTACCCCCATATGTGCTAAATGTTTTAAAAGTACTCCAAGTTTTTCAATTATCTTAATTCGAGTCATTAGAATAGTTATTTGTAAAGTTATGTAAAAGTTCAAGTGTAAGGGGATGCAACGCCCCTTTGATGTATTATTTTGGATGGTAGGGTAAAAGTGTATGTAAAAAAAAAAAAAAAAAAAAAAAAAAAAAAAAAAAAAAAAAAAAATCGAAAAAATCAAGAAAAATAAAAAATAAAAAAAAAAAAAAATTGAGAAAAAGAAAAATAGAAAAAACATACGGACTACCATCCCGTTTTATTTTATGTTTATTTTATGTTTATGTTATTTTGTTTCTAGCTTAAGATCGAGTCTAGTCTTGGCTTAGCAACATTGTATAGTACATGTAATTGATCAAGATCTTTAACTCGCCACCAGTAAAATATCCCTTATCCAACAAAACCGTGTTTTCCTTTTCCCTACACCTAACGTTATAACCCATTTAAAAGCCCTCTTTGATAGTTTATCTTAGGTGCTTACGCCTAGTGGAGGAGGTTTTCGATCCTTTCCCAAGCCTATGGTAATCTAGTTGCTATGACAGGTAGTGAGAGATATTATCCGTTTTCATTTATGAGATTTATTTTGATGACACTTGAGAGATGTGAGTATCTAAACACTACTTGTGAGGTGCTAGTATATAATCTCCGTGCTTATTATGATTGAAGTGGAACGATTATTTGTTGTAATTACTTTTATGTTTGCATTAAATGACCCCTAACTTGTATTTTGATTAGAATAAAAGCGCATTTGCTTGAGGACAAGCAAATCTCAAGTGTAAGGGTATTTGATGAGGCGAAAAGTGTACCGCTTTTAAGGGGTCATTTAAGCCCGAAATCGTATTTATTTGATCAAATATTGCCCTAAATCGTTCCTTTTGTCATTTTAGGTACTTTTGAGGAGAAATCTGGAAAAAGGAGGCATTTTGGACGTTTTTGGAGCATAAAAGTGAAGAAAACGGCAAAGTCTCAAAATTGTGCTGAAAGTCACCTTTGACGGCGTCAACATTAACTCCAGACGGCGTCATGCTTTGGCAAGAAAAGTTGGATGTGAAATTTACTCATGACGGGCCAGTGAGTTTGCATGAGAATTCTGACGGCGTCACGCTTTAACTAAATCAAGGGCGTCACGGCTTAAATCATAAGGGGACGGCGTCACGTTCAGGATCCGACGGCGTCAAGCCTTGATAAGCCAGAATGGATTTTTGAAGAGCTAAAGAGGGACGGCGTCAAGATGGTCATCCGGGAACCCTAAAAGCGGCGAGGTGACGGCGTCACAATGCATAAGGTGACGCCGTCAGATGTCAAAGTCTATATATAGTTTTCTAATTTTTTGTCATTAAGGAGAGCTTAGTGTGTGGAATTTTGGGATAAAACCCTAAGACGATTTTAGCTACTTTTTCAGGGCTTCTTGCCTTGAGATCTTCCATGTTTCATTGAAAGATAAGTTATCAATTAATCATTCAATATGTCTATGTGTTGTTTGATTCTATCTTATGCTTGTCTTTTGTTTAACATGTTAGGCTAAATTTATCTTGTGTTTGCTTAGATCTAATGAAACCTAGCTATTGATTATTGGTTGTTAGTGTGTTAGTAGTTGTATTGGATGATTGTTTATCTATGTTAGGCTTAAGAAAACTGGCTAACTTCCTATTCGGTAACTTGCTTGAACGTCTTAAGAAACATGAACCAAACGCGTACTAAAGGTTTTTATGGTTGTATTTAATGCACAAGCGAATTCTAGTGATCCCATGTTAGGAGCTTCCTAGCCGGCTCGACATAGGAGTGAAGTAGGAGCTTGTAGAGTTTGGGGAAGTAAGTACGCCACCCCACGAATGGTATTAAGGAATACACCCGTCATCCACGCGACTAATACACACTAATTAACCGGTAAAAGATAGTTAGGGAGTAAGGAAATCTAAGTAAACACATTTCTCCACACATAAGTTTCTCACCACTTTTCATTTTTGTTATTTTATTTTATTTGCATTTGTAGTAATTTGGGTTAGTTGACTAGCAACTAATTCCGCCCACTCCTTCAAAACCCGAGATTTTACTTGCTTTCATAAAAATATAAAAACATAAAAAGAATCTTCCTCAACCCTTAGACCTAATTAGAGTAGCCTTTCACACCTAACGAACACTATTCCCTGTGGAGAACGATCAATCCCCCGTACTTACCACTACACTATACTACATCGGTCAGGTACACTGCCTGGTGGGGTTGTAAGCCTCTTGAGATCCCTCGAGAGGTAAAACCTGTTGTAAGGTTGCAAAACCACGCAATCAAACTTCTTCCTCAATAGTGCCATAGAGAAAGGAACTTTTAACATCCATTTGATAGACTTTGAATCCCATGTATGATGCATAAGCCAAAAATAACCTGATAGCCTCAATCCTGGCTACAGGAGCAAAAACCTCATCATAATCTATGCCCTCCTCCTGTTTGTATCCTTGGGCCACCAATCTTGCCTTATTCCTTACTACTACTCCTCTTTCATCCCTTTTATTCCTGAAGACCCATTTTGTACCAATGACTTTAGCTCCATAAGGTAGATCTACAAGAACCCATACCTTCTGCAATTTGAACTGCAGCAACTCTTCCTGCATAGCTTCCACCCAACTCTCGTCTTCCAATGCTTCAGAGACTTTAATAGGTTCCTTTTGGGAAAGGAAACAAGCAAACAAGCAATTTTGTTGATCGTTGTGGTTAACCCTTTGTTGTTTCTTGATGAGGCTGATGAGTGCAAGTGATTCAGATTGGTGTTGCACTTTACTTCTGGTTTGAACAGCAGACTTGGGGTCACCAATTATTTGACTTTTGGGATGATTGGTGTGGACTCTGAGTGTGGGAGTTGGACTTACATCCACTTCTGTGGGTAAGTTGTTGAAGTCAGTAATGACACCTTCTTCATCATAGGAAGCCCCTTCAAATATACCTTCGTTTGGATTTGTGAAAACTTCAAGTTCTGGCATCTCAGAGTCAACAAAAACAGCACTTGGAGTAGATTCTGGTTGAGCATCACTACCAGACTTAAAGTTGGAAGTACTGGTGGTGTTGGAAGTACTGGTATCCTGCTTCCCAAGATATTTATCAGCTAAAGCATCCAATTCTTCTTTGAAAGACAAAACATCATCTAAACCTTTGATAGGAGTGGCCCCTTTTTCATTTTCCTGAGGCTTGATTCCAGGTTCCTTCACTTGTGGAGAAGATTTCTTGGTTTCTGCTTTGGCTGCAGCAGACTTGATTTCTGTGGTAGGAATCACAATAAGCTCTGCAATATCATTAGTGTTCCCGACATTTGAAGAATCTTGGGTACCTGCATGGTTAGTAATTTCTTTGGTACATGCATCAGGGTTAGCTTGATTCTCCTTGGAGACAGGAATATAGTTCATAGAATCAGTTAAGTAATCAATATCAAATATCCACCTATGACCTATTCCCTGCACATTAGGTTTTTCTTCCAGAAAGTTGACATGCAAATTTTCTTCCACTTTCTTGGTCACCAAGTTGTACACCCTAAAAGCCTTACTATTTAGAGAGTACCCAACTAGAAAACCTTCATCAGACTTTCCTTCAAATTTTCCTAGCACACTGAGTGTATCAAGAATGGTCACATGACACCCAAAAGGCCTTATATGGCTAACAACTGGTTTGTGGCCAAAAATAAGCTCATAAGGTGTTTTGTTTTGAGGCTTGGTCACTCTAACCCTATTAAAGATGTAGCAAGCATTGCTGACTGCTTCAGCCCAAAATGTTGTGGGTAAAAGTGAATCTGCTAGCATAGTCCTAGCTGCCTCAATTAGTGTCCTGTTCATTCTCTCAGCAACTCCATTCTGCTGAGGAGTTCTAGCATTGCTAAACTGTTGTTTTATCCCTCTATTACCACAGAACTCTATCATGCTCTTGTTCTTAAATTCAGTGCCATTGTCACTCCTAATGATTTTAACTCTTTTATTAAGTAGGTTTTCAATCTGCCTAATGAAAGTTTGAATCAAAGGTGTGGTTTCATCCTTCCTAGACATAAAGAACACCCAACAATATCTAGTACAATCATCTGTAATGACAAGGCAGTAGCAAGCACGATTAATACTATGGACAGATGTAGGGCCAAACAAATCCATATGTAAGGTATGCAAAGGCTCAGTGATTAACCTATCTAATTTAGCCTTACAGGATGCCCTATGTTGTTTTCCCTTGTTACAAGCTAACAGGTATGGTCATTCTTAAACATTTTTGAAGGCAAACCTCTCACAAGGTTATTCTTCACAAGTTTATTCATATTCTTGAAATTCACATGACCTAACCTTCTGTGCCACAATTTAGATTCATCCAAGGTAGCTTTTGCAATCAAACAGGCAGAACCTTTTGCAGGTTCAGATGCTTTCATATCAAAACTGTACATGTTGTGTTGTCTAGGAACTTTAAGAAGGATCTGATGATCATCAGGCATCTTAAAATATGGAGTCAATACAAGACATTTAGTTTCAGTAAAAAGCACCTTATGCTGCGTATCACATATTTGTGATATAGAGAAGAGGTTAAACTGCCCAAGTTCTTTTACAAAAGATACATTGTCAAATTCTAAGTTGCCCACAATGATTCTTCCTTTTCCAGTAATCTGCCCCTTGCTACCTCCAAAGGTAACAGAACCTCCTTTGAATTCTTGGAAATCCTTCAAATAGTTCTTGTTACCAGACATGTGCCCAGAGCACCCACTATCAAAAATTCCTCTATCTCCCATATAGTTGAGTGGATGATCCTGCACAAAAAGAAGAGAAATTAGTTTCTCTTAGGAACCCAGGCCTGAGTAGGCTTGGGTCCGCCTTGTGGATCAACATACTTAAAAGTCTTATATGAAACTGATCCACTGTTGTTTTGGGATTTATAAGTATATTTATTTTTGAATGGATCCCAAGACCAACATGTTGAGGTCTTAACAGCAGAACCCCCATTACCCTTTACAGCATTAGAATTTGAAGGTTGTGCTGTATGCTTAGCAATTGGTCTCCTCACAGGTAAATGTGATTTGTAAAAATTTATCCTTTGATTATTTGTATTCACCTGTGGTTTGTGAAATGGCTGTCTGGTTCTCATTTGATTAGCATAACCAGAATTTACTTTAGGCCTCACAGAATTACAATTTTGCCTATTCATATTAAAATTTCTCAAACCAGATCTAATATTTGGTCTACTAGAATTAACATTAAGGTTAGATCGGGTAGATTTAACATGTTGGACTGGTCTGGGAGCAAACTGGTTGGCATGATTGATTCTGTTAACATTATTCCACACTGGTTTACTAGTGACATGACCAGTATTTACATTCATTCTTTTAAGCTCAGCTTCTCTTTTCACTCTCTTCTCATGAAAGTCACAATCTCTAATCAAGTGACTTAAACTTCCACAAACAAAACATCTCTTAGGAGTTTAAGTGTAACTACTCCTAACTTCTCTGTGAACTCTATCACTTTTGGGTGACTCATTCATTGCAACAGATTCCCTAGGAGATTTTATATGGTTGACACAACTAGGTTTAATTGTTTGGGGTTTTGGTTCAGTCACAATAGGTTCACTTTCCTTAACAGTCTTAGGTTTAGGACTCTCTTTGATTTCACTTTTTGACTCAGACTTAGAGTGGTCAGAGACAGCTCCAATGGATCCTTCAGTGTCATTAGTTTGACAAGTAGAATACTCACTGGTTTTGTCATCTGAGGTGGTAGACTCAGGCTCTTGAGGTCCTCTTTTTCCATACACATATATAAAGTCATCTATATCTTCTTTTTCAAGAGAAGTATAGTCTCCACTTAATGGTGGTGGAACTCCCTTGAAATTTTCAGCCTTAACAAACCTATTATATATTGGTTTGCCTTCATAGTCATCCTCTATATATTTAAATATAGCATTTTTTCTCATCCTCTACATACCCTAAGCCACATTTTTTATTTGACCTCACTTGAGAATCCCAACATTTAAACAGATTGTTATTAGAGTTATTCCACTGATCAACACGTTTTCTCAATTCATCCCTCTTTTTTTGTATTCTTAGGCCAAGTTGTCTATATCTTTTAAGTTTTTCATCTTGCTCATATATTTTATTGGCCTGAAAGTATAGTTTTTCATTTAAATCAGCATGTTGTTTCTGAAGGGTGCCTTTTTGTGCTTCTAATGTTTTTACAGCATTTTTATAAGCTAAAATTTGTGCTTCCTGGTCACCTATCAGTCTCAATTGTTCATCACACAAAGTCTTAAAATGATTGTAGGAGTCAGTACATAATTTGGAACATAGTGATACCTCATTACTAGAACCAATGGCCATGAGTGCATGACTGGACTCCTCATTCTCCTTTGAGTGCTCATTCCAGTTGACAGCTCCAGCTTCCAATGTCAGCATACTCATCTGGTTCCTTTCCAGCTTGTCATCCTCTTCATCTCTCTTCCTATACCCATCAGTAGACTTCTTCTCAGGGCAGTCTCTAGCAAAGTGTCCATGCTTATGACAATTGAAGCATTCAATTGTCCTCCTAGTGTATCCAACTGGTGACTTGTTGTTGAACTTAATGGACCTCCCATACTGCTTTTGAAACCTTTTGACCCTCAGAGCAATCATGGCAATGTGCCATTTGATGTCCATCTCTTCTACCTCAGCATCATTTATCTGCTCCAGATCTTCACTGATAAAACCCTCATCTTCTTGTTGGTTGGCAAAGAAAGAGTGAATCACCTCATCAGCAAAACCTGCAGAAGCAGATCTTTCCCTTGTAGAAGCTTCATAAACACCAGACTTAACACTGCCAGACTTAATCTTGTGAGTACTGCCTTTGCTTTGAGACACAAAAGCAACATTTGAGGAACTAGAAGATGCCTGAGTGTTTTCATTGATGTCCCGTTCAAAAATCCTGAGATTGTTGTACAGGTCATCTGGGGTCATTGAGTCAACCTCCTCCTTCATCCTCATAGTCAGTGACACATTTGCCCATTCTGATGGTAGAGACCTAAGAAACTTGTGATTGGCATCCTGATTCGCGAAAATCAACGTGTAATTTACTTCCAAAGGAAACACACGTGAAGTATGTGTAACCCGGGTCGTTATCCCCGATGAAGGTTTGAATGGAATTATGTGATCTCGATTCGTGATTGTGTGTGATGAATGATGAAGAAGGATTTTTTTTAAGCTAATTAAAATAAATTAAACTAAAAACGCGATACGGGAATACTTAAAAACGAGCTTTAAAAGTGAAAACTTTAAAAATAAAACCTACAAGTGCAAATTTATTTTTCCTAAGTCCTAAATGACAAAAGAAAATTTTAGAAAAAAGATTTATATTTTTCTGATTATTATTTTATTTAATACGAATTTAAAACAGTTTTAAAAAGAAAAATATTAAAATTATTCTAAAAATTCTGGAAATTTTTCTATAAATACTTTATACAATTACAGACCCAAGAAAAATATAAAGGAGGTACCAGCTTATTCTAATAAGCTGGAATAAGCTAAGATAGTTCGAATAGCTAAATTGGAAAACAAGGTTAAATAAATAAAGTGTGTAAATTAAAACGGAAAAGACCCAAGGGCGCTACTGGTTGTGTGGTGTGTGTTTAAGGGTTGAGAGTGTTGAGGTCAGGGGTTCGAGTCCAGGCTCACCCTTGACTTCCACTTTCCCCTTTTATTTTATTTTATTTTCTTTTTCTTTTTGGAAATTATCAATAAGCTGAAAATATTAAACTTTTGTAAAGGAATTAATTTTAGAACTAACTAAATAAGCCACAAATAAGCTGAAATAACAACAGTTAGTTTATAAAACTAACTAGAACATGGATTTTTAAGAAATAAGCTATAAGCTATGGTATAAGCTGAAAATGAATATAAATAAGCTACTAGGACTGAAATAAGTACAAATAAGCTAAATGATCCAGAAAAAGCTATGGCTATAAGCCAATAAGCTCTTAAATGTAAACAAGTCTGCTGATGTACCTAGGGTGCAGGGCAGACTCTGGCCAAAGGGGTGCTTTTGGGCTTAAAAATAAGCCATTAGGTCAGGCTTATAAGCCACAAAAGCTGACAAAACTAAAAGCTCACCTACCAAACACACACTAGCAAACTATCTAAAACGAAAAGAAATAATCACAGATGAAATCAAATAAGCACTTGGTTGGGGTCCAAAAAACTGATGCAGTCTGCACTCTTTAATGGGTAAGTGCAGACTTGGGTAAAATGGCATAAACTAAATGAGCCTAATCCAACTCTTGTGTACTTACTGAATGAACTTAAAAGAACACAATAATGCAAGAAAAAGGACCAAGAGAGCTTATTGCTCAAATGAGCTTATCTGCTCAGTCCATGGTCCCAATTCTCCACAGTTGGTTCAAAATTACAAAACCTATCAAATGGACTTAAAAGACCCTAGAAACAGCTTATCTATCGTATTTTACACAAGATTGAAGTTGGGTAAATGGTCAATGAACAGTAGAGCTAGTTTTTTACCCGTTTGACGCAATGAGCCAAACACCCCTTTTTGAGGGTCTGTATTGGTTTATCAGTTGAACAGACAAAAAAGAAACTAGAATCTAACAAGACAGATGAACCATTGTCTATAGTAAACACTAAAAAGTAACCTAGAACAGGAAATAAGCACTCTAATAAGCTAACCTACTATTTAGCTATTTTTGGCTTTTTTTTTAGAGTTTTAAAGAAAAATTAAGGCAAGGGTATTTAAAACTGATAACACAGACAAGAAACACTTATAAACTACAAATAAGCATAAAAGTACTAAAATAAGCTATAATTAAGCAGTGGAACAGTAACTTAGAAATTAGAGCAAAATATAAAAAAAAAAAAAAAAAAAAAAAAAAAAAAGCTTACAACTGTGTTTAGGTATGGAACAAAGGAAAGTGATTAGACACAAGCTTAGCTTGTCAGAACCAAGCTATGACCCCAATTAAGCTTTCCAGAACACCTTATCACACACAACTGCTTATTTGACTGAAACTTTGACTTTTTGATTTTTTCTTGACTTTTTGAAATTAAACAGAACTGAGCAATAATAAACTAACAATAAGGTGTCACTAGCTTATGTTAGCTTATTGAACAGGAAATAAGGGCTTTTAAACTTTAAACAACAACTGATTTTAATTACTGAATTAGCATCAAATTTGAACTTAAATTAAAACTGAAATAGTACAAGGTTTTTGAAACTGAATTTAAAATTACAAGAACATGATATGAAAGCTTATTCTAAGTTGACTTGAATTTAAATTACACTACGAATGGTCTAAAACTGTGACAATCTTCTCTCTGTGTCTTCATTTCTTTATATAGCTATCCAAAATGACTCTTCTCATCCTTCTTATCAAATCCCACCCGTTTAATTGCTTCCAATTAATCCCAGTCGTTTATTGGCATTTTGGCGGGAAATTGGGAAATGGGATTTACAGACCTAGTGGGGGTGGAAAGCATTAAATGCTTTCTTGTACTGCAAGGGAGGTGTATAGAGGAAGGAGGAAGGTTGCAGAGGTGAGGTGATGGGTCAGTGGAGAAACCTGTGGGTATGGTGGTATGGTTTTGGTTTTGGCGGGGTGAGTGGGGGAGAAGAGTTTGACTGAGTCAAACCTGGTTTTAACTAAAAAGAATACCGGGTTGGGTATTTTGTGGGGATTGGGCTCATGGGTTATTTGTTTTGTTGATTGGGCTGGGATAAGGGTAGTTTAGGCTGTGTTGGGTTTTTTATTTATTTTGGGTGTGTTGGGTTTAGTTAAGTTATGATAGAAATGGGTTTAGGATTTAACTTGAAGGACCATTGATGTAACATTCTGAAAATCCAGGGACCATTCTTGCCAAATCTGAAATCTATCTCCAAGGATTATTTGTGATACTTTGATATTCTTGGAGGTTGACTTTTGATGACTTGAGCAATATCCCGGTCCAAATCTGTAAATTTCTTCCCCGTCCTCGGCTTTTCACATCTTTCCAATCTTGTGCTCGGTTTTGTCTGTTTTTGCCCTGTTTTCAATCCTTTTGTACCTGAAACACATAAAAACACAAACCACGAATATTTGCAATATATTTGATCTATTTGGGTGTTTTTAGTCATTTTTGTGTCATATATGGGTATAAAATGATGAGTATTTACACACTCATCACATCCTCATTCGATACAGCAGCACCATGTACTTCCAGCTGTGACAGAAGATGTTGAAATCTGTCATAACCCTTTTCCAGTCCTTCAGCTTTTAGCACACAGAATGTTTCAAATTGCTGTTTAAGAACAGCCTTCTGCATCTTTTTAGAGTTTGCATTCCCTCCAAAGCGTTTCTTAATTGCCTCCCACATCTCCTTGGCATCTATCATGCCATGAAACCTTTGTAGATGTTCCTTTGGAATAGCCATAAGCAGCAAGGTTATGGCCTTCTTCTCTTTTTCCACAGCTCGTATCTCCTCAGCAGTCACTGGTGGTAATATTCTTACCTGCCCATCAGTACCAACTGCAACCCTTTTCTTAGAATTTCCCTTTTGAATAACCTTTCACACTTCACTGTCAATGTACTCCAAGTAATGTTCCATCTCCATGGCCCATATGTCGTACTCTTCTCTTTTCAGAATTGGAAGTTTTATATTTGATATTGTGGTTGTTGAGGGGATAGGTTGTTGTGTTTGAGAGTTGCTAGGTTCAGGTTTTTCTTCATCATGAACTGACTTATCTTCATCACTGTTATGATTTGAAAAGTCATCATGCTTTGAGGGTTGATCTGTCTCAGTCATTGTATAGGGTGAATTGAGT
This sequence comes from Artemisia tridentata subsp. tridentata, assembly GCA_021014915.2. Taxonomy (NCBI): domain Eukaryota; kingdom Viridiplantae; phylum Streptophyta; class Magnoliopsida; order Asterales; family Asteraceae; genus Artemisia; species Artemisia tridentata. The sequence continues at coordinate 374,783,971 of CP139503.1, forward strand.
GAGAATTGGTTTTAAGGTTAAGTATTCTTCAAACTCAGAGTCTCTCTAAAGGCTCTGATACCACTTGTTGGTCCACGTTTTGTATGGATCTCTAAGTAGCCTTGATTACTTAGTAGATGACTTGAATAATTCCAAATCAATCTAAGTGAGAAACTCTTACACAATTGTTAATGTTAACGCGGAATATTAACACAAACAATGAAGAACACAGAATTGATAACTAACTTCGTATATTAACTTTGAATACGACTATCACAATTCTTGAAAAACCATCTTTCTAGCTAACACCTTAAGGTTCCTTTTATACTTGAAGGAAACCCTAATTACAAAACCGTGTGAAAAGATATTACGTATCTTCTATAAAGATACCTAACTCGTACATATCTTTTCCTAACTTATATCTAACAAACTTTCATATCTTTACTGACCCGACTTAACTTAAGTCAACAAGACTTAATATAACTACCAGACGTAATAATTACAAAACAAGACCTAACTATCAAACAGACCTAACTTTGTAAGCTGCCAGACTTAAGTCTCCTTGTTGATAATTCCCAACAGAAACTGTTGCATTTCCTCTTGCATAGCATCAACCCAATCAGGATCTTCAAGGGCTTGCGCTACACTGCTTGGTTCAATTTGAGACAGAAAACAAGCATAGAGGCAATGGAGATAGTCTGTGTGATTATTCCTTAGCTAATCTTGAATATAACTGACAAAAGCAGTTTCTCCAAACATTGGTTGTTTCAACTTGCTTCTTGTCTGAACAGCTGAATTGGGATCTCCAAGAATCAAAGACTGAGGATGAACAGTGTTTATCTTCTTAGTAGCAATGGGATTGACATCAATGGTTGAGGCTTGATTAGTGATAGAAGGATTGAAGTCATCATCATATGAGGAGGAAGTGAAGATGCCTGTTCTTGATTGATGATGAAGATCTTCCAACTCAGATCTTGAAGAGAGTGAATTACCAAGATTAGATGGACTTGGATATCTTGTGGGAGGTTCATTGAAACCCAATGAGTCAACAGAAGGAGTGGACAAAGGAGCAGTAGGAGTGGAGACACCAGCAGGAACATTAGAGGTACCAGCAGAATTGGTGCAACCAGCAGTAACAAGAACACTACCAGCAGGAATCGAAGAACTACCAGCAGAATCCATATTCCTGCAGGCTTCAACTGCGGCTTGTCTTAGGAGCTCCTCTATTTCTTTTGTGAATTCAAAACCAAACTTTTCAGCTGCTTCCTTTGCATCATGCTCTTGTCTTTGAAGCTTAGCTAGTTCTTCTGCATAACTTGAATCACTTTCAGCCATACCAAAAGAATCTTTGAGCTCAGTTCCTGAAAAGTGGTTAGAGGGAAAAGAAGGAACAACAATGGTTTGTTCATCACACTCAGAGTCTGAATCATCATCTGAGGTACCTGCACTGTTAGTTTGAGAATCCTGTGTACCTGCAGATTGATTAGCTTTGAATCTAGAATAACCTAAAGAATCAGTCAGATAATCAAGGTCAAAATACCACTCATGACCTGCACCCTGAATATTAGGTTTATCCTCTAGATATCTCAGATTGAGTGTCTCTTCTATCCTTTTAGCAGATAAATTATAAACTCTATAGGCCTTACTATGAGCAGAATAACCAACAATAAACCCCTCATCTGCTTTCCCTTCAAATTTACCCAGGTGATCACTGGTGTTCAAAATAGTGACATGACATCCAAAAGGTTTAAAATAACTAATGTTAGGAACCTTCCCAGACAAAAGCTCATAAGGTGTTTTGTTGTGAGGACTAGTAATCAATACCCTGTTCAAAACATAACAAGCAGTGCTAACTGCTTTAGTCCAAAACATGGTAGGTAACTTAGAGTCAGCCAGCATTGATCTAGCTGCTTCTATAAGGGTACTATTCTTTCTTTCAGCAACCCCATTTTGTTATGGGGTTCTGGCATTACTATAGTCCCTTTTAATCCCCTTTTTCCCACAGAGTTCAATTAAATTAGATTTTTTAAACTCTGTCCCATTGTCACACCTTATAGTTTTAACCTTTTTATTTAGCTAGTTTTCAATTAAGGAAGAAAGTAACTAATCACATGAAAGGTTTCATCCTTAGTACCTAAGAAGAAAGTCCAACAAAACCTGCTAAAGTCATCTGTAATCACCAGGAAATAGTATTTATGGCCAATACTTCTGATTGAAGTAGGACCAAAAAGATCCATATGAAGTAACTGGAAAGGCTCAGTGATGGTGCTCACAGCTATGATGGCCTTTTAAGAAGCTTTGTGTTGCTTTCCTTTGTTGCAGGCAACACAATTATGTTCATTTGTGAAGGTCTTGAGAGGAAGCCCTTTTACCAATCCATTCTTTGCCAGCTTGTTGATGGTTTTGAAGTTCACATGTGCCATCCTCCTATGCCATTTGGTAGATTCATCCAAAGATGCTTTTGGCACCAAGCAAGCTAAATCACCTTCAGGCTGGACATCATTTAAATTGAATCTGTAAAGGTTGTGTCTTCTTGGAACTTTAAGTAAAACCTGACTCTCATCAGGAAACTTGAAGTCTTTGGACAGCACAAGACAGTCAGTCTCAGTGAAGGGAACGCTGTTCTTCTTGTCACAAATTTGTGAGACAGAGAACAAATTAAAGTTCTCAAGTTCTTTCACATAGTAGACATTTTCAAAATCCAGCTTGGAAGTCCTAATAGTTCCTTTCCCTGTTATCTTGCCATCTCCTCCTCCAAAAGTCATAGTGCCTCCATTAATGGTTACAAAATCATGCAATCTTTCTTTGTTTCCTATCATACTTCTAGAACACCCACTATCAACAATACCTAAGTCTTTACTTCTATGAGGATTTTCCTACAACAAAAGAAAATACAACAACATTAGATACATGGGAGACCCAAGCCATCTCTGACTTGGGCCTGCCTAGTGGATCAATAAGAAGTAAACCATGTAGATTGATGAGATCCACCATCGTTCTTGGACCCCATTCTCAAATATTCGCCACTATGTGTCCAAGAACAACCTGCTGAGGACTTAACAGTAGTTTCCCATCTTTCCCCCTTTCTTTGCATTGGGTCATAATAAACAGGTCTATAATCATTCTTAAAGTACGAGCTTGTAGGTCTGATGAATGGTCTAGCAGCATTTCTTTTCCAACCAGTAGGAATAGGTTTACTAGCTAGAACCGGTTTTCCGGCAGGAAATGGCTTACCAGCAGGAACTGGTTTACCAGCAAAAACTGGTTTAGCTCTGCCAGAGTTCATTTGTGCTGCTTGAGGAACAAATGGGGGTATATTTTCAACATTGTTCCACGTTGGTCTAGATTGCTGTTGCCCAGCACACATCACATACCCATTCTATTCTCATAAAAATCACAATCTTTAATAAGATGAGAATAACAACCACAAGCAAAGCATGATTTATTTCTAAAAGATTTGTTCTTAACATGACTTCTCTTATTACACACAAACTTATCACTACCAAAACTAGAAATAGAATTGTTTTTAACACAATGAAAAGAAAGGTCTTCAAAAGAAGCTGTCTTTGAATTGGATTCATCATCAGCTACTCTTGAGGAAAAGTCATCAGACTTGGGTGTGGGAGACTTGTCACTTGAATCACATGAGGCAAAGTCATTGGTCTTGGGTTCTGAGGACTTGTCACTGTTAGAACAAGAGACAAAGTCATTAGAGTTACAATCAAGTTCAGGCAAGTCATTGGACTTTTTGCCATAGGTCATATGTGATTCATCAAAGTCTGTGTGGGTAGAGGTAGGCTTAAATACTCCTGTTATAGGTGGAGAAACATCATTCATTCCTCCTTCTTTAACATATTTAACAGGAATTTGATAATTCACAGGTTCAGGGGTAGGGTCAAAAACTTCATTTGGTCCAATTTTATCTGCATACCCTAACCCACTCTTAGACCTTACAGACTGAGAGCTATTATTCAACTTAGCTAGGTGTTTAGATGATTCTTGCCATGTATTACACCTGGCCACTTCACTATCTAACTTAGCCTGCAAGTCCTGTTTCTCTAAATTCACCTTAGCATTTTCACTTTCAGAATATTTTAACAAATTAGTAGTGTTTTCCAAATCTCTTTCTAAAACCCTAATCTTTTCTTCATATGCCAACTGATTAGTTTGGTACCAAGCCTTTTGTTTTTCTAAAGTTTTAAGTGTACTTTTATATGCTTGAACCTGAACATAATAATCTTTATATTGAGTTTCTACATCATCAAACTCCTTTTTAAGTTCAGCATATTTATCGTCACATCCAAAAGAACAAGTTTGTACCTAAGATGAGATACCCATCAAAGCAAATTCCTCGGCCACATCTGCCTCATCTTCACATCCAGCAAGCATTCCATAAACTTGAGCAGCACCTCTTTCCTCATCATCTACCTCATGTTGTGATCAGTAGAATGCTTATGTAGTTTGTTTGTGATTACATAAGCATTCAACAAGTGGTATCAGAGCCAGGTTAGAGTCTCTGTCTTAGAAGAAATCTTTTCAAACAAATCTCTTAAACCCTCATACAATGACTTCATCCGGGACAGATGAGTCTGTTGTCAACAATGAAAAACCTGAAACACAAAATGTCCAACAACAAATTCTCACAACCACTGTCTCAAACAGCAATGCAAAATTTCCTTACCTCAAGAAGGATGAATATGAGATTTGGGCCATGAAGATGGAGTACTGGATTTCAAACAGTGATCATAACCTCTGGAACATCATCCTAAATGAAAACAGTAAGAAGAAAACAGGAATAGATGCAAAATGGAACATCATTATTCTTCCCCCTGTATCTACAGAAGAACATACTGCTATTCAAAGGGAGACAAAAGCAAGAACTTTGCTGCTTCAGTCTCTCCCAGAAGACGCTGTTCAAAGGGAGACAAAAGCAAGAACTTTGCTGCTTCAGTCTCTCCCAGAAGACCACATGGGTATTTTTCATCACCTAGATGATGCAAGGGACATCTGGTTAGCTGTTAAAGCCAGATTTGGAGGTAATGATGAATCTAAGAAGATGAGGAAGCTCATGCTGAAGCAGGAGTTCCAAGAATTCAAGATCTCTGAAGCAGAAGGACTGCATAAAGGTTATGATCGGTTCCAGAAGATTTTGAGCCAACTCAACCAACTGCAGGCAAGGCCAGATAATGAAGATTGCAATACCAAGTTCTTAAGAGCATTGCCTTCTTCCTGGTCACAGGTATCCATCACTCTCAAAGCAAAAGGTGGGCTTGATTACTTGAGTTTTGATGACCTCTACAACAAACTCAAGACTCTTGAGATTGATATTAAAGGAGGCTCAAGCTATTCACATACTCCAACTCACTCAGCATTTGTTAGTACTACAAGTACTAATAACAAGATGTCATATGTTGATAGCCCAACCTCATCATCTTCATCAACCTCATATACTCCTGCTACACCAAGAACACATTCAAATTCTGGCAATGTGATTGAAGATGTGCTTCATTCTTTTGTTGCTGAAAGTGAACCACAACAGCAGCTTGCATATGAAGACTTTGACCAGATTGATAAGTTGGACTTGGAAGAATTGGATATCAAGTGGCAGATGGCTATGCTTTCAGTAAAGGTGAACAGATTTGAAAAGAAGGCTGGCAGGAAAATCCAATTCAATAGGAAGGATGGAGCAAGGTTTGATAAAAGGAAAGCTAGATGTTACAAATGCTCACAACTGGGTCACTTTGCAAGAGAATGCAAAGAAAAGAAGGCAGATGATAAGACCAGATACTCTGTATTCAAGGTCAAAGAATTAGACTCAGTGGAGCCTAATGCCTTGCTATCTATTGATTCGATGGTGGATTGGTCACAACATGAGGTAGATGATGAGGAAAGAGGTGCTGCTCAAGTTTATGGAATGCTTGCTGGATGTGAAGATGAGGCAGATGTGGCTGAGGAATTTGCTTTGATGGGTATCTCATCTCAGGTACAAACTTGTCCTTTTGGATGTGATGATAAATATGCTGAACTTAAAAAGGAGTTTGATGATGTAGAAACTCAATATAAAGATTATTATGTTCAGGTTCAAGCTTATAAAAGTACACTTAAAACTTTAGAAAAACAAAAGGCTTGGTACCAAACTAATCAGTTGGCATATGAAGAAAAGATTAGGGTTTTAGAAAGAGATTTGGAAAACACTACTAATTTGTTAAAATATTCTGAAAGTGAAAATGCTAAGGTGAATTTAGAGAAACAGGACTTGCAGGCTAAGTTAGATAGTGAAGTGGCCAGGTGTAATGTATGGTAAAAATCATCTAAACACCTAGATAAGTTGAATGATAGCTCTCAGTCTGTAAGGTCTAAGAGTGGGTTAGGGTATGCTGATAAAATTGGACCAAATGAAGTTTTTGACCCTACCCCTGAACCTGAGAATTATCAAATTCCTGTTAAATATGTTAAAGAAGGAGGAATGAATGCTGTTTCTCCACCTATAACAGGAGTATTTAAGCCTACCTCTACCCACACAGACTTTGATGAATCACATATGACCTATGGCAAAAAGTCCAATGACTTGCCTGAACTTGATTGTAAATCTAATGACTTTGTCTCTTGTTCTAACAGTGACAAGTCCTCAGAACCCAAGACCAATGACTTTGCCTCATGTGATTCAAGTGACAAGTCTCCCACACCCAAGTCTGATGACTTCTCCTCAAGAGTAGCTGATGATGAATCCAATTCAAAGATAGCTTCTTTTGAAGACCTTTCTTTTCATTGTGTTAAAAATAATTCTATTTCTAGTTTTGGTAGTGATAAGTTTGTGTGTAATAAGAGAAGTCATGTTAAGGACAAATCTTTTAGAAATAAATCATGCTTTGTTTGTGGTTGTTATTCTCATCTTATTAAAGATTGTGATTTTTATGAGAATAGAATGGGTATGTGTGCTGGGCAACAGTAATCTAGACCAATGTGGAATAATGTTGAAAATATACCCCCATTTGTTCCTCAAGCAGCACAAATGAACTCTGGCAGAGCTAAACCAGTTTCTGCTGGTAAACCAGTTCCTGCTGGTAAGCCATTTCCTGCCGGAAAACTGGTTCCAGCTGGTAAACCTATTCCTGTTGGTTGGAAAAGAAATGCTGCTAGACCATTCATCAGACCTACAAGCTCTTACTTTAAGAATGATTATAGGCCTGTTTATTATGACCCAATGCAAAGAAATGGGGAAAGATGGGAAACTGCTGTTAAGTCCTCAACAGGTTGTTCTTGGACACATAGTGGCCAATATTTGAGAATGGGGTCCAAGAACAATGGTGGATCTCATCAATCTACATGGTTTACTTCTTATTGATCCACTAGGCAGGTCCAAGTCAGATATGGCTTGGGTCTCCCATGTATCTAATGGTGTTTTTTTTTCTTTTGTTGTAGGAAAATCCTCATAGAAGTAAAGATTTAGGAATTGTTGATAGTGGGTGTTCTAGAAGTATGACATGAAACAAAGAAAGATTGCATGATTTTGTAACCATTAATGGAGGCACTGTGACTTTTGGAGGAGGAGATGGCAAGATAACAGGGAAAGGAACTATTAGGACTTCCAAGCAGGATTTTGAAAATGTCTACTATGTGAAAGAACTTCAGAACTTTAATTTGTTCTCTGTCTCACAAATTTGTAAAAAGAAGAACAGTGTTCCCTTCACTAAGACTGACTGTCTTGTGCTGTCCAAAGACTTCAAGTTTCCTGATGAGAGTCAGGTTGTACTTAAAGTTCCAAGAAGACACAACCTTTACAGCTTCAATTTAAATGATGTCCAGCCTGAAGGTGATTTAGCTTGCTTGGTGGCAAAAGCATCTTTAGATGAATCTACCAAATGGCATAGGAGGATGGCACATGTGAACTTCAAAACCATAAACAAGCTGGCAAAGAATGGATTGGTAAAAGGGCTTCCTCCCAAGACCTTCACAAATGAACATAATTGTATTGCCTGCAACAAAGGAAAGCAACACAAAGCTTCTTACAAGGCCCTCACAGCTGTGAGGACCATCACTGAGCCTTTCCAATTACTTCATATGTATCTTTTTGGTCCTACTTCAATCAGAAGTATTGACCATAAGTAATATTGCCTGGTGATTACAGATGACTTTAGCAGGTTTTGTTGGACTTTATTCTTAGGTACTAAGGATGAAACCTTTCATGTGATTAGGGACTTTCTTGCCTTAATTGAAAACCAGCTAAATAAAAAGGTTAAAACTATAAGGTTGTGACAATGGGACAGAGTTTAAAAATTCTAATTTAATTGAACTCTATGGGAAAAAAGGGGATTAAAAGGGACTATTGTAATGCCAGAACCCCACAACAAAATGGGGTTGCTGAAAGAAAGAATAGAACCCTTATAGAAGCAGCTAGATTAATGTTGGCTGACTCTAAGTTACCTACCATGTTTTGGACTGAAGCAGTTAGCACTGCTTGTTATGTTTTAAACAGGGTATTGATTACTAGTCCTCACAACAAAACACCTTATGAGCTTTTGTCTGGGAAGGTTCCTAACATTAGTTATTTTAAACCTTTTGGATGTCATGTCACTATTTTGAACACCAGTGATCACCTGGGTAAATTTGAAGGGAAAGCAGATGAGGGGTTTATTGTTGGTTATTCTGATCATAGTAAGGCCTATAGAGTTTATAATTTATCTGCTAAAAGGATAGAAGAGACACTCAATCTGAGATATCTTGAGGATAAACCTAATGTTCAGGGTGCAGGTCATGAGTGGTATTTTGACCTTGATTATCTGACTGATTCTTTAGGTTATTCTAGATTCAAAGCTAATCAATCTGCAGGTACACAGGAGTCTCCAACTAACAATGCAGGTACCCCGGATGATGATTCAGACTCTGAGTGTGATGAACAAACCATTGTTGTTAATTTTTTTCCTTCTAACCACTTTGGAGGTTCTGAAGTCAAAGATAATTCTGGCATGGGTAAAGGTGATTCAAGTTTCGCAGAAGACCTTACAAGGCTTCAAAGACAAGAACATGATGCCAAGGAAGCAGCTGACAAGTTTGGTTTTCAATTCACACAAGAAACAGAGGAGCTCCTAAGACAAGCCGTAGTTGAAGCCCGCAGGAATATGGATTCTGCTGGTAGTTCTTCGATTCCTGCTGGTAGTGTTCTTGTTACTGCTGGTTGCACCAATTCTGCTGGTACCTCTAGTGTTCCTACTGGTGTCTCCACTCCTGCTGCTCCTTTGTCCACTCCTTTTGTTGACTCATTGGGTTTCAATGAACCTCCCACAAGATATCCACGTCCATCTGATCTTGGTAATTCACTCTCTTCAAGATCTGAGTTGGAAGATCTTCATCATCAATCAAGAACCGGCATCTTCACTTCCTCCTCATATGATGATGACTTCAACCCTTCTATCACTAATCAAGCCTCAACCATTGATGTCAATCCCATTGCTACTAAGAGGATAAACACTGTTCATCCTCAGTCTTTGATTCTTGGAGATCCCAATTAAGCTGTTCAGACAAGAAGCAAGTTGAAACAACCAATGTTTGGAGAAACTGCTTTTGTCAGTTATATTCAAGATCAGCTAAGGAATAATCACACAGACTATCTCCATTGCCTCTATGCTTGTTTTCTATCTCAAATTGAACCAAGCAGTGTAGCACAAGCCCTTGAAGATCCTGATTAGGTTGATGCTATGCAAGAGGAAATGCAACAGTTCTGAATCAGAATGTCTGGAAGTTAGTGCCTTTGCCTGATGGAAAGACAGCAATTGGGACAAAATGGATTCTAAAGAACAAAAGGGATGCTAGAGGTATTGTGGTGAGGAATAAAGCTAGTTTGGTAGCTCAAGGTCATAGACAAGAAGAGGGTATTGACTATGATGAGGTGTTTGCTCCAGTGGCAAGAGTTGAAGCAATTAGATTATTTTTAACCTTTGCCTCATACATGGGACTTATGGTCTATCAGATGGATGTGAAGAGTGCATTTCTCTATGGTGAGATTGAAGAGGAGGTGTATGTGACTCAACCCAAGGGTTTTGTGGACCCACAGAATCCTAATTTGGTTTACAAGGTGGTGAAAGCACTCTATGGACTTCATCAAGCACCAAGGGCATGGTATGCTAGATTTTCTACTTTTCTGCTGAAGCATGGTTACAGAAGAGGTGCAATAGAAAAGACACTCTTCATCAAGAAAAATTCAAGAGATATCATCCTTGTTCAGGTTTATGTGGATGACATCATTTTTGGTTCCACAAAGGAAGCTTGGTGTAGGGAATTTGAGGTGCTAATGAAGGGTGAATTTGAGATGAGTGCTATGGGTGAGCTTACATTTTTCTTGGGCTTACAGGTCAAACAAAAGCCTGATGGGATTTTTATCAGCCAAGACAAGTATGTGCAAGACATACTTAAGAAGTTTGATTTGGAATCTGTGAGAACTGCAACAACTCCATATGAAGCTCCCAAACCTAAATCAAAGAATGAACCAGATGATCCTGTTAATGTTCATCTCTACAGATCAATGATAGGTTCACTTATGTATTTGACAGCTTCAAGACCTGATATAATGTTTGCAGTTAGTGCTTGTTCAAGACATCAAGTTACACCATTGACTTCCAACTTGAATGCAGTCAAGAAAATCTTCAAGTATCTAAAAGGACAACCTAAGTTGGGTCTTTGGTACCCAAGAGATTCTCCTTTTGTGTTGGAAGCTTATAGTGATAGTGATTATGCTGGTGCTAACTTTGATAGGAAGTCTACTACTGGTGGTTGTCAGTTTCTGGGTAGGAGATTAATTTCTTGGCAATGCAAGAAGCAGACCATTGTGGCTACATCTTCTACTGAGGCAGAGTATGTTGCTACTGCTAGTTGTTGTGGTCAGGCACTTTGGATATAAAATCAAACGCTGGACTATGGGTTCAATTTTATGAACACCAAAATCTTTATTGATAACCAAAGCAGAATTTGCATTGTTAAAAACCCAGTTTTTCACCAAAGAACAAAGTACATAGAAATTAGGCACCATTTTATAAGAAATGCTAATGAAAAACATCTTATCCAAGTGCTTAAAATACACACAGATGAAAATGTGGCTGATTTGTTAACTAAAGCTTTTAATGGCCCAAGATTTAATTATTTGGTGGTTCATATTGGAATGATCAATCCCTAATTTCTGGGATTGAGGGGAGGCATAAGCCTAAGGGGAGGCTTATTGTTGTATATTTTGTACACTAACCATTATTTGTTTTAGTTTGGCTATTTTGTTTAACTTTGTTTTGCAGTAGTAAGTTTCTTATTGTTGCTAGTATTATTGGGACACAACAGTATCAACAAAACATGAGGCTTTCATTTATTCATCAAAAGATGGTTGCATTCTTCGCTGCAACTTACAAAGACAACACACACAGCACATGGATCAAACAAAACACAAGCTTCAAAACATCAACAAGCCAGAAACCTACACCCCTACTCCATCTTCCTTTTCCCCTTTCCCTTGAAATCAGGCATGGTCTTGTGGATTCCTCTGTCCTTGATTGCATTCCACACCTTCAAACTAGGGAGTCCTAGCACTTGTTTGCCTGGCTTTGGATGTGATTGATTCTTCACAGGTACCGAGATCCTACTCATTGCTGACATAGCCTTTTCAATTTCCCTTGTTAGTATGACTGATAGTGGAGGTGGTTGCATTTGCTCATCATCTTCCGAGTGGTAGCTTGATGAATCATCCACATATGATGGTGGGGTTGGAAGTTCATCAGTTGGAACTCCATCAGACGATGTTTCTTCAGCTTCTGCCTTTGGTTTTGGGTTCCTAATGGTCTGCATCTGGTAGTTTGGTGGAAAATAATTCTTCCATCTATCACTTGATGATGAGTCAGACGATGAATCAGAAGAAATCTCAACAATGTTTGGTTTGGAAGAACTCATTGTGTTTGGATAGTCGTTTTATGGTTTGAAGTATGTGATGTGTTCGTGTTGAATATTCGAGGCCTTTTATAGACCCAATGGAGGACTAAGGAAATTGAATGTTGGGTTGGTATTTGGAGTAAATTCTTTGCAGGAATGGGTTTAATTATGTTGCCTTTTTAGGAGTTAACGAAATCCGATGCATAATTGTGAATATTGGTCAAAAGCATTTTGTTCCTGTTGGTTGACCATTTTGTTCCTGCTGGTTGACTCGTGGTTGCTGCTGGTATCGATATAATTGGGTATTTATTTTGGGATAGAATCAAATTCAAATTGGTCAAAGATTCTTCCGCGAGATTCTTACAATTTAATTTGATAAGCTGGGTAACCGTATAAATTACCTAAATTTTACATCCCACGCCCAAAATAACCATTTTCCTCTTAAACCCATTTCATCACTCCTCATTTTAACAACTCGTTCACTATGGCTTTACACTACACAGAAGATCATAACAAGGTGGCATATCTGGAAACATCAAAACGAAGTGTAGGGTATGATCAAATACTTACCTTCTTACGTGGGTCCTCCATTCGGTATGCTTTGACCCATTGCCCGTCTGTTGTTTATGATTCATTAGTTAAGCAATTTTGGGCTACAGCCCATACGCGAACTCTTGAGGGTAGACCCCAGGAGATTGTGGCTGCCATTGATGGGAATGAGTATTTCATAACTGAGTCCTCCATTAGGGCTCACCTTCAATTGAATGATGAGGATGGGTTATATGATTTTTCAGAAAAAGATATTCTGGCTGGTATGGCTACAATTGGTTATCCAGTTGATGGTACATTCACCTTTTATAAGAATAGGTTTTCTCCTCAATGGAGATTTCTAGTTCACACCCTTCTACAATGTCTTAGTCCCAAGTCAGGAGGTTGGGATCAATTCTCAAGCCCTCTTGCTTCAGGCCTCATTTGCCTCTCAGATGAGAGGATTTACAACTGGTCCAGGTTTATTTTTGATGGGATGGTTGGGAACCTAGGGACTGCTAAGCATAAATTTCTCATGTAACCTAGGTTTTTACAAATGATATTGGATGTTCAGACTTCTGACCATACACCTAGGATCATGGTTAGGCTTACTACAAAATTATTTGCCACCATGAAGTCTAAGTTTGAGGGGGAACATCAGCCTCTTTTGGCTGCTATGTTGCCTGGTGGGGCTGCAGGTGTTGCTGTTGCTGCTGGTGATGCTACACCACCAGCATCATCTAATCCTGCTGGTGTCAGTACATCTGATGCTGCTAGTGCTACCCAACCACCATCCCCCAGGCCTAATACCTCTGTTGAGCCAGCTGATTCTGCTGTTCACCCACATGTCGAGCCAACCACCACTACAGTTGAGCCTACTCTTGAGATACCATCATTTACAAGGCTATCCACTCCTAGTCCTACTAGGCAGCCTGTTGATGATACCACCAACATTGGTGGAGACTTTTATGACTCTCCACCTAGCTCCTATGAGGCTCCCAACACCTCAGGTAATTCTGCTGGTGGAGCTGAGGATCCGATGCTCTCACCACCATGTCTACTTTGCTTAACATGTATGTGAAAAAGGTGGAAGCATTGAAGACAGAACTCACAGATACCAAAAAGACTCTTGGTGGTGCTATACTTTAATTGGTTGGCAGAGTTGAACACTTGGAAGTTCAACTAAAGAAAAGGAAAAGCAAGGTTGTGCTATTGGAGTCAGAGGAGGAAGAGGCTGGGCAGAGGAATACTTTCAACCTGCATGCACTCCATCTGTTGGCCAATGCCTCATTAGCAAGTGCCAACACAGAAGGAGATGGTGGTTCTGTCCCTAAAGTACCTGCTCAAAAGTTATATCACAGAAGAAGGTATCTGAAACGCCTAAGGAAGGTCTTTAGAATATCAGCCTTTGAGAAGTTCAAATCCAATGTTGCTACTGGTAGTACATCTGTTGCTGCTAGTAGTGGAGTTGTTCTTGCTGATGCTACTCCTCCTTGCGCCAAAGACTTTTCTGCTGGTAGTATGGATGATGTTGCTGCTACTACCCAAGAAGTTCTTGCTGATCATCCCACTACTGATGTTTCTACTGGCACTGTTCCTCCTGTTGATGTGATTCCTTCTAGTTTCATGAATTCTAGTGATGTTACTTCTGTTGATCAAGATAATTCTGGTGAGCATAAATCTTTTGATGAAATACAACCTAAAAGACAAAGGGAAGGAAAACAGATTGTGATGGAAGAGCCTAAACCTAAGAAGTCCAAGAGACAAGAAAAGGAAGAGGAAGCATCTCTAGTAGAGATTACTAGAATTCAAGCTGAGGAAGCAGCTGAACAAGAGAGATTGGAAGAAGTCAAAAGACAAGATGAGTTGTTGGCTAAGAAGCTGTCAGAAGAGTCTGCTGATGGTTCTATTAGTTCCTTGATTGAAGGGAATGATGAGATTAAGGCAAAGGTGGCAGAGCTCACAGCTGATACAAGTTTGACTGTTGAAGAGAGAGCAACAAAATTGGCTGAATTTATAAATGATAGAAGAGATTCAGATACTCTTGGTAGCTTTATGGAACAACTCAGAGAAGCCCAGAAGAAGAAACGTGCCAAAGTTCCCAAGAACCTAACTAAGCAGCAAAAGATGGCTGATATGAAGATCTACTTGAAGAATATGATACATTCAAGTCTTGACAAGATGAGAGGGATGACATATGAGGAACTTGAAGGTTATTATCTTCGAGCATATGAAAGGGATCATGGTTATAAACCAGTTGACTATGAAGACTCTGTCAGAAGGAGTTTCACAAAACAAAAGGTGATGGAGTCTGATTCAGGAGTTGAGATGGAAAAAGAGACTGAGAAGGAACTTGATGTGTCTCCTTCAACTGTTCCCTCACCTTCTTCTACTTCAAGAAAAAGGAAGAAGAGTATAGCTAAGAAGCGTATTTCTAGCCTCTTACAGAGTTGGATGATCAGGAGTTAATTGAGTTTGATTCAGAAAGTGAACCTGAAGAAGATTCTCCTCATCCTTGGGCTGCTATTGCTGGTTGGGAAGTTCTTTCTTTGTCTCCAGGAGAAATCAATTCCCTCTACAGAGTTGATGGTGTCATCAAGTATTTTACCTTTCTTAGGGAAATTTTGCATATGGTGGATAGGCAAGACTTGATCCAACTCTATGGTATGGTAGTTAAGCATTATGCATCTCATATGGCTACTGGGGTTGGTCTTATCCTTTGGGGTGATTTGAAGGTGTTGATGGACTCTCTTGAAGGAGGAGATGGTTATTCTGTTTGGGCTAATCAACAGTCTTGGCAAGTTCGAAGTTGGAGGTTGTATACCCCTTCCAATGTTCATGTGTTGGAGACCATGACTGGAAAGGTGTTATACTTGTTTGTGGATGTGCCATATCCTCTATCAGTTCAGCTTATGGAAAGGATGCTCAGGCATAAGTTGGTGCTTGGAAAGACTGTGGTGGGAAATGACTTGACTACTGCTGAGCAGTTGGTTAGGTTCATCAAACATCAACTTGCTGCTGCTCAGGTTCCTGCTGCTGATTGATGGTATATCTTATCTTTTGTTGTATCTTGTTCTTTCTTTTCATTTCTTTCTTTCTTTCTTTATATAGAGTTAATTAAAAAAAATTATATATATCTGTTTATATCTTGTCTACTAACTTGTATATTTGAGTAAACTGTTGCCAGGGATTGAGTGTTAGTTAATTACCACACAAAAAATGGTAATCAACTCACCATGTCTAATAGACAAGAAAGAGTTGACTCACCATGAGGGTACGGCTCTGGTGTGCTCATCAAATTTGTTGACAGCTGTAATAGTTTGCTCAAAAATATTGGGTATTCAACTCACCCATGTTTCATTGCTGAGAGTTAAAATGGTCCTCAATTCACCATGGATGTTACCCTTTAGGGTTCTGATGCGCGTGATGTGTCGTTGCGGTTTAGCAGTTTTAATGCCTACTCAAGTTTTAAATTTATATTTAGCCGACTTATCAATAACACACACACTTAACGAGCAGTGTACCCGGTCAGTATGAAGATAATGGTAAGTAGAGTGTCGATCACTAAGAGTGGAACGTATAATCTCGTTAATCTAATCAGTATTTTAATATCCTAACGCAAGGGGGTTTCAGCCTGAGAGACTGGCACGATTTGTTTGCAATTAAATAATAAAATAAACCAATAGGCACGAATCAGCAGGTAGCACACACGTACACAGATAAATACTCGAGACAATAAGAGGGCTGTCCTTATAATTAAGTAGTTTGTCACTTGTTTTATTGATAGCTTTATATGAAGTGTATGTAGTTAATCCTTTCTCGTTGGTCCTATTTTTATCCGCGAGTAAACCCTTAATGATTACTTATGTCTAAAAGTTATTCATAAGTGATCAATTTAGAAACAACCGTGGGAGCCACATTATGTCCCGCAGTCAAATGCCCGCAAGCCACTAATAAACACAGAGGTTATCAATGCACTAATAAGTAGTAACCAAAGACATCAACATATAAACTTTAATTAATGAGAAAGCAGTTTTAAGGGAGTGCAATCTTTCCGTTGCCACATTACACAAGCCACCAATCTTGATGAATTAAAGTTTACTAACACAATAAAACAAAACTACTTAATGAATTAAACACATGCAGCACCTTCTTACAGCTCTTGTATCTTTGATTTGGGTGTGTCTTGTGCTGCCTCCTTGACTGAATTCGTCCTAGGGTTTTCCTTGTTCGGTCTTCGAAACTCTGATAATGCCTCCGAAATTCGTCTGGTCTTGGGGTATTTATAGTTTCTGTCTGAGGGAAGATGCGGCGCATCTATTAAGTAGATGCGGCGCATGTACTTAACTTCGCGTGGGGTCCAAGATTATAATATTCAGGAATATTCGTACACCGCCAGAAGATGCGGCGTAACTCCATGTTAAGATGCGGCGCATGTCCTCTTGTATCTTGGATCGTATCTGGTGATATCTTAATAGAGATGCGGCGTATGTCATGAGTGAAATGCGGCGTATCTGGAGCAGATTAGCCTTGATCTTCTTCATTTCAGTAGACTCTTCACTTTATGCATGTTTTGCTCCATAATCAGTCCAAAATCGCTAAGTTTCACCAAATGCTTGTTTTTACCTGAGAATTACAAAAGTAAACGATTAAGTATCAATCCTCATACATAATATAGTAAAACAAGTCAAATTAATAGGATAAATGATAGTAATAAAATGTACTTATTTGAGTTCATCAAATATCCCCCCACTTGAACTTTACTTGTCCCCAAGTAAACCTTAGAATTTCTCTTATGAAAATGTATCCTAAAAGATGTTAGGATTTATTTTATATTTAAGCATGTATTCGTTTATTTCATAATCACACAACTAAACACTTTAACGAATTAGAAGTAAAATAAAATAAGTCGATAAAAGCAAATCTAATCGTTTAACTGTCCAGTCGTGACGAATATTCTATCATAAGCTTGGCAAGTATACACATCTCCACCACTAAAGCTAAGGAATAACAAGTCTAAAGCGGTAAAAAGGGTTTTTAGGCTTAAGGGTTAATTATTCTCTTTCACTATCGATCTCAAATTCCAGAAAAGGCGACAAAATCACAAATACATGATCGAATCCACGAACACGATACTTGCAATTGCTCAAATCCTTAACTCGAATAGGCTAAAGATAGGTCCAAACTTCACCAATAATAATATATCAAAAAGGGCGACAAAATCATAAATACATAGCCGAATCCACGACTACGATACTTAAGATTGCTCAAATCCCTAATCTCAATAAATCAAAGGTTTGGTTGGATAAAGAATAATAAAGGGTATGGATAACATTTGGGATATAAATTGGTGTAAAAATAAAAATAAACAAAACAAATAAATTAAAATCCTAAGTGTGGTTAATCACTATCCCAACCATCCCATGAATAAGACTCATATCATCGAATAACTCACGCTTTAACACTTGAAACACACGCTTTAGGTAGACACGAATTATACTCAACAAGATCTTAATCAAAGAATAAACCTTAATTGGCGTTCCCATAACTGCCAATTCCCATTCAATCCATAGATATAATATACAACAAATAGTGGTGATATCGACCACTTACATAACTTTACATAAGTTGGTTAAAATAAACATCCAACTCTTCTTTCTTTTCTTTTTCTTTTCTCATTTTTTTCGATTTTTTTTTTTTTTTTTTTTTTTTTTTTTTTGAACATAAAGATAGATGTGTAAAATTTCACCACATCACTATAATGATAACTCTGGATAATTTTTCCATACTTTTCATACTTCAGAAATAACGGTAATAGTGAAAGTAGTAAACACACGAAAAATAAACTCAAAGATATACAATATTTACTTTCACTCCAATTGCATTGTGCAATTTCCCGACCTAACCATAGATAATGAATTACGCACGCGAACACAGGTAATGTAAGGAAACACACTTTGCCTATAGCAATCAACCAACCACGGATTCTAATCTACAGGGTAGGCTAAGGTGTAAGGGTGTAACGAAACATTTTAAACATAGGTGTAAGAAACGAAAGGAATGGCTCTGAGTGTTTTTCTAGGGGTATCTTACTCTAAAAATGAGAGTAACAAAAGGGTTTATACGGGGGTTAACTAACCAGTGTAGTTAGCTAATAACACATAACATATATAGGCTTTTTGGGTGTAATCCTAGAATTTTACCAAGTTAGACAAGTCATTCCAATTAAATAAATAATACTCATTATGGTGGTCTCGAATAGTATACAAGCCAAGTTCTAAAGTTTACAAGTCACCGGCACACTCATAGATTTGTGAATTTTGAAAAATCACGATTTTTGAAAATAACGTCATGTGTGCAGCTATGCAACTTAGATCTTAAACAAAAACATGCTAAAAAAATTTTTAAGTTTGATATATTAAGCACATTTTAAGCATAATTTTTGAAAAAGTTTAGGACAAGTAATTGTTAAGTGTTCTAATTCTCCAATCCCCCCACTTA
The DNA here is from genome assembly GCA_021014915.2 of Artemisia tridentata subsp. tridentata. Classification (NCBI taxonomy): domain Eukaryota; kingdom Viridiplantae; phylum Streptophyta; class Magnoliopsida; order Asterales; family Asteraceae; genus Artemisia; species Artemisia tridentata. The sequence continues at coordinate 374,802,883 of CP139503.1, forward strand.
AGTTAAACAACGTCCTCGTTGTTTGTATAAAAGGTTAAAAACTGGAAAATAAAAAGAATTAGAACAGAAAAACTCCCCTGAGATTTGCTCGGTATGATCCTCCATTAGTGTAAGAGCAAAAATCATCTTTCTTGTGGATTAGAACGTTAAAGCTTCATACTTGATGTATCCACAGGAAATCTAGGAAACTATAATACCACCAACACTTTAAAACACACCTAAGATAAGAAAGGTTCAAGCTTGCATAATACATTAGTAGTTAGATAAAAATAAAACTTAAAAATTAAAACTGAAAATCATCAGGTCAGTCGATGCGCCGTATCTTATGGAAGAAGATACGCCGTATCGAGCCTGGAATTAATACGGATCAGAATAAAGATGCGCCGCATCCTTAACCAGGGATGCGCCGCATTAAAATAAACTGATAAAAAGTTTTAAAGTCGAAAAATAAAAATGCAGAAAAATAAAATAAGATATGACCATTGCAGGAGATGCGTCGCATCTCAGAATTGAGATGCGCCGTATCCTCAGCGGGTCTGACTGACTCGACACAGAAAACAGAATAATAAATCCGGGTTGTCTCCCGGTAAGCACTTGTCTTTATTCCAGAGTCTTCAAGTTAGACTTACGTTCAGCTCTTTAATATCGATCATTGAAGGAGTCGGAAACATCGCGCTCCCTCATCGCCAATTCAGTAATATTGAACACTCCTTGCTCGTACTTAATTTCCACGCCGTTCTTCTTTAATATCTGTATAAACAAAGTCCTGTCCCTTTCGGGCAGAGATGACAAAATGATAGACGGGAAATTCTTATTGTCATATAGGCACAAATAAGCAAGGTGGGGTGGTAGTTCAATAAACACATCATTATTCAAATTCGTTTTCTCAACTATTCTCCTACGTTTATTAATTACTACACAATCATACCACTCATCATCAGAATCATTAACAACATTGCGTCTAAGTTCGGTAGGTACATTAAGGTCAATGAATTCCTCAAAGTCTTCATGATTAGGATTAGTTGAGTTGTTTTGAATCAATGTTTCTCCCATAAGTCTAGCTTCAAGATCGAGGTCCATACGCTCCCTTAATCCTAGCACATAAACACCTCTAATTATGCTTTTAACCGGATCTTGGCATTTATAGACTAGTTTATTATTCCCTACCCTTAATGAAATTTTTCTTTTAAACACATCAATCTTAGCATGGGCAGTAGACAAGAAAGGTCTTCCAAGGATTAAAGGAATCTTAACATCCTCGGGCATGTCTAGTATAACAAAGTCTACGGGAAAAATAAACTGCTCAATCTTAACTAGCACATTATTAGCAATCCCCTCAGGTCGTTTTACCGTTTTATCAGCCAATTCAATAAGTAACTTAGTTGGTGCTAATTTTCCTAGTCCTAGGGTAGCGAATGTCTTAAGAGGCATAACACTAACACTAGCTCCTAAGTCAGCCAACACATTATTGAAAGATATATTATTAATAGAACAAGGTAGAGTAAAACTTCCTGGGTCTCTTTCTTTATGAGGCAAGGCATTTGAGTCGGTTGCAGGGCTCTCTTCTTTCATTGTTGCCTTGATCTCCTCTTCAATCTTTGTCTTTTCTTTTAGTAGTCTCCTTAAGCTGATTGAAGAATTAAAGAAAAATTTGGGTCTTGCACCATCATCACCATTCATCGATCTTCTCGGTATATTAGGAGTGACTTCTTCAGTGGTGCTTATGGCCTTGACATGATCCCTTGGGTTGGTTTCAGTTGAGCTCGGTAAACTTCCATATCCCCTTTCTTGAAGAACTTTGCTCATTTGACCAATTTGTTGTTCCAATGCTTTGATCGAAGCTCCTTGATTTCTTGTAGTAGTGTCCGTTGAAGCTCGAATTTCCTTGATCATAGCAGTATTCTCTTCATGTCTTTTAGCAGCATCGGCCATAATTTGCTTTAAAGTATCATCTAAAGTCTGCCTCCTTTCTTGATAAGCGGGATTGAAGTTGTTCCTTTGATATAATCCCGGTGTAGCTTCCCTAAATCTCCCTGAAGGTCGGAATGGTTGTCCAAATTGGGTGTAATAAGCTTCTTCAAACGTCTCACTTTCATTCTTATTCGGGCAATCCTTAGTGTAGTGAGGTCCTTCACACTTTTCACATCCAACTTGGGCAGCATACGCTCTTTCATCACGCTTCTTCATTTCTCTACTAATTTTATCCAATTGAGCTTGAATAGCAGCAATCCCGTCAAAATTAGTGCTGCTCTTAGATCTAGTAGAGGTCCCATCGTGCCATTTCTGAGAATGATCAGCAGCTTCTTGGATCGCTTTTCTAGCATTGGTTGCACTCATTTGAGGTACAGCTCCCTTAGCATCCAAAATCTGTCTAGTTGGCACGTCCAGTCCCTGATAAAACAATATTATCTCCTGCATAGGGGTTAGATAGTGTTGAGGACATTTTACCAATAAATCTTTAAATCGTTCCCAAGCTTGATAAAGAGTTTCATCAGGCTCTTGCTTGAAACTATTGATAGCCTCCATCTTTTTAGCAGTCTTAGCAGGTGGACAATATCTCTTCAGGAATTTGCTCTTCAAATCTTCCCATGTAGTGATTGAACTCGCAGGTTCATTCCTTAGCCACTTGTTAGCAGCTCCCTTTAGTGAGATTGGAAAGATTCTTAGCATGAGTTGATCGGTATTGACTCCTTCTGAGGTAAACAAATCTGCAATCTCCAGGACCTTTTCAACATGCTCATTAGCATCCTCTTGTTCCGTCCCACTGAAAGCATTCTCTCTGAGCTCTTTGAGAAATTGACCCTTCAACTCAAATTTTGACTTATCATCAAACTTAGGTCTAGCAACTCCTGAAGTGTAATCAGCACGGGTACTGTTCATGTATTCCTCCATAGTAGTGTTTTCGCCCATTGTTTCTGTTTCAACTTCCTCTTTCTCTTCAGAAAAATAATCAAGCTCGAGTGAACTTGAAAGATCAAAGCTTCTTGTGTTGAAAAGCCTTTTAAGCGAATGTAGGGCTCGTTCAGGATCTTCGAAAGGTTGAATCAAGTTCTTCGTAGAACTCCTGGTCATGCACTTCCTGAAATCAACACAAAAATATCAGTAGGGTCTGTCCGCTAAGAAGAAAAATTGATGAATTTAGAAACGGATATAAGAATACAGAATAGCTGATATCTGCAGACGATGCGCCGTATCCAAAAAGTTGGATACGCCGTATCTTATAATCGTTAAAATTTAATCAGACTTTATCCAGAAAATAGATACGCCGCTTAGAATTTATGAATGCGCCGTATCGAATTAATTAATCAAAAATCAACTTATCTAATTAAAATTAAATGCGTCGTATTAACGAAAGTTAATGCGCCGTATTTTCGTTACGTTTAAAAATAAATATCGATTTTTGATTCAGTAAGATGCGCCGTATCGACGGAGATCGATACGCCGTATCTGTTTAATAATTCGCAAACTGTTTTTAATTAAAATAATAGATACGCCGTATCTACGAAAGCAGATGCGTCGTATGGCGTTAACGTTTAGAAAAAAAATTTTATCAAAAACAGATACGCCGTATCTGCTAAAGCAGATGCGTCGTATTACTTTATCGCTTAGAAAAATTTTCTTGTTAAAAACAGATACGCCGTATCTTGGGGAAAAGATGCGTCGTATCGAATTAATTAAACGCGTTGTATTTAAAAAGTTAAACGCAATACGCCGTATCTGAGAAATCAGATGCGCCGTATCGTTTGATTTAGCACAGTACAACGATAGCAGAACAGAAAATACGAAAAACAAAAAAAATTAAACACACAAACAAAATAAACACACAAAAACAAAAACAAAAGAAAACAAATAACACATAATACAACAAATATGCAAAATAATACAATGATGCAATTAATCTAATAAAAAGAGAAAAACCTAATTAAAATACTAATCAAATTAACAGAAAATAACAATTCACTCCCCGGCAGCGGCGCCAAAAACTTGATGCGCGTGATGTGTCGTTGCGGTTTAGCAGTTTTAATGCCTACTCAAGTTTTAAATTTATATTTAGCCGACTTATCAATAACACACACACTTAACGAGCAGTGTACCCGGTCAGTATGAAGATAATGGTAAGTAGAGTGTCGATCACTAAGAGTGGAACGTATAATCTCGTTAATCTAATCAGTATTTTAATATCCTAACGCAAGGGGGTTTCAGCCTGAGAGACTGGCACGATTTGTTTGCAATTAAATAATAAAATAAACCAATAGGCACGAATCAGCAGGTAGCACACACGTACACAGATAAATACTCGAGACAATAAGAGGGCTGTCCTTATAATTAAGTAGTTTGTCACTTGTTTTATTGATAGCTTTATATGAAGTGTATGTAGTTAATCCTTTCTCGTTGGTCCTATTTTTATCGGCGAGTAAACCCTTAATGATTACTTATGTCTAAAAGTTATTCCTAAGTGATCAATTTAGAAACAACCGTGGGAGCCACATTATGTCCCGCAGTCAAATGCCCGCAAGCCACTAATAAACACAGAGGTTATCAATGCACTAATAAGTAGTAACCAAAGACATCAACATATAAACTTTAATTAATGAGAAAGCAGTTTTAAGGGAGTGCAATCTTTCCGTTGCCACATTACACAAGCCACCAATCTTGATGAATTAAAGTTTACTAACACAATAAAACAAAACTACTTAATGAATTAAACACATGCAGCACCTTCTTACAGCTCTTGTATCTTTGATTTGGGTGTGTCTTGTGCTGCCTCCTTGACTGAATTCGTCCTAGGGTTTTCCTTGTTCGGTCTTCGAAACTCTGATAATGCCCCCGAAATTCGTCTGGTCTTGGGGTATTTATAGTTTCTGTCTGAGGGAAGATGCGGCGCATCTATTAAGTAGATGCGGCGCATGTACTTAACTTCGCGTGGGGTCCAAGATTATAATATTCAGGAATATTCGTACACCGCCAGAAGATGCGGCGTAACTCCATGTTAAGATGCGGCGCATGTCCTCTTGTATCTTGGATCGTATCTGGTGATATCTTAATAGAGATGCGGCGCATGTCATGAGTGAAATGCGGCGTATCTGGAGCAGATTAGCCTTGATCTTCTTCATTTCAGTAGACTCTTCACTTTATGCATGTTTTGCTCCATAATCAGTCCAAAATCGCTAAGTTTCACCAAATGCTTGTTTTTACCTGAGAATTACAAAAGTAAACGATTAAGTATCAATCCTCATACATAATATAGTAAAACAAGTCAAATTAATAGGATAAATGATAGTAATAAAATGTACTTATTTGAGTTCATCAGGTTCCAAAGAATTGGCTAGCCCACAAGAGTATGGCTTGTGGTAAAGGTTGTGGAAATCCATAACTGGTATTCAATTCACCAAGGTGTTATTCAACCAAAGAATTAGCTAGTCCTGAGCAAACAGCTACAGGTAAAGACATCTCAAATCCGTTGATAGTTGATGGTTTACTAAAAATCATATGGTTATCAATGTACCATGGTCTTACACACCAAAACATTGGCTACTCCAGTAGTGATGGCTAACTGGTAAAGAGTACATCCAATCCATTAATTTTCAATGATTCACCTCTCACAGGAGTTTACACACCTGGAAGTGATGAGAATAGATATGAAACTTAAATGAATTGATGTACAAAAGGTCATGGTTGCTGGAAAGATCAAGTGGACTGCATATCAGATGGTGAAAAGATCATGTTGCTGCTGGATCCTTGGTCTTAATGATGGTTACTTGTTGCTGCTGGTTCTACCAAGTTGCTGCTGGTTGCCTATTGTTGCTGCTACAGTTCAATCCTCATGCTTTGGAAGTCAAAGATCTATCTAGAAACTTGAAGTTAACCGAGTCAAATTCAAGTTTAGGGGAGGATTGTTAGGAATTAATAAAGAATGTAATAGTACAATGCTGCTGCTAGTGTAGTATTGGTTTCTGCTGGCAGGTACATAGTTCCTGCTGGTATAGTAGTTTTATTGTTTCTGCTGGTATCACATTATGGTTACTGCTGCTAGTATTGTTTCTGCGGGTAATAGAAATGGTCAACCCGTATATTTAGAAGTTTGTTAAGAGAAAGGGATATGCATGAGTTATATTAGGAAGAGATAATGCATATCTCCTCTACACGTTTTGTAGTGAATGCCGAATTAGGGTTTCTTGGTGTATAAAAGAAACACACGGCTATGAACAATGTACGACTTGAAAAACAATTTTAATAGTCAATATAGATCCATAGAGGATCAAGAGTTTATTAGTTAATTCTTGTTTAACTCTTGTGTTTATATTCCGCGTAAACATAAGTTTATTATCAGAGATTCTCTTGTAGTTTTGTTTGTGATTACATAAGCATTCTACCGATCCCATAAGGCTCAAAGATCTATCTAGGACTGAACCAACAATGTCGATGTGTCAAAAAGAAGTTCATGAAAGGAATTTGCAAACAGGAAATTCAAATGATAACTTTTTTTGGTTTACAAATTATCCGAGTTTTGTTTTTGCTCAAAATAACTATCCAAACATTAATAAAGAAAAAATACCTTTGCAAAGTGGAGTCACGCCAACGGGAATTTTGGCCAATATTAACACCTGCAAACAGAAATGTGTCACAATTGAATCAAAAATGCTTAACCATCTAAAGAAAATGAAAGGTAACGTTTCGTTGCTAATTTTTTAAAGCTATTCTTATTTGCAAAATTTAATATTAACAATATAGGTTTGTTATACCATCAGATGGAAAAAAACAACAGCCAACACATCTATGAGAAATGTGATAGTTTCAAAAATGCAACTACAGATGAAGGTTTACGGAACCTTCTATCAAACGGAACCAACGCAAACTCCATTTGTGATTATCAAAATTAATCACGTTTGGTTTGTCCACAAGTTCATAATCAGTGTATAAAAGGTAAGGTATACAGCCAGCTATTCAAACACATATGATTAACTATTAAGATAAACAATTCATTTAACAGGTAACTTACAAGTCTTTTCTTATGCAGGGCCAACATTCCAAAATGCGCAGAAAAACTTTGAAACCTGCAAAAGGAAAACAAATAAGACAATAGTCATGTCTCCACTTTACCATGGTCAAGAATATTTGCTAAATGTTATACCGAGTGGGATCAATGCAACTTACATTCATAATTATAAAAATCAAACACAATTTGGTTCTCAACAGGTTCAGAAAGAAAACATACAAGGTTAGTTTTATACATTATTATTGGAACACATACTTTTCACAGTAATGAGAAAACATAAATTACCATTTACCTTAAACAAAACCCTTTTTTGGAGGTACATTATCAAGTAATGTGCAGGCAAATGATCATAGTACAATGACCAATAGCAACAATAGATATGTAACCCAAATAAAAGACGGAAATAGTAGAATGGAAAACAATATACCAAGCTCCTCAAATTCTCAAGGTGAATATTGAAAAATGGAATACATCTACTTACTTTCTTCTATTCATGTGAACATATTCTAAATTGTCCTACAATTTGGGAAAAACTACAGGAAAACAGTACAAAGAAAATTCAGAACATACCACTAATAGAGGCCAAAAACGGCCTCGAAGAAGAAACTTTCAAACTACTCATAATGGCAGCTATAGACAGACAATAAAGTCCAAAGGTAAAATTTCCTACTTCTATTGGGGAAATAGTTGCAATATATTTATTTTAAGAAAGATGTGTTTCCATTTTTGTTTTACAGATGTTTCAAGTCTCTACATTGATATCGGAGATTGCGATTGGGCCTGTGATTATTGCGGGGCTGTTTTTTGGTACGGTGAACGGCTCAAAAATTCTACACAAACAAGAGTTCGATATAGTCATTGTTGTGGAGAAGGGAAAGTGTGTATCCAACAACAAATTGATCCACCAGATTCTATAAAACAATTACTGAAGGACAAACTATTTTATGGATAACATACAAGCATATAACCAAATGTTTAGTATGACATCATTTGGTGCTGATGCGTGGTTTTGCGACCTTACAACAGGTTTTACCTCTCGAGGGATCTCGAGAAGCTTGCAATCCCCACCAGGCAGTATACCTGACCGATGTAGTATAGTGAAGTGGCAAGTACCGGGGGATTGATCGTTCTCTAGGGGAATAGTGTCGTTAGGATTGAAAAACTACTCTAATAGGTCTAAGGGTGAGGGAAGATTCTTTTTTGTATTTTTATATTTTTTTATGAAAGCAAGTAAAATCTCGGGTTTGAAGGAGTGGGCGGAATTAGTTGCTAGTCAACTAACCCAAATAACTACAATTGCAAATAAAATAAAATAATGAAAATGAAAAGGTTGTGAAACTTATGTGGAGAGAAATGTGTTTACTTAGATTTCCTTACTCCCTAACTATCTTTTACCGGTTGATTAGTGTGTATTAATTGCGTGGATGACGGGTGTATTCCTTAATACCAATCGTGGGGTGGCGTACGTACTTCCCCAACTCTACAAGCTCCTACTTCACTCCTATGTCGAGCCGGCTTGGAAGCTCCTAACATGGGATCACTAGAATTCGCTCATGCATTAAATACAACCATAATAACCTTAGTACGCATTGGTTCATGTTTCTTAAGACGTTCAAACAAGTTACCGTATAGGAAGTTAGCCAGTTTTCTTAAGCCTAACATCGATAAACAATCATCCAATACAATTAATAACACACTAATAACCAATAATCAATAGTTAGGTTTCATTAGATCTAAGCAAACACAAGATAAATCTAGCCTAGCATGTTAATTAAAAGACAAGAACAAGATATAATCAAACAACACATAGACATATTGAATGATTAAATGATTACTTATCTTCAATTAAACATGGGAGATCCAAGGGTATGAAAACCCTTAAAAATGGCAGAAATTCGTCTTAGGGTTTCTCCTCACAAAGTTGCACTCTAATGACTAAAAATTGCAAAACTATATATAGAGTTTAAGGGCTGACGGCGTCACGTTGTAGATCTTGACGCCGTCACCTCGCCGTGGCTAGGGTTCCCGGATGGCCTTCCTGACGCCGTCCCTCTTTAGTGCTCCAAAATCCGCTCTGGCCTATCAAGGGTTGACGCCGTCAGAAATGAGCTTGACGCCGTCTCTCTTTAGCTTAAACCGTGATGGCCTTGATCACATTAAAGGGTGACGCCGTCAGACTTTCCATTGTAAAATTCTCTGGCTTATCATGTGTATTTTTCATATCCACCTCTTTTGCCAAGCCATGACGCCGTCAAGAGCAATACTTGACGCCGTCAAAGGTACTTTTCCAGCCGATTTTGAGACTTTGTCGTTTTCTTCACTTTTATGCTCCAAAAACGTCCAAAATGCTTCCTTTTCCAGATTTCTTCTCCAAAGTACCTAAAATGACAAAAGGAACGATTTAGGGCAATATTTGATCAAATAAATACGATTTAGGGCTTAAATGACCCCCTAAAAGCGGTACACTTTTCGCTTCATCAGGTGCCCAGATAGACGAGCGTGTCAACGATGGAAGAGGCCCTTATGTTTTTAAGATCTCGAGGCAAATATATCATTGGATAGGGACGTTATGTCCACCGAACAATGAAGCTCCAAAGTTTTTGTAGTTATACATATACGACACCAAAAATGAAGTTGAAAACAGGCTAGCGCCTTTTGGTGGAACAAGCTCAGGCACTTTGAAACCTGATATTGTTCGACAACTTATACAAATTCTAGATGAGCACAATCAGTTGGTAGCATTGTTCAGGACAACACGTGACATATGTAATCAAGAAAATGTACCTGACTTCAAGTGTAACCACCATAAGATTTCCCTACATAATTATTTAATACTTATCCTTTTTCCACATAGAATTTTTTTTATCTAGTTATTAGTTATACTATCATCTTATGTGACATAGATCACATCCTCGATAAACGTGCGCGCAACCCAATCTTAATAGAGTTGGTATTTAAATATCTAAACATCTTTGACCTAAAACTTTACAAGGTCCCACTTACCACTTTACGTTATTTCGTTAACGTACGTTTTAAACTAAGCAGTTCTTATTTAATAAGATTTTTTTAAAAACCCTAACTACCATAACAATATGAGAAAACAACAAAACCCTAGAAATACTGAAATATAATTTATTTAACTAATGTACAAATCACTAAAGCACAGAAACCCTAAAACCACTATAACTCCCAAATAAAGCCTAATTTCACAAAACTATTATTATATGTAATAAAACCACAAACCCTAATTAATATTTTTATAAAATATATAAGTACAAGTCTTCTAAACTAAAGTACAAGTGTTTAAAGGATAAAAACAAATTTTAAATAAAAACCTTATATAAACCTTAATAAAAATTATTTAAAAAGCATACTTTGCAATAATTTCACACATTAATTTTTTAAAATAAATATTAAACAAATGTACAAACCCTTAAACCTATGGTACAACCTTCTAATGCACAAAAACTTAAAAATCCATTTAATTATCTTAAAACTCTAATAAAAATTATATAAAATTAGGAAATTATTAAAATTATATTTTTCTTATTTTCTAAACCCTAGTACAACTTTCCTAAGCCTAGAGTACAACTACCCAATGCATAAAATAATTTTTCCTACACATATATACAAATCGATATATGTATTATTATTTCACAAAACCCTAAAATTCATTTCTAAAAATCCCACAACCCTAGGAACCCTAATTACATCTTAAACCCTAGAGTACCACCCAACTAAGCCTAAAGTACTACTCCTTTAAGCATGGAACGAACCAAATTTTCCCAAATCCTAAAACTTAGTTCGAATCAAACTAAGAACCAAACTAAACCCTAGTTCTTCTAAACCCTAGGAATCCAAGTGTATGAACCCTAAATCTCCACAACCCCCTCCTTCTAGAATGACACATGTGTATGGCAAATAAACTTCCACACCATCTTTCCCCCTCCTACCCATGCGGTGCCCTAATTCCCCTCACCCCTCACCATATGCACACACTCTCCAATAGCAACCCCTAGAAGCCCTTAGAAGCCCTACACATCCCTCTATAAATAGAAGTCACCCAAAACCCACTCCATCACCCTTAAACCATCGAACCAAAACCCACAGCCCATATACACTCACATTTCTGTCACCACAACCCTAAATCAAGTTCAAGAACACTAATAGGAAGCCAAGAAGGAAGCTAGGAGCTTTGGTGATCACATTTCAAAAACCCTAAGTCCCATAAACCACATACGACCCCTATTCCTTTAGGTAAGTTCCCAACTCCTTTTCTTTTATTCCATATACTTTAAATGATCCTAATAACATAAATAGACAAGCCTTAATAGAGATTAAACTTTAAAAATCAAAGGTTACATATTATTTTTCTTTATTTTTCTTTTGGCCGAACAAACCCAAACACACCCTTAGTAATTTTATTTTAATATCACAATATGAGTAGGCAAAGTCTAATCAAGCTTAAAATACTCTTAACATACTATAAAACCTAAGATAGAAACCCTAGGATTTAAAACACTAATTTTCTTTTTCTTTTTCACCCTAATCGACACAAACAAACACCCTTTTAAATGGTTTTATAAGTCTAAAGTACCTAGGAGTAATTAGAAACCTTCTAAACATATTGTAGATACTAATTAAAATCAAAGATTCCTAGTTTGTAAGTGTTAAAATCGAAAACGAAACCCTTTTGTGTATATAAAAGCTGTTGAAGACAGCAGCAGACCCTGAGCTTGCAAGCTCAGTTTCGACCACTAAACGAAGTCTAAAAATTCTAGATTTTCGTACAAACGTAGTTCACTTAGATATCTAACTATAGGAAAAAGAATGAAGTGTTTTCGATAAGTATTGAGTGAGATATGGCCATCTCTTGTCGGGTGTTTTCTGCCTCGAGAAACAGTCCAAACGCACCATTTCAAAATTAATTTTGAGCTCGTGAGCTCGATTCACGAGCTCAGCTTTTGTAAAAATTAAGTTTTTGAACTCATAAATAAGTATATAAAAGATTCGTAAAAAGTTTCGCCCTTTTTCTAAAGATATAGAGCGTTTTTAAGAAATAAGGACGTCGTGTGTAACGCGACGGGAGTCTCAAGGGTATTTCTTGCCAAAACTCTAATTAGATTTATGAAAAGGACTTAAAATGCTGTCGACTTAAACCCTATGGGTAGATAATGTCATTTTTGAAACTATAGGGGTAAAAGTTGTCATTTAACCAAAGTTGAATGGTAAAAATTGTAATTTTGTAAAAGTTGAGGGGTAAAACTTATCAATATATGAAAGTTTGTGGGTAAAACTTGACAATATGTAGAAATTTAGGGGAAGAAGTGAAAATATCCAAATTATAATTAATACTATATTTATTATTATTATTCTTATTATTATTATTATTAATATAATTATTCCTATTAGTATTAATAAGAATTAAAATACGTTTTTACTAATAACGAATGAACATAATATTTAATTAACGAACGAACGGAACGAACACAGTAAAATGAGGAATAAGATAAATCCTATAACATTTGAAGAGACTTCATGTTGTCTCAAAATTAATATTTAAACAATAACTGAAAATATTACAAAACGAACAAATAAACTTAATTCTATTTAAGAACGATTATTAAAATATGACGTACCAACTCAGGTTGCGAGCCGGAGACGTTTATCAACTTTAGTTAAATTCGTTTATCATTCAGACTATCAAGGTGAGTTCATAGTCCCACTTTTCTTTATACGTTTTTCAAAACTTGTGGGGAGATACATGATATTAAATCGAACATGAGTATTTTTGTTATTGCACTAGGTTAACTTTATGCCTATTTTTATTTAAAAAGTCCCTCATATCATGCCCATTAGTCACCCGCAGGGTGAGTGCGAATATAGTGAATAGATCTATTGGCCTAACGACCCATTTGTATTAGTCGGATGGATATCCCTTCTGAGGTAGCCGGTTATGCAAATGCATTATATTTGATTTCTATAAAGAGTTTCTAGGCAGACTCCTACTCGGGGGCAAGACCACTCTCATTTAATTATGTTTGTGGAACCTGGACACTGTTAACGCATTGCGTGTCATGAGGCTTAGTGCAATATACCGTACTATGATTTTATACTTTATACTTGGCTTATGTTCAAATTGATTATTAAACACTATGGATTCACTCAACCTTTGTGTTGACTTTTTAGCATGTTTTATCTCAGATAATTAAGAGGACGAGCTTGGCACGGAGTGGCTGTGGACTTCTTTATAAAAAAGGTGTCCATTTGTTATCATTCAAATGAATAAATGTAACTTTTATAACGTATTTCTAAACTTCCCTTTGGGACCTATATTATGTACTCTGATATTAAATAAATGAATGATAACAATTTTTATTTAAAACGTCTTTTTTTGAGTCGTTTTCTATTATCATGACTACGAACCATGAAGTAGCACCCCAACTTATATTTTCGCTGCGAATATCGAAAACGGGGGTGTTACATCAAGATTCATCTTTATAATGACGACGGAGCTCGCGAATACCAACTACCATCTGCAGACATCCTGGGTGCTAAAGTTTTTGAAAATGGACCTAATACCAATACAGATTGCGATGTAATCATACACAAAAAAGGTGTAGGTCCTCAAAGAATTAATAAGCTTCACTCGACATATATGTCATTACAATTACTGCTTCTTTTTGTATATGGTGAACCAGGATACAACACAAATTTGAGGTTACATACACGTAATGCAAATGGTGAAAAACCAAAAATGTCTATGAACACCTACTACACGTATCAGTTACATGAAATTCCTCATCTTTACGGGTTACTATTCAAAGGGGAAGATTATTTCAACAGTATGTTGTATTAGTATATTGTGCACTAGAACAAGATCAGCTTGATTTTGTGAGAGCAAAACAAAATAACATTAGAAGTGAGTACTTATCAGGCATTTATGATGCAATCTCAAAGGGCGATCGTTGTGGTGCCGACATAGGTAAACGTATAATTCTTCCTTCAAGTTTCACTGGTGGACCGAGGTACATGTACAGCCATTACCTTGATGCTCTTGCCATCTGCCGAGTCCTAGGGAATCCACAGTTTTTCATTACATTCACATGTAATGTAAACTAGCCAAAAATTCGCAGATACATGCATCGGTATCCTGAACTTGCGCAATCCGATAGGGCTGACATTATTGATCGGGTTTTCGAACAAAAGGTGCAGGATTTTGTTAAAGCTTTAAAAGAAGGCAGCATATTTGGGCATGTTACCGGAGGTATGTAGTTCTTATCTATCCAATTATCAAAAAAAAAAATACTGATAAAAAAAAAAAAAAAAAAAAAAAAAAAAAAAAAAAAAAAAAAAAACAAACAAACAAACTTAAAATAAATTGTATATAATAAAACAAAAAAAAATTTAGTAACTTTAAGTAACTTAGTTTCTTTTTCTATGATTAATAATGCAGTCTTATACACAATAGAATTCCAGAAACGTGGGCTACCGCATTGTCACACTCTACTATGGCTAGATTCAAATGACAAAATACAATCACCCGAAGATGTGGACAAATTCATTTGTTCAGAATTACCTGACAAGACAATAGATCCGGAAGGGTATAAAGTTGTTTCTGAAATGATGATACATGGCCCATGTGGAGCAGCTAATCCAAATGATCCATTTATGCATGAAGGTAGCTGTACAAAGAACTTTCCTAAAAAGTACAACAACAAAACATTTTTTGACAAAAATGGGCATGTACATTACCAAAGAAGAAAGACTACAGCTTACGTGATGAGAAACAAAGTAAGGTTGGATAACATGTATGTTGTTCCATACAATAGACAACTCTGGCTTATGTTCCACGCACATATAAATGTTGAATATTGTAGATGGAGCATGCTGATGAAGTACTTATTCAAATACATATCAAAAGGAAGCGACATAATTGCAGCACGAATTGGAAGACGGCTTGGTCAGCCATCAACATCAGCAGACGTTCCAAGGATCCATGTTGATGAAATAAAAAATTTCATAGACGGCCGTTTTATATGTCCTCATGAAGCTTGCTGGAGAATATTTAACTTTCCGATACATCACCGAGAACCAGCCGTCCAGATTCTCGCTGTTCATTTTGAAGGTATGCAAAAGGTCAGTTTTCGCGACAAAGAACCTTTGGGATATGTTTTCAGTGATGATGGAAGAACATTGACAACACTTACTGAATGGTTTACATTCAATAATTAATATGAAGAAGGGCGACATATTACGTACCTAGATTTCCCTTCTGCCTTCGTTTGGTACGAAACTTCAAAAACATGGATGCCTAGAAAACACAGGACAAGATCATCAATTGGAAGACTCGCGTACGTGCATCCTGCTACAGGGGAGGTCTTCTATTTCAGAATGCTTCTATGTCATCAGAAGGGTTGCAGATCATTCTCTGACGTACGCAAATTCAACAACAAAGTTTTCTCTACATACCGAGCAGCATGCCAGGCGATGGGGCTACTTAAGGACGATAGAGAATGGGACATAGCATTGGAAGAAGCAGCTATTTCAGCAACAGCAGCAGAGCTACGCACATTGTTCACTCACATCTTGCTTTATTGCGAAGTTGCAGACACCGTGAAGTTATGGGAAAATCATTGGACACTAATGATCGATGATATTCCAGCAAAAGCATCTGACATGACTCATATAAAAAATCTTCATATCAATGACCCAGAAATGAAGGGATATGTTCTATACGAGTTAGAAATGATATTCAACAACTGCTCCAAATCAGTTACAGATTTTGGTCTTGAATTGCCTCCAAAACATTTGCTAGACGAGTTAAACAACAGACTGTTGATGGAAGAAAAAAATTACAACTGTGAGGGAAGGGGTATTTATACTTACTACATATTGTGCCCCTAGTGGGCTGTGGAGCGAGCTGACAGTGGGTAAAGACCCGACCCACTCCACAATACTAATAATAACTAATCTACTAATAATATTACTGATAAACCTACGAGCTATGATGTGCTAATAAGTACTCGGGGTGACCGAGTCTTCAACTGAATATTTATATTCCTAACAATCTCCCCCTAAGGGAGGTCACCCCGGAAGTGATGTTCTGAATTCTAGCACTTCATCCTTGGATCTTGTCTTCATAGCTCGTAACCTTTGATTCTTCAATATCATTACATCTTTGTACATTCAGCAGTGATCTTTTGATGACCGTTCTTTTGTCTTAGGTGATGTTTGGTGATTCTTTGATGTCATCATCCCACGTATGTCTCCAGGTCATCTTTTTAGCAGAATGTCTTCATGTGATGAGGTATTCTTTAAACCGACGTGTTCACTCTATTTTGGGTCATGACATTCAGCATCAGAGTTTGCAGCAGCAGTGTTGAAGGTCTTTTAGTTTGTCATGACTTCTTTGAGTAAGATGATGGTGTAGAGTAAACACGTGGTAAAGAATTGTGTTTGTTGTGTCCACATGCTCACACTTTTCTGGATCATGATCTTCAGCCTCAGAGTTGCGGAAGCAGTGTTGAAGGTCTTTTAGATTTCATGATTTCCTTAATTATGGTGATGACGAAGTGTGAACATGTGGTGATGGATTGGCATCTTGTACAGCAGTCTGCTACAACTTTATCAGCTGTAACAGCAATCAGCTACAACCGCCAGGTGTTCCTGCATACGACAGTTAGCAATAAAACGTCCGGTACTTACAGGTTCGGACTTCGAGATTGTTAACAGCATAGTGTGAAAACTCTCTCTAATCCTTACCAAGACCGTTCCTAAATCGGAAACCCACAGAGAGCTTTAAAGATCTACCGTAGTAAATCAACGATTAGGTGAGTCGCTGGAGATCACTCCACGACTGTAGACCGTTTGAAACCGCCGTGACCACTAAGCGTAATCCATAAGGAATTACCGAAGTGACCTACTTTCAGGGCTGTTTGATGTTGACCCTGGCAGGAATTTCCATTCAATCACTGAGAATTACATTTGTAACTTCCCTCATAAATGTTCTGGCAGATTGCTAAGATCTGCTTAGGACTCATAAGTTTACAACTGGTGTCCTTGATGTTAGACAACCAGTGTAGAAGTAGCTGATGAGGCGAAAAGTGTACCGCTTTTAAGGGGTCATTTAAGCCCGAAATCGTATTTATTTGATCAAATATTGCCCTAAATCGTTCCTTTTGTCATTTTAGGTACTTTTGAGGAGAAATCTGGAAAAGGAGGCATTTTGGACGTTTTTGGAGCACTAAAGTGAAGAAAACGGCAAAGTCTCAAGAATCGGCTAAAAGTTACTCTTGACGGCGTCACAATTAACATGGGACGGCGTCATGCCTTGGCAAGAAAAGTTGGATGTGAAATTTACTCATGACGGGCCAGTGAGTTTGCATGAGAATTCTGACGGCGTCACGCTTTAACTAAATCAAGGGCGTCACGGCTTAAATCATAAGGGGACGGCGTCACGTTCTTGATCCGACGGCGTCAAGCCTTGATAAGCCAGAATGGATTTTGGTAGAGCTAAAGAGGGACGGCGTCAAGATGGTCATCCGGGAACCCTAAAAGCGGCGAGGTGACGGCGTCACAATGCATAAGGTGACGCCGTCAGATGTCAAAGTCTATATATAGTTTTCTAATTTTTTGTCATTAAGGGAGAGCTTAGTGTGTGGAATTTTGGGATAAAACCCTAAGACGATTTTAGCTACTTTTTCAGGGCTTTTTGCCTTGAGATCTTCCATGTTTCATTGAAAGATAAGTTATCAATTAATCATTCAATATGTCTATGTGTTGTTTGATTCTATCTTATGCTTGTCTTTTGTTTAACATGTTAGGCTAATTTTATCTTGTGTTTGCTTAGATCTAATGAAACCTAGCTATTGATTATTGGTTGTTAGTGTGTTGTTAGTTGTATTGGATGATTGTTTATCTATGTTAGGCTTAAGAAAACTGGCTAACTTCCTATTCGGTAACTTGCTTGAACGTCTTAAGAAACATGAACCAAACGCGTACTAAAGGTTTTTATGGTTGTATTTAATGCACAAGCGAATTCTAGTGATCCCATGTTAGGAGCTTCCTAGCCGGCTCGACATAGGAGTGAAGTAGGAGCTTGTAGAGTTTGGGGAAGTAAGTACGCCACCCCACGAATGGTATTAAGGAATACACCCGTCATCCACGCGACTAATACACACTAATTAACCGGTAAAAGATAGTTAGGGAGTAAGGAAATCTAAGTAAACACATTTCTCTACACATAAGTTTCTCACCACTTTTCATTTTTGTTATTTTATTTTATTTGCATTTGTAGTAATTTGGGTTAGTTGACTAGCAACTAATTCCGCCCACTCCTTCAAAACCCGAGATTTTACTTGCTTTCATAAAATTATAAAAACATAAAAAGAATCTTCCTCAACCCTTAGACCTAATTAGAGTAGCCTTTCACACCTAACGAACACTATTCCCTGTGGAGAACGATCAATCCCCCGTGCTTACCACTACACTATACTACATCGGTCAGGTACACTGCCTGGTGGGGTTGTAAGCCTCTTGAGATCCCTCGAGAGGTAAAACCTGTTGTAAGGTTGCAAAACCCACGCAATCAAGTTTTTGGCGCCGCTGCCGGGGAATAGTTATTGTTTAGGTTGAATTTTTATTTCTATTAGGTCTACTCACTAGATTCCTTTCTAGTGAGATTTTTATTTTATTTTCCTAGGTTTTCTTTAGTCTATCTTATTTCTTTGTACTTTTGTTTGTGATACCTTTCACTTACCGCATGAGTAACATTGGTCATTTGATCCCTGTTATTCGTGTTTTTCGCCGTGCAAATTTTCAACTACCCGTTCCCGCCCCCATAGTAGCAAACAACAACCTTTCACCCGACCACCACTTTGGTAACAATTCTGAGATGGAGGAGTCTGACCATGAGAATGACTATGTTAGTCCATTTTACTACTCAGACTCCGATGAGGATATCGGTAATGGAGAAGTAGTTAACGAGGAATGGGGAAAAGAGGAAATTGATCCCTTTAAGTATGTTGACCCTAGGACTAAGATCGAAAAGGATAGCCTCTTTAACATGCAATTCCCGTGTAAAATTGGTTATCATGATTTTTATGCTTATCTTAACTCGTCTTTGCCTATGAACATTATCTCTCGCGCTAATTATAATAAAATCATGGTAGATGAGCTTGAATATCAAGAAGATAACATTGTTGCTAGGATTAAGCCACTACACGTGTTCGTAGGAAGTTTTGTGTATGTGGTGGATTTTATGGTTATGGAGAACTTAGGAGAATTTATCGATGACAAATTAACCCAAGTCATTTTTGGAGAACCCTTCAAAAGGTTGACCAACCTTGACGAAAAACGTGTGGACGGGTTAATTACATTCTCGAATGGGGATGAAGATTTTGTCTATCAAATGCCCCGAGCACATCCTAGGTTTAAGAACTACCCCATTGAAGCTTGCAATAGAATTATGCCTATCGACTTGTTAAGTGAGAATGATAAGGGGAAGGGGCTCAAATATCCACATGAGAAAAATAAGAGATACTATCATGGATGTTTGGAGCTAAATGATGAATACAAGAAAGATGAGGCAACAGTTAGATGGCTCACACTCGGATACGTGAGCATAAGCGACACTAGATGAGCCTTACTTTGAGTCTAGCTACAAGACTCGTTAATAAAGAAAAGCGCTTCTTGGGAGGCAACCCAAGCTTTATTTGTTTTATTTGCTTTGTGTGTTTATTTATTTGTTTGTTTGTTTTTATTTGTTTCCGTATGTGTGTTTAATTTTTATCATTATTGATTCATGTTCAAAAGTAATTTGTGAAAATGCTTTATGTTGTTTTTAACTTCGTCTTAACTACATATAAAGGTATTTTGCAAAAGATAAGTGTAAGGGAAATCTAAATCGGTTTATTAGAACACAAATGAACATGAATCATAATAATAATAAGTTAGCATACATATTCGTATTTGTTTGAGTCAAATGCTTGTATCGAGTCATAATGATGTTTTGCAGGATTTCCAGGAAGTAAGTTAAAGGTTTTTCCAGAAATTTTCCGGAAACTTAAAACGAAAATTTTTGTCAGGTCATTTCTGACGGCGTCAGGGGTTATAACCTGACGGCGTCAGATTTAATTTCCAGAAATTTTTGAAAATTTTGTTTTCATAAAAAGTTTTTATTAAAATCTCCAACTTATAATCTCCAGGAATCTGCAAAGTTATCATTCCACAAGCATTATATCCTTATATATAGATTTTATCCCGCCGATGTTATGCAGGTTTTCGTGTTTGTTTTCTCAGGTTCAACAGGTTATTTTGGACAAGGAAATGTTTTGAATCAAGCTTATGGCGATGCATTAGTCATGGAGCTTCAACATTCTCTTTGGAGGAAGATTTAACCGTGTAAATTCATTATCCAACGAGCGAATCAGGGGAGTATTTGATTTCATTCTTTTACTTTATTCTTTTACATCTTGTTATTTGAACATTGGGGACAATGTTCATCTTAAGTGTAAGGGGAGGGTAAAAGTACGATTTTAGAGAATACAATTGCGCTTGATTTTTGTTTGTTTGATGGTAGATGTGTAATAAAACTGAGAGAAATACTTGTTAAGGTAATTTTAGTGCCAAATTTAAAATTTTTTACAACATATAGGAGTGAAACTTTGATCTTAATGAGCGTCTCATGGATAGGAGTTATATGACTAGCACAAAAACCGTACCACTAAAAATTTTCCACCCCCAAATATGTGAGGTTCGCCCCTAGAATTGGTAGGAAAAGCATTTATGCTATGATGTGTGTACCGGTAGCACTTAGATTCTAGAACTTGCGTTAGGACCATTCCGAGGCCACAAGTGAGACTACATTCGTGTAGTTAGATTTACTACATGATAAGAGGCATTAGGATTAACCCATTGTTTTACACCTGTGTTTTTGTTATAATTACTTTGGCTACATTGGTCAAGTAATTCTCCCACACCCTTTGCGTTGTACTCATTTTTAGTACACGATACCCCTAGTACACCCTTCAGAGCCTATCTTTTCGTTTCGACCTTTAAGCATTTTACTTAAAGGAAGAATTTGTTACACCCCACTTAAATGTACACCCAAATCGCCTTAGCCTACCTTGTATGCACTCATTTTTAGTGCATTATTGTGACAACATTTGTTTAAACCCAAGTTAATTATCTAGTTGATTACATGGTTGCTAAGTCGAGTCATATCCTTGTACATATTGTTTTGGGACGATTGGGACTCATGGGTAAAGTACTAGTGTAATGGAGTAATGGGGAAGAACATCATTTATTACCCCCATATGTGCTAAATAATTTTAAAAGTACTCCAAGTTTTTCAATTATCTTGATTCGAGTAATTAGAATAGTTATTTGTAAAGTTATGTAAAAGTTCAAGTGTAAGGGGATGCAACGCCCCTATGATGTATTATTTTGGATGGTAGGGTAAAAGTGTATGCAAAAAAAAAAAAAAAAAAAAAAAAAAAAAAAAAAAAAAAAAAAAAAAATCGAAAAAATCAAGAAAAATACAAAAAAATGAGAAAAAGAAAAATAGAAAAAAAACATACGGACTACCATCCCGTTTTATTTTATGTTTATTTTATGTTTATGTTATTTTGTTTCTAGCTTAAGATCGAGTCTAGTCTTGGCTTAGCAACATTGTATAGTACATGTAATTGATCAAGATCTTTAACTCGCCACCAGTAAAATATCCTTTATCCAACAAAACCGTGTTTTCCTTTTCCCTACACCTAACGTTATAACCCATTTAAAAGCCCTCTTTGATAGTTTATCTTAGGTGCTTACGCCTAGTGGAGGAGGTTTTCGATCCTTTCCCAAGCCTATGGTAATCTATTTGCTATGACAGGTAGTGAGAGATATTTTCCGTTTTCATTTATGAGATTTATTTTGATGACACTTGAGAGATGTGAGTATCTAAACACTACTTGTGAGGTGCTAGTATATAATCTCCGTGCTTATTATGATTGAAGTGGAACGATTATTTGTTGTAATTACTTTTATGTTTGCATTAAATGACCCCTAACTTGTATTTTGATTAGAATAAAAGCGCATTTGCTTGAGGACAAGCAAATCTCAAGTGTAAGGGTATTTGATGAGGCGAAAAGTGTACCGCTTTTAAGGGGTCATTTAAGCCCGAAATCGTATTTATTTGATCAAATATTGCCCTAAATCGTTCCTTTTGTCATTTTAGGTACTTTTGAGGAGAAATCTGGAAAAGGAGGCATTTTGGACGTTTTTGGAGCACTAAAGTGAAGAAAACGGCAAAGTCTCAAGAATCGGCTAAAAGTTACTCTTGACGGCGTCACAATTAACATGGGACGGCGTCATGCCTTGGCAAGAAAAGTTGGATGTGAAATTTACTCATGACGGGCCAGTGAGTTTGCATGAGAATTCTGACGGCGTCACGCTTTAACTAAATCAAGGGCGTCACGGCTTAAATCATAAGGGGACGGCGTCACGTTCTTGATCCGACGGCGTCAAGCCTTGATAAGCCAGAATGGATTTTGGTAGAGCTAAAGAGGGACGGCGTCAAGATGGTCATCCGGGAACCCTAAAAGCGGCGAGGTGACGGCGTCACAATGCATAAGGTGACGCCGTCAGATGTCAAAGTCTATATATAGTTTTCTAATTTTTTGTCATTAAGGGAGAGCTTAGTGTGTGGAATTTTGGGATAAAACCCTAAGACGATTTTAGCTACTTTTTCAGGGCTTTTTGCCTTGAGATCTTCCATGTTTCATTGAAAGATAAGTTATCAATTAATCATTCAATATGTCTATGTGTTGTTTGATTCTATCTTATGCTTGTCTTTTGTTTAACATGTTAGGCTAATTTTATCTTGTGTTTGCTTAGATCTAATGAAACCTAGCTATTGATTATTGGTTGTTAGTGTGTTGTTAGTTGTATTGGATGATTGTTTATCTATGTTAGGCTTAAGAAAACTGGCTAACTTCCTATTCGGTAACTTGCTTGAACGTCTTAAGAAACATGAACCAAACGCGTACTAAAGGTTTTTATGGTTGTATTTAATGCACAAGCGAATTCTAGTGATCCCATGTTAGGAGCTTCCTAGCCGGCTCGACATAGGAGTGAAGTAGGAGCTTGTAGAGTTTGGGGAAGTAAGTACGCCACCCCACGAATGGTATTAAGGAATACACCCGTCATCCACGCGACTAATACACACTAATTAACCGGTAAAAGATAGTTAGGGAGTAAGGAAATCTAAGTAAACACATTTCTCTACACATAAGTTTCTCACCACTTTTCATTTTTGTTATTTTATTTTATTTGCATTTGTAGTAATTTGGGTTAGTTGACTAGCAACTAATTCCGCCCACTCCTTCAAAACCCGAGATTTTACTTGCTTTCATAAAAATATAAAAACACAAAAAAATCTTCCTCAACCCTTAGACCTAATTAGAGTAGTTTTTCATACCTAACGAACACTATTCCCTGTGGAGAACGATCAATCCCCCGTGCTTACCACTACACTATACTACATCGGTCAGGTACACTGCCTGGTGGGGTTGTAAGCCTCTTGGGATCCCTCGAGAGGTAAAACCTGTTGTAAGGTTGCAAAACCCACGCATCAGTAGCATGTGTTCCTATGAGATCTTATTATGCATCTCGTGGCTCTAGACTCGATAGTGCGTTTTGATTTAGTGAGCGGAGGCTGGAGAGAACTGCCACCTTTTCAATATCATCTAACTCGGAGTGAGAGAGACGATAGGAATGTATTGATCTCCGTGACAAGTGAAACAAGAGTCCTTTGAGGGACCTTGAGTTGCTAGGGAGGGTTATGCAGCGTATCACTGGGTCCATGATACTTTGTCTTCAATGCCAGCAATCAACTAAGTGATTCTGACAACATATGTACTGACCCGGTTTCTGCCTAAGTTGTAAGGAGGGCTTCTTTCTTTTCACCCTTTATCTTTACAATTCTTTTTCATTCTTCAACCCCTTCAGTGCTTACCGAGACTTCATTACTAGTACCTAGTTGGGTTTGTTCCAGTACTAGCTCCATCTCAGCCGGCACTCTTCCCTTAATCACACTTTTCTCCTTTTTAATCATACCTAAGGACTTCTACACTAACTAGTGAATTGTCCCTGGGTAGATCCCTCCAGATCTGGCGGGATCATGGGAACTTGAGCCTAACCTTACCATCCTTATAACTCCATACATTCATTAAAATGGTTGGTCTTTGGTGTACTTCCACGATTGCCATAAACCAAATCTTTGAAAAATCTCTCAAAGTGTTCATGATTCTGAAACACATTTTTGCAAACACTTGAGAGTTTTATATTTTTCAAATGCTCCCCCTCAACATGTGCTCGAGTAATTGTTTTATAAATTTGCACATGTCAGGTGAAGCTCGCACTTTTGAATTGATTGATTTTCCAAGAACATGATCATCGCGAGACACGCTTACATCACTAGTGAACTAGCTTGAAATTATTACCCGTCCAGATCACATTCAAGGAAAATCGCTCGAAATCGGTACATTCTACTCAGACACGTCCTTTGCGAGACACGCTTACATCACCAGATAACCTGGCTTGAAATTATTACCCGTCCAGGACATGTCCTTTCGACTACTGACTTTAGCTATCTTCAATTCATTGGTGAAGTCTGAGCCTTGCTCACATAAGATGCATGCCAAATCCTTTTTGTCCATTCGCTCCCCCTCAATATGTGCATCGATATATAAAGTAGTTTAGCACACATGGGAGAGCTTACTTATATGTCCAAAACATTTTGCTCCCCCTCAATATGTGCACTGATATACAAAATAGTTTAGCACATACGGGAGAGCTTACTTTTACATCCAAATCATCACATTTTATCAGATTTCATATTTAAATCACATTCTCTCCCCCGATCAAAAATTTCAAACCATTTGAGATTTGTGATCCCAATTGATTTAAATAAGTTAGAAAATGTGGGAGAAAATGTGTCCGATTTAATGTTTTCTGATAATGGAACATACTATTCTCCCCCTTAATCTAAGAGGGAGATTCACTGCTTATTATGCACAAGTTAACAATTATGACACAAATGATATTGACCTTTTTGCGCAGATGATGTAATCACCCGCTTTTCTGAGTGAGTCAGTGGTCAACATCGATTATCCATCCACCAACAAAATGTCCAAGTATTGTAGATCCCCACTTGGCGGAATAAGTACTGCTTTGTTGAAATGATGGTGGTGGAGGTGAAGACAGTGTTGTTGTTGTTGTTGTTGTTGTTGCCGACGTTGTTGTTGTGGTGAATTCCGAGCCAATCAATAGAGTTTGAACGTCTGATCAAATGGTTAGAATGGGAACTGGCACATTCATTTTGGCTATGGAATCTGCATAAGAATATCAACACAGATATACATACATACAGATACACTATTCCTTAATAGCTACCCTTCAGCAGCTTGCCACATTATAATACCAAGTTCATCTTATAATCAAACCACAATCAGGAAGTACGTCAAACCACTATCTAGCATGAAGAGCAATTAGCAATCATGAACATGGCAATTCACACAGATTTCAATATTCAATTCAGGATCTTAGGAACATGATTCTAACATAATAGCAATATACCTAAGCGAATCCTGAGAACATATGCACAATATCAACAACAATTAAGCAGCAATTGACTAACAAGAGTCAAACAACATTTGAAACTCATTCATTTAGATCATACAAATGTCATTGGAGTATTCAAAAACATCAAACACAACTGGTTTTCTTACTTCTTTTAGGTTTTGAGTCTTAAAGTATTTAGGGGATTAAACGAGGATTCCAAAGTAACACAAATGAACCTTCTAGATACATAAAGCTAGGAAACTATAAGCAAATTGCACATACTGTCCTAAACTTTCTAGCAACTAACACATTTGGCCATTTGATATAAAATGTTAGCAAGATCCTCTTCAACTAATTCCCCATTAACTACAAAACCATTTCTAAGTATGATTTAACCAATAAATCCGTTTGATGATATAAAATTTGAATTCACTCTCCCCCTCAATCAATGACCCGTATTCTAGTTAAAGATTTGTAGTCGTTGATTGAGTGACAAATTTTATGCACAATCCAAGTCAAAAGAATTTCAAGCAACACGTAATCACCAAGTGTCTCACAAATAATTTTCAGAAGAATCATAGAATGAAAACTATTTGTATGCAAAGAAGATTTCTCTTCCTTTACCAGAAATGATGCACTGAGGCGTACATCAAATCGGGGATGCACGGATATGAAGTAATCCATGCCCGGGTGAACTTCACCCAGTTGGAGGAACAGCCGTCTTTTTGGCGACGTGCTTTCCCCATTTTGAAGCGCGGGTTGCTATCTGAAGTAATAGCAAGCCATTTAGACATGTTTTAACAATCCATTTTAACTTCTGCTCGAGCTTCATTTAAAGACCCATGCCATTATTGAATGACATTTCTAAGTCCGTAAATGTTATCGATAAACAGAAGACATGCCTAGGTGAAACTATTTTTGGTATTTTCTATTTTTTTTTTTTTAATTTTTTTGGTTTTTCTGGTTTTACGTTTCTCTATTTACAATTAGCAGGTTTTCAATATAACTATTTACAAATTGGTATAATATATGAACAAACTATATTATTCAGTTTAAGACGATGATGACATGAATACCAAAATGAGGATACATTCAGCATGTGGTAGAAATCTGAAGTCATCAACTCTTAAACTTTCACCACCAAAGCTTTCAAGGCTCCTGAATAATCGACTGAACTTGAGCCTTCTCAATGTGAAGCTTTGATAGCTTCCCCCCAAACCGACAATCTTCCCTTTTGAGCAGATTCAAAGCTCTTTCAAGCTTACGAGAGGTAAGTGTACAGCAGAAACCGTAGCAAACCACATAAAAATTGCTGCTCCTTTTAAGAATAACCATCGTGATTCTCCGAACGGGGGATCATCAAATAACTCAGCAGAGTATCATCTCACACTTGAATAATACTTCTCACATTACTTCCCGCTGAAGACTGAAGAAGCGCATACCAACAGTATCCAGAGACCACTTCCCCCAAGTAGTTGAAGTGATGCAGTCAGTCTCATTGTATGAAGCCCAAAAACCCGAAATACACACTCAATTCCCACGAATGAAGTCGAAGACGCATCATCAAGATTAATTAAGACCCTAAAATCCCCTTTTCTCCCTTCAGGAAATCGTAGATGAGAGTTGTTACACCAAGTTCAACTAAGTCCCGAGTGTAAGCAATTTATCCCGTATGTAGTCGACATGATAACACCAAGACAGTACCATAAAAGCTACTGAGTACCGGATGTACACATTTCCTTCAGAAGGATACCGACTAACCATAGGAACCATCATACAATTGTGTACCTCTTTTATCATCAGAAACTGACATTCTCTTCCCCCACGTAGTTGGAATGATACACCAAAGGAACGAGTTAAAACACTGATTTTCTCTGCGGTTGTGACATTTGTCTTCCCGGAATAACTTCAACTAAGAAGATGTATAAAGTTCATCATGTGTACTCGTTGTGCATTCAGATGTATATCTCCTTCCCCCTTGCTGGTTTTGATACCTCAGAATCAGCAACACCTTTTACGCACATATTCTTGAGATCTTGTGAGAAGAACAAAATAGGCTCAAATGTATTCTGTGAGAATCCACAGCTACCGAAACTGTCTCTGACTATCTTTACCAACCCTCAAGTAGGCTTTTTGATGAGATGACTGATGGAACAAACCCGATATACCAAATTTGACACTGAAGTGGAATTCCCCGTTCTTGTGACTTAAACTTGCACTACTGTTGGAAGAACGGTGTAGAGAATTAATGCTTCCAAGCAAATCTCTAAGTACTCAATACTCAACCAAAGTATGAGACATTAACACCTCTTGCGATTATCCAAAACGTCATCGGCGGTGTGTGACACTGAGTACTACAACGTATCTCCTTTAAGTGATAGTTACCCCGACTGCTGGTAACTAGATAAACTAAGTCTTCAACTTGAATCTTGAGCACGAGCAAGTTATCATAGGAAGTCATGCATCCAACCAACCCCGACTTCAAGATAGGATAAGATCATGCCTTTGAGGAAGTCAACTTCAATCTCGAATAAGTGATACCTGATCAACTCCATGGTCACAATTAGATGCCCAACATAAGTGAGTGAACCAACAACCAAATGTACATTGAATCACTTGTTCACACTTCTCCCCCTCAAAGATTGCATATGAGGATGCCATTTTTGATTGAACAAGTGCATATGAGGTTGATTCATTGTTCACACTTCTCCCCCTCAAAGATTGCATACGAGGATACCATCTTTGATTGAACAAGTGCATATGAGGTTGATCCACTGTTCACACTTCTCCCCTCAAAGATTGCATACGAGGATGCCATCTTTGATTGGGTGAATAAACGTCCAATCGGATGGAAGTAGATCCACTTGATATCTGAATGAGCATGGAGCAAGTATGAAGCCTTTTGATGAGAATAGTCAGAAACAAGGAGAGTCTTATGACCACTTCTCAAATCTCAATCACCATGTAGTTTATTCACCTTTCTCCCCCTCAAAAATTGCATATGACGGCCAACTACCATTTTTGATAGGCCAGGTGAATAAGAATACCATCGGCGGTAGGTAGATCCACTTGATGACTGAATGAGCATAAGAAGAACATGAAGCTTGATGAGAATGGTCATAAATAAGAAGATTCCTCTTCTTCCAAAGATAAAGCGCACTCAAGCGTACGCCTTTCTTTTCATTGAAGAATGGGGCCTGAAGAGATGTCAGCAGATGCCATAATGATGACATTGAGACCCGAGGCTTGAACTGCGGCGTTCAAACGTCATAGTTAAT
The DNA here is from genome assembly GCA_021014915.2 of Artemisia tridentata subsp. tridentata. NCBI lineage: Eukaryota > Viridiplantae > Streptophyta > Magnoliopsida > Asterales > Asteraceae > Artemisia > Artemisia tridentata. Next base: position 374,831,770 of record CP139503.1, read on the forward strand.
GAAGAACGAGGCCAGAACTGAAGTGAGCAGACGTCGTTGTCATTGAAGAGCGAGGCTTGAACTGTTGTGTTCAACCGTCATAATGATGAAGAGCGAGGCCTGCACTGATGTGTACAGACGTCATTAGGATGAATGTTCATCAAGATTGAATTTCTTGAACCCCCACATCATGAGATATCACTCTTTTCGGCACCCAAACTCTAAGTCTTTCCTTAATACGAGGCCTGAACGATGTACCTGCACTTAAGTCAAGACTTCCTGCATTGACACTAAGAGTTTGTTTGCATTTATATGGGTTAGTGAAATCAGCATTTAAACCATTTGGGGTTGCACTGTCAACATTGGTTCTGCACTCAGTGAACATCTTTCTACAAGGTATCCATCTAAGACCCACAATCTTAAAAATTCTACCCGTTGGTATCCACCTAAGGCATGATCTAGGAGTGTGTGGTTTCTCATGTACAGTGGAAGATTTGTTTAGAGAAGACCTTTGTCCTACAACAATCTGCCTACCAGGTTTCTGAGTAAGACTCTTTGGTTCTACGGGCTTGTTGTTGTTTCTAGTCTTAGAGGATTGAACCTTAGCGAGTGCATTCACTTCCTTCAGGAATTTAGTTATACAGTCATCATAATTTGCCTTAAAAACACATTTCTGACAAGTTGAGGAAACAATATGTTTGGAGTCAGAGAAAGATCTAGAATTCTTAGAGTGATTAGCTACGGGAATTGCTTTAATCGATACGCAACTACCCTTAGAGGCAGGCAAGTTCCTAGTATTTTCCTGTGTGTTTTTCTTAGCATCCTCTAGGTTTTGATTTTGAACACTGTTTTTATGTCTAACATGTTCCTTTGGTGTCACAAATGACACATGCTTTGAAATAATCCTAGAGGGACTAGAGGCACTCATATGATGAGGTTTCGCAAGCATATATTCCTTTTCGTTAGGTCTAAATTGTGAAGTGACTGGTTTTGACAAAACTTGTTTCTCATCAACTTGGGAGGCAAACCGTGTGTTTTTGAAACTTTTGGCCGTTCAGATCTAAACGCAGTCGGTTGTCTAACAACTGATTGGTTTCTAAGTGGTGGTTTTCCCAAGATTGATGGTTTTGCAAACTTAGTGTTCACACTATTTTCATTCAATTTTCTCAACTCGTTTTTCAATGATGCAATCGCAAAACCCTTTTCCTGAAGTTGAGCCTTGAATTCATCATTTTTGGCAATCAAAGAGGTAGTTTGCTCTACATTCTTAGTTTTCGTTTCTTTGATTGTATCACACAGTTCTTTGCAATGACTTTTCAAATACTCATTTTCATTAAACAATTCAGTCACTTTATGATCTAATTCAGCATTATTGACATGTTTATCCTTAACTTCATTACACATATCACGCATCTCTGCCAGCCTGTTTTTCAGGCTTTTGATCGTTAAGTTTTTGGCCTCTAGTTGAGCTTTCAAATCGTTTATTATAAAAAATTCTCGGAATTCGGGATATTCCGGATTTTTACATGGTAGTTTAGTTTGAAAACTTTCTTCCTTTTGTTGCATTGCAATTTCAAGAGAAATACAATGCTTTTCAAGCTGTAAAAATCTTTTGAAAGTTCATTATAAACATCCTTTTCAACCATATCATTTGATTTGAAAGACTCAACTGTAAGCGAAAAACGTAACGCATCATCATGTTCAGCATCCTGATCAATTTCTCCCCCCTTATGACTCATATTTGTTGAATCAGAGGTGATATTACTATCAGTCTTTTCCACCAGAAATGTGTCATAAGTAGGTTTAACTTGATCAGTATGTTGTTGTTCATTAGAAAGAACATTTCGTTGATCAGACAGATGTACCTCAGCAGATGGTACTTTGTGATTTACTGGACTAAGATCTGCATCCACACCATGTGTGATATGAGCCCTTGAGCTTTTGCTATCATCATGCTTGTCTGATTCTGTCTCATTTCTCATAATTTGAGCCCTTTCATTAATGAACCCCTCAACATTATTCACAAGTTGGAATAATGTTCTTCTGAACACGTCAACCTCAGTTCCAGTGTAATTAGCAAAACACTTTTTCGCCATTTGACTGTCATAATCATAGTCCTCAGTGTAATGCGAGTCAATGAACACCTGGAGTTGATTGTTGATCACACTGAAAGCTGCTCTGGATCTTGCTTCAGAGAATTCTTCTTTGTCAAGCTGTTGTTCAAGTTGATCTAAATATAGAGTCATTACGACTGTGAAATCATGAACATCTTGACCAAAGAGTGTTGCGAAAGCCCGTGTGTAACCCATCACGTATTCAGGTTTTTCAAACAGAACCTTGAGATGTGAATGAAGTAGATGAAAACATTCAATGCGACTTTCCTTTGCATTAAGCACCATAAGTGACTGATGAAGTTCTTTCTCTTGTGTATTCGGGCATGAAGATTCCACATCGGTATTATCAGAATCACCTACGTTTATTTGTTGTACAGAACTGGAAATCTTTTGTTTATCATAAGTGTCGTACAACTTGAGTACCTCAGAAATGAAGGAATCTGAAGTAGTAGTCATGATGTAAACGTGCACGGGATTTTACAATTCTATGATTTAAACCGAGAAATAGATTCTTTCGCGGGATTTTACAAAAATCAAGAATGAACCGTGAAATGATAATGATTACTTGAATGTGTTGTGATGAAAGTGTGGTAGACTTGGTGATCTGTTGTTTGGTTGTGTTGAATGATTTGGTTTGGTTGATACAAGTTTTTACGGTGAAATTTTGGTCTGAAAACTTCACAGCTCAATAACTTCTTTCTGGAGCGATTTTAGGCTTCGAAAGTTGGGTTGAATGAATAAATTTATTCAATGTGTCCTTCTCCTCGGTCTCACGGTCGTTTTGACAGTTCGTGGGCTGAAAACGGAGTTACGGTTCAAAAGTTATGACCGTTTGAAGTTTTGACGTAAAAGTCAACTTTGGTCAGACCGCAACTAATCAAATCGCAACAGACAAATCACAACCCTGAGGATACAAACCGCAACAGACAAGTCGCTACTCTGACGGAGACAAGTCGCTACTCTGACACAAGTCGCCAGACACAAAACGCTAACTTACGGAAACTGGACAATTCGCTACTATGACACAAGTCGCCAGACACAAAACGCTACCTTTTGGAAACTGGACAAGTCGCTACTTTGACACAAGTCGCCAGACACAAAACGCCAACTTTTGGAATCAGGACAAAACGCCAGTCACGAGACAAGTCGCTACTTTTGGAAATAGGACAAATCACTATCTTGACACAAAACGCCAGACACAAATCGCTAAGTCGCTAAACGACAGAGCAGTCACTATCAGGGACAAAACGCCAGCCAAAAAACGCCAGACAAGTCGCTATCGTAGCGATTTTTCGTTTTTGCCAAATCCGGTAAAGAGACAAAACGCTATCTCGAGAAAGACACAAAACGCTACTTTTCTTTCCCAGCAATACACAAATCGCCACGAAGAACTTTTTACCGTGAGACAAACCGCCACTATGAACCACCTTCTAATCTTCCAAAAACCACCACACAACGCCTAGATCTGTGATTCCAAACACCAAACACTACTCCTATGTAATCCCTAAGCTAGAAAGTACAAGATTTAACAACTTTTAACCTCTAAACAAAGCGTAAAATGGATTTTTAGGAGCAAAACTATTCGAACCAAAAACTACCCCAATCTACACAAATCCGTGAATATCAACACACATGGACCTAACCATGGCTCTTGATACCAATTGTAGGATATTCACTATCACATAAACACTAGTTTGAGGCAAGATATGGATCGAATAAGAGATGAGTTAGAGAGAGAAAGTGGGAGCCTTTAGTGAGAGAAAGTAACTTGTAATCTATTAGCTTGAAAGGTCCAACCCTTCCCTTGAGAGGGAAGGGGTATTTATACTTACTACATATTGTGCCCCTAGTGGGCTGTGGAGCGAGCTGACAGTGGGTAAAGACCCGACCCACTCCACAATACTAATAATAACTAATCTACTAATAATATTACTGATAAACCTACGAGCTATGATGTGCTAATAAGTACTCGGGGTGACCGAGTCTTCAACTGAATATTTATATTCCTAACAAAGGCCAATCATAATAGCCATGAGTTCATGTAGAGTTTCAAAATATCAAAACAGAGGTACTTTTAGTAACATTCATATAAAATCATGCCTTATCTATAAATAAATGTAATAAAAATTATATGGCTAACTGTTCTCTATTTATAGACCTGCAGCTTTCATCAACCCCAGCAACATACTATTACATAAATCCTAAAATACCACATCTTGAACAATATAAAGCAGAGTAATATTCGTATATCCTTAACCGTTATTATAAAAAGTTTAATTGGAAATTTATATACTTAAACCAATATGCATATGCAACAGGTACAGCGCACTCTATCAAGAAAGGCCACCATTATGTGTGACCAGGTACCGTTTACAAGACATTAAACAGGAAAAAAAACAAAAACCATATCCTATTTGCGATACTACTTACACATAATCCAGACACCTACAGGGTCAGTTACAACAACTAATGTCCATTTATAGTTTAACATCTATTACATACAACAGCTATATATGACATATCATTTTTCATTCTTTATTAGGGAGTCCGGTTTAGTTGTGAAGCAATAATAATGGGGCTGAACAAGGACAGAGGGTGGTACTACACTTCATGCACTTTTTGCAACTTCAAAGCTACAAAAATCAATGGAAACTATGAATGCAAATAACATGGAGTTATACCAGCTCCTAACTACAGGTAAACAGATAACAAATACACCACTTACTTTTTTCGCAGCCACTTTCCTACCTAATTCATGCATACAGATACAATTTCAGAGCAATTCTAACGGACAACAGCGCAACAGCACAGTTTATATTCTTAACACCTGAGGCAGATGAATTTGTCGGTGACTGTGCAAATTTGGTTTCATAAAATGAGAATGGTGACCCACACCATTTTCCACAAGAATTAGAAGCAATTGTTGGGACAAAGCATACATTTCAATTTCATTACAATCCAACTTGCAGACAAGGGTCCATCGAATTTGTGGTCGATGAAATATTCGGCAAAACAGGAACGACTAGACAAATTGAAGGACAGCCTTCAGGTAAACATATCCATTTGACATGACGGTTCAGTATAAAAGGTATAAACTTTTCAAATCTAAAAAACTAATGCCAAAACATCCTAATTTTTACATTACAGATCCCGCAGCATCAACAAAAGGTTTAGCCGTTATTGATAACATTCCAACAACAACAAGCCTAAACATTATGGAACAACAACAAAAGCCTATAGAGCAGGGAGACTATCCAAAAGGTAATAAACATTGACAACTAAAATAACTTAGTATAACATATTAAATATGATCTAAAATACTGATTTTTTTTTAACTACTATAGAAATGGCAACACCAATAGCAGCGTACACCGGTATGCAGGACAGACCAACAACAAACATACCATTGAGGAACCAACACATCAGAATCTAGCAACATAAGAAAAGCAACCAAGTAATAAACTTTTCATACTTACCAAACAACTAATCAAACTAAAAAAAATTAATCTTAAACCACAGCTTATTTATTTATTCATTTTTTTTTTTACTGTTACAGACATGGCAACACCACCACCAGCATACTCAGGAATGCAAACTAGATCCAAAACAGACATAAGCTCAAGTGCTGGTCAGAAAACAGTCAAACGACCGCTCTTCACAGAAGAACCAACGGACAGCAAAAAAAAGAAGGCATAATATGCAAGGTGCAAAAACACTGTTTTGATACTTCTGAACTTCACCCTACCAGTCATGGCCAATGACTTATGTACCCTTTTGCTACTTAATTGCACACTTCTAAAGTGCAGCCTAAAGACGGTAACCTATGCAAGTAATTATCACTACTAGGACTACTCATGGCCATTGATTTATGTGAAAATCTACAACTACTAGCACCAATAATGTTAATGTAGGTTTGTGCATTGACCAGATGCTTAGTTCTATGTTTTGTATAACTACTACCAACATCCATGTAACCATAACATTCCTGTTCAATGGTAGTCAAACCTATATTTGGTGCAACAATTATTTTACTATTCGCATTTGTTAACACACTAAAAACAATCATATGAAATACCAATATTGAATTAAAACAAACAGATAGAGTTGAACTGCAAATTCTTATACCAAATAACACATAAGTAACTTCAATCCCATTATTGGCTAAAAAAAGCCCAAACGATATCAGCAAAATAGTTTGAATCACCATTACTTCAAATATAAAACAACAATTTAAAGAATCTTGAAACACAAAAGAAATGCACAAATTTAATTTAAAAAAATGCACAAATTTAATTACCCTCATTTGAATTTCATGATTTCTTTCAATACCCTCATATGCTTCTGATTTATGTACGAATTAACCTTTTAAAAGACAAATATTTGGTTAGAACATAGATGCTAACCGTTGGAAAAGAAATAATAATGGTCCGAATTAAATTCCCCAGTCAAACGAATTACCCCATTATACTAATTATACCAATTTAAAATTACCTTACCTTTTCAACACCTCTTTTGTCTTTTATATTGAACATAAGTTTTTTATTTTAACCAATGTGAAAAAAAATGACAGATACCAAAAAAAAAAAAAAAATTTGGAATTCTTCTATTCAAATACAAATTTGTACAAATACAGCCATCAAAAACCACATGGATATGTATATTCCAAATATAATAAAAACTTAAATACATATATGCACATTTCCAAAAAAATAAATAAATAAATAAATAAAAATAATAATAATAAATAAATAAATAAATAAATAAACAATAATTATTTTTTACCAAAAAAAACACTACTCACAACATCTAAACCAAAACTTGAAATAACATAACACAACTTATACTACATAATCGAAGTAAACACAAAAACAACCATCCCGCAGCGACACGCAGGCAAATATGCTTGTTGGTACCATTTTACATATATTACTGTACATATGATCAAAGAGTTGCAAGCTGGTCAATGATAAGGCTAACCTCTCCGAAAAAGAAGTAATTTTCGCATGTGAAACTTGGAAGATTGTAATCGAGATGGTATAATCATTTGTCTTTTGGTTGTCTTGCGGGAGTTGAAGGCCCATGAGACCAAGCAGATTGGAAGCTGGTCCAGGTAGTCCCTCTTGAGAAGAAAACGAACCAAGAAAGCTCTTCACAAGATTCAAATCTACATCTACTGGACTGAACTCCTCGTCCATGTCTCCAGAAGCATTTGACGGTCCCTGTATATATCGTAAATGATATCCATGAGAATCATTAAAATCAGAAAGCCATCTGTTATTTAACTGCAACTATTGAAGATGAGTTTTGTAAACAATGAAGAACATACAGCATGTCCGTTCTTATAAAATATGAGCAGGTTCGGTTGACCCGAAACTCTTATTTTTGCAAAAAAAAAAAAAAAAAAAAAAAAAAATTGTAGATAATAATAAGCACTAATTCTTTTTCAAAAGTGGAATGCAAACTAACCTCGTCCTTCTTTAGTGGCGGTTCATTTGCGCGAACAAAACTTTTATCAAGTGTAGTACTTTTAAGTTCCTTACTCAGAACATCGGAATATGAGCTCATGAAAGCTGCTTGTTCGTCTTCATGATCATCGCCCGTTTCTTCATAATCACTATCTTCAGAGTCATCTGTGATCAATTAATGTTTTGGTCACACCACGCGGTAGAAACAAATAAGTTGGATAAAATTCCATAAAATCGCTGTCTCTATTCAGGTAACAATATGACTAGCAAGTAGTAACAATGATTCGTATGAATAAAAACTAACCCAAATCCATGCCAGAGGAAAAGTTTTCATCAACATCATCATAATCTCCATCAGCATGTGCCCCATTTGGAGGTTTCATTACCGACTCAATTTCTTTCATAAATCGCTCCACATCGAAGTCCACGTCATTTAAATTTCTGAAAGAGACGATAAAAGCGAAATCAGTTTTTGTAGAAAATCACAGATACGCAGTGCATTTAATTAATAGAAGGAAAGACTTGCCTGTCTCCAGGAACTTCTGCTCCTTCAAAGCTTGACATCTTCTGAACAAAATCTTGCATTGATTTTGCTATGTCACCAAGATCATAATCATTTATATTTGAGGAAGACGAGGGACCCACATCCTCGTGATCTTTTGGCTTTTTATTCTTTTTATGATTCATGTTGTAATCTTCCATCTCTTGTTGTCTCTCAAGAAGAGCAGCATTTAATTCATCCTCACCATCGTACATCCACGAATCATCATCTGATGGAGGGAGTTCTTGACCCTTAAATTCATCTGCTGAACCGGGATTAGAAAGGATATCATCTATGCGCCTAACCGGAGCACTCATTATTTCACTGCAATAACAACTACAAGCATCAGCAACAAAAATAATGACAAAACAGCAAAAAATTATAAATAAATGATAAAACCATCTGTTTTTAATTATACCTTTCTCTAGAATGTAAGGAACTTTTTCGGTAATAATCTTGTGCGTTTTCCATTAATCTTTTATACTCTTTTGACCCAGGAAGCAACCCTTCAAAGTAGCCACTCCTCTCTAAACTCTCTCTATACACCTCCCACGTGCTTCCTTTCCCTCCCAACCCTTCTTGTTTTCTCGTTTGATAAATCATTTCAAACCCGCATGCTATCTTCATCCCCAACTCTGCTGCAGCATAACCACTGTCACTCCTTGGTGGCATCGGATAACCCTTTGGGGCCTGAAATGTCTGTTGCATCAACTGTGCATACATTGCACGCGACATTATCACCGACACTTCAACCATCTCGTCAGCACTTTTATTAGGCAAAAATCGTTCCATCTTCGCCGCGTACTTCATTGAATCTATGTCTCTGTCATAAAACCCTTCCACAGCTAGTGAGATTAAACATGGTTCATGCTTCAAGATTTGTGCCACTAATACCGGAACCCTAACCCTAACTCTATGCATATTCTTAACTGCCCTATTGGGATAGTCCCCAATTCGATTCTTTATGGCTAATTGAACTGAACTTGAAGCCTTGGTTTTCTCCTCATGTGTCGATACATATGAAAGTGCATCGTATAAGGTAGGAACCGTAGGGAATTGATAGGTTGGAACAATATGTAAGTTGCCACCACGGATAAAGATACGGTTGGTGCTTGTCTCGGGGTTGAGCCATTTTGGAAGGTGAAAAGCAGCTTCGATTAAGAGAAACTCACCATCAGTATCCCATACACTAATTGAGAGGTTTGGGAATCTGCGTGAGATTTCAAAGAGTAGAAACACAACGAACCATTCATCTTCAAGATTGTCTCCATACCTGAGCTTTCCATGAAGGTGGGGTATTTGATTTGAAGAAGAAGGGCAAAAGGCACAGGGTGTTTGGGTGGAGGGCGAGATCGTGAAAGGTTCGTGCTGCCATATGTAGTTAGTGGTGTAGGATGAGAGCGAGTGGAGGATTTCAATGTGGAGAGACTGAAGTTGTGAGGATATAAGAGGAATTGTTATAGGATTTTGGGACTTAATGTTCGGTGAAAGAGAAGAGTCGGGAAATATGGAATAGAAGACTGTGTCCTCAGCGAGTCTTGTGTTCTTCTGGGAAAAGATGGATGACACGTCACCTTCAGCCATTGTCTTGCAGTATCAGATTCCAGCTAATTTAAAAGAGGCAAGCCTTGTCAGCAGTGATATCTCTGCAAATGTAAAAACAAAATCAATGCAAGATTTTAGAAAATAAATAGATACAAAAGTGGTGTGTTTGGTTTAGAGTCAAGATCAATGGGTATCGGTTTGATTGCGCTGAAATGAGAATGAGTACGACCACCTAGAACTGTTTGTATGGTTTATTAATAGGTCCCAATCAAAGCTCAAATAAAAAAAGAGATCCTCCACTCGCTCTCATCCTACACCACTAACTACATATGGCAGCACGAACCCTTCACGATCTTGCCCTCCACCCAAACACCCTGTGCCTTTTGCACTTCTTCTTCGAATCAAATTCCTCTTATATTACCAGTACAATATCATTGCTGCCTATATGACTATGCTGAATGAATCATATGTTAATGCCAATTTACAAATCCGGAAAAGAAAACACATAATCCCAAATAAATGCTGGTCCTAAGCTTAATAGCTTCCTACCTACCATGATTTTATGAAACTTCCTACCTACCATGATTTTCATGAAAGTGTTGCAAAACAAGGGCTACAGGGCCGAGTAATCATCGATTACTCGCTACAAGGTAAATGACAGATCAATTGCCGATTACTCACAACAAGGTCAAAACCCAAATCATTAAGGTCAAAACTCAGTAAAAATCTAGGTTTAACTCGGCCAAAACTCGGTTTGAAGTATTTTAACAATTTTGCTACCAAATTGGAAATTTATATATAAAAATTCCAATCCGCATAATCCTCGATTACTCCCTGCTTAGGAAGTTTACAAGCTACAAGGTAGTCAACCGCACAACTAGCGCATAGCATTTTTTGCAACCTATCAAATTCAAATGTAACAAATCTAACAGTGTTGTAAAAATCGGATTTATAGGCCTTAAAATCGGTGATTAATCGCTTATAGGGCTTTGACTGTAATGAAAAGTTTGTTATAGGCTCAATTAATCGCCTGGTCAAAAATGGGTCAAAAATCGGTACTTTTCTGTCAAAAATCGGTACTTTTCGGTCAAAATCGGGACTTTTCGGTCAACCTAAAAGTTGACTTTTTTTTTTTTTTTTTTTTTTTTTTTTTTTTTTGGCTAAAAGGCGGGCCTTTTTTTTTACTAAAAAGGCTGAGCGGGAATACAGAATACTTTTACTAAACCTCTAAACATAATTTTTAGGTCAAACTCATCTCTCACCAATCCACCGGCGACTCCACCTCCGCCGGCCATGGAAGTTAAATGGGTTATTTATTAATAACCCATTTAACTTCTGCTTTCTGTAAAAACAAATCAGAAAATATGTCAAAGTTTGGAAGTTAATAAATAACCCATTTAACTTCCATGAATATATGTTATTAATATTATTTTTTAAATAATTTATTTTAATATTTATAGTCTCCGATTAATCACCGATTAATCGCCGATAAGTCCGATTAATCGCTTATAGGGGGTCGACCGATAACATACCGATAACAGATTTTTACAACCTTGAAATCTAATTTGAAAAACTCACACAAATATTTGCGATTATTACTTTTCAGCCTAACTTTGCATTATGTACTTTCTTCCAATAACATCATAAAACATATACTTATGTAGCACGAAAGCAAATTTGTGCCCTAACCACCTACAAACACATTTTAGATATAATAAAACAGATCATGGATTCCTATGTGCCTATCTATAAATACTGAATTTCAAGGTATAAAATCCACATCCTCACATGTAAAAAAAAAAAAAAAAAAAAAAAAAAAAAAAAAAAAAAAATTAGCTATGATTTCATTACTACCTATTTATAGAGCCTGAATTCAAAGTCTATCCTCACATACCAAAAAGGCCTAATTTCACACCACAAGTTAGTTCAAAGCCACATAACCACAAACACAAAGTTTAACCTAAACTTGTTAACTAGCAAATATGTAATAGTAGCTACATATGAAATTAATAGGCAGGCGTCTCAAAAGTTAACATCTTAACAATTAAAACATGTGTCAAACAGCAAAATTCATAAACGAAACTGCATACTGTACATCATTCCATTTTTATGTACTATAAGTTGACTATATAACAAAAGCTACATCATAAAACAGCCATCAAATATCGACGGACCGAAAAAGCACAATATATTGAAAATATCTAATTAACAAATCATTATTTCATCAACACCTATATATAAATCCTGAATCTCAAAGTCCATATCCTTGCACACAAAAAAAGCCGTAAATGCTAACCAAAAGCTAAATCATATAACAGCTATCGATACGATACCGTATAATCGACTACTTAGAACAAAAAGAGCCTAATCTTACATCAAAAGTTAAATAGATATATTTAATCGATAAAATTTAACCTGATTAATTGAAAATTAACATCTATAAACACAAAAGGTCAATCATAATAAATGTCAAACAGAATATACTAATTCGATATTTGATCTATGCTACAACAATTAATTGATATGAATAGATTATTAAAAAAAAAAAAAAAAAAAGTACGAAATCGATTGGTGAAATAGATATACCTAAAGAAGAGGTTATAGATCTGTGACGGTTACGATCAATTTTATCAAAAGAAGAGAGGATAATGAGATTTGTGATTTGTATAATGTGATGAATTCTCTATATATATTATGAAAATCAATTGTCGGTAGCTTTGTTTATTATTTTTTTTATATTATAACTAGCCTAAGGTCGGCTAGCTTAAACTTTTACTGTATTATTAAACTTAAAAATTATTACAAACGGCCTCACCTTTTGTAAAAAAAAAAAGTGCGGGTCTACTTTCCTTTTGTTATACGTGTCTGGCTGGTTTTAAGTGTAGATCGGGTCGGGTAAATTTGAGTTTAGTTTCTTGCTAGACGTGGGTTGTGGAGTAGGTGTGATATGTGGTTGTTTGTTGTTAGTCAAGGATTGAGAGTCGATAGTCATGACGAGTTGCTTAAACAAGTGTTGTTTGTTGGCCTCGTTCATGTTATTTTTAAGTCAACCGGCCTCACCTTTTGTAGTGTCGTCATTCGTTAAGATTGTACAGTTGGGACTGTTTGGGTTGAGGTTTCATGTTTTTAACGAGTGAATGTTCTTAGTGATATTATGTTAGGCGAGTTTGTGTTAAAAACCATTTAAGGTTTCGCTTAATAGCCGAATAGAACCGACCTATTATGGTGGATATTGTCCACTTTGACACATTTGTCTCACGGTTTTATTTTTGGTACAAGCTCATACTTTTGACCAAAACGCGTTAACCAAGTAAAAGTCATGTTCAATATCTGTAACTACACAACATCTCTTATATTTCATGGTGACGTGGGACAATGAATGTAACAATGCATGCCCTCCGAATAGATTCTTCCTACTCGAAGACTAAACCGGAGTTGACTCCAATGTCAGATTAGTTTAGATGTTGCTCTGATGCCAATTACTACGAACTTATAAAAGTCAACGATGATTTTAAGAAAATAACGACATATTCGGAACACGTAAGAAAGAAGTGAGATCAAAATGTAGTCATACAAGTGATCATTAATGGAGGAATTCATTACACAGTTGATGGTTCAATTTTGGATCAGGTTTTGCTTATACGGTTCAAGTCTGTGGGGTTATTTGGTCGTGGCTAAGTTCGTAGCTTAATTTTATGGTTCAAGCCATACCGATTTTAAGTGCATAGCGGGTTGGGTAGATTTGAGTTTAGTTATTTGGTCATGGTTCATTTTTGAATATATAGACGTGGTTGTGGTGATAGGTGTGATATATGAATGTTTGTTTGTAAAGGATCGATGGTTGACGGTCGTGACGAGTTGCTTAAATATGTGTTGTTTTGTTGGGAGCGTTCATACGTCTCAAGTTGTTATTTAGTAATCCGACCTCGCCTTTTGCAATAGCATATTAAACAAAATAGAAAAAAATGTTTGGAGGAGGCATGGCCCTCCCTAGCCCTCAAGATGGTTGTTCTTGAGTGCGAGTGTTGTGATCGTTTATAGTTCGTTACCAAATTTTTACTGGATGACTACTTATAAATTAAAAGTTTATCCTGATTAATAATGAGGAGAGTTATTTTACATACTAAACTTTTCTCACATACCAAGTGACTCATCCCCACCCTTCATCTAAAAAGAAATCAATGGATGAGATTAAAAGCATTTTAATATTTCAAATATTTTTTATAATTTTTAAATATCTCTTAAACCGTTAATCGTTAAGCGAAATAATTACACCATCGCGACGAGTATTTAATTATCTTCTTATAGACGGGCACTTTGATATACTTTAGACCAAAATAAATAAATAAATAAAAAATCCTTTTTTTTTTCTCACGTTTTTTTCACATTTTTTCATTTTTTTTTTCTTTTTTCTTCGTTATTAAAACTTGCATGAGAAATCAAAGAGCCTATATATATAAACATAATTAAATGCTTGTCGTAATGGTATATTTTTTTTCGCTTAACGATTAACAGTTTGAAAGATATTAATATTTTGAAAAAAAATGAAAGTGGATTTTTAAAATTGTTGTGATTAATCACATCAATTAGGTTAAATAAAAATGGATGTTGGAGATTGATCTCTTGGTATGTAAGAAAAGTTTGGTATGTAAATGATCTTTAATCGTTAATAGTATGCATTCATTTCATACATGAAATAGCCTTCTTACTCTCGATTTATCGTCGGGTAGAGGTATCATATATTTGCATTTTACCTCCCCATAGTCCGCCCTAATGGGTTTGGGTATGTTGTTGTTGTTGTTGTTCATACATGAAACACTAACACAATGGGTATGTTTGGCACGGGGCGGTATGGAGCTTTTTGGAGCGATGAGCAATGAGCATTTTGATTTTTTGTAGTCGTTTGACAAAGGAGCGATGAACTTTGCTATTTTATAAGAATGTTCATTTTTCCAATGCTTTTTTAACAAGGTGTGAGCGGTGAGCTGCTACTGCTCACTACTACTGCTCACTGTATTTTTTACAAACACACCCAATATCTCTGCTATAATTACTAGTTATAATACCCGTGCACGCACGGGGTTTTTTCTAACGTTTTAATTATGTATTATTACCGGTCAAATTTTTATTTTTTGTTCACAAGATATATCAAGAGCTAAAAAGACGTATTCTATCAAACTCTTTATCTTTTATTAGTACATTTATACACATCCTATGTTGCACACATAATGTTATAAAAGGATGACGTTGTTCACGATCCCATAGGATAATATAAAAGTAAATAAACATAGAAATGCTACATGCGTCCCAGTTTTTGATAGTCATGCATCAAGAAAGAGCAATGATACACTGGTAATGAGTTAAAATAATCACAAGTCAAACCTTTCACGAAGAAAAAGGTCAACGTGCGACAATTAACGCAAAATCGATTATAATAAACCGGATAAGAGAATACCCGGGTCGTAGTCCCAACGAGGCGTGAAATTGAGGATATCATTTTCGGTTTGGCATTAAAATGCTTGAAATAACGAGGTTCACTTTTGGTTTTTAATATCTAATAAAACAAAATTTAAAAAACGCGAACGGTGAACTAATAACGAGCATAAACGTCAAATCTTATAAAAACTAACCCTACGGATACCAAATTAATTTTCCTACGTCCTAAATGACAAAAGAAAATTTTGGAAAAAAGAATTATATTTTTTTGACTTTTAAATAATTAAATACGAATTAAAAACTAATTTAAAGAAAATAAATGATTAAAAATACTAAATGAAAAGAGAAAAATCTGAAATTTTTTCTAAAAATACTTTAAGTTAAACTGAAGCTAGGAGAAATATAAAAAAGGTCCCAACTTATTTCAATAAGCTGGGAAAAAGCTAAATGATTCGAAGTGCTTAAATGGAAATCAAGGTTAACAAATAAATTTTGCGAGCATATATCGAAAAAGACCCAAGGGCATTTGGTAAGGTGTTGGTGTTGTGAGCTAGAGGTCTGGGGTTCGAACCCCAGTTATTGCATTTTTTTTGCAAACATTTTTTTTTTCCTTTTTAAAACTCAAGAAGCTAATGATCATAAGCATTTTTAAAACTGGAAAGCTATTTGAAAGTCAAAGGTAAGCTCAGATTAAGCTCTGGCTTATCTGATCAGTTAGGCAAAAGAAAGGGGAATAAGCTAAAAAAGTACCTAAGGCTGCATAAGCTGTAAATAAGCTAAATGGGAGATTGAAAAAGCTAATCTTATTCAAACCTATTCTAAATAATCCAAATTACACCAAATAAGCTAAACTTAAAAGCAAAAAGCACTACAAATAATCAAAAATTAAAAGAGGGTCTGATGATTCATCAGAGTGCAGGGCAAAATAGGGCTTTTTCAAGCCCTTAAAAAGCTGTCTAAATAAAATCCTAAAAATCTAAAAAAATTGGTAATGGAAAGATAAGCTGGCCAAGTTCATTAGTGCAAAAATTTAGCTTAAAACAACTGAAAATGAGCAAATTAAAAATCAACAATAAGGACTGAAAAAGGGAAAATGCAAAAAATTGCAGTCTGCTATTACTGATGAGGGCTGATATGGGCATTTTAAGGGCAAATCTAAGAACAAGCTACCAAAGGCTACTATCCTAACTCCGAATAGCATCAAAGTAAGCAGATAAGCATAAAGAAACACAAATAAGCAAATAAGCAATAATATAAGCAGTAATAAGCAGTTGACTTTTGTTGACCAAAAACAATGAAAACAAGAAAACTTAAATTTTCATTAACTGAAATTAAATTACAATACTGGAAATTAAAATAAAAAGATAAATAATAATAAGCTAAAAAGAAAATTACCTAAGTTAAGCTAAAAATAAAACCTAATGAACTACTGTAGCAACACTATCTATTTATACTAGATAAACTAGGGTTTTCTTCTCAGTCCTTGTGCTTCTTGTGTGAGTGGAATCCTAGTTGTTCATTTGTGCTATTTTCTCAGCCTTTGGATAATAACTTGGTGCCCACAACTTTGATTATGAGCCATTGATCATAATCTTGTGCCTTGGATAGTTGAGGTGGAGGGGGGGGACCAAAGGTGGTGTTCTTGGATGGTAGTGGTGATGTGGAAAAGATGAAAGGGATGGGGAAGTGATTATCAGAGGTTAGGCGGGAAAAGCTTGTTTAGGAGATGATGAATAGTTATTTAGGCTGGTGTTTGACTATCTTTGGTTGATGTTTGACCCCGGTATTAGATTAGCTAAGGGAAAATGGGTGTGGACCTTGTGGTGATGGGCTTGTGGGTTTAAGGGGGTTGGTTTTTATTTTGTAGGATCCGGATATTGGTATTGGTTTTAGGATAAAATGGATTTTTTAAAAAGGACCAAAGTTGTAATCTTGGAAACTTCAAGGACCATTCTTGCCAACTTGCAAAGTTAATTCTAGGGACCAATGTTGTCAAGTAAGAAATTATCCAAGGGCCATTTTGGGATTTTTGAGCTCGAATTAAATCCAAAAGAAAAATGTCTTTTCCGGCTTCAGTTTTCGGCTCTTTTCCATTCCAAGCTCGGTTTTGTCCATATTTGCCTTGTTTTCAATCATTTTGTACCTGAAACACATAAAACACAATCCAAGGATATTTGTAACATTATATGGTCCATTTGGGTGTTTTTGGTCATTTTTGTGGGGTTTTTCGGGTATAAAATGATGAGTAAAAGGCCACTCATCAATCCCCCACACTAAGCAATTGCTAGTCCCTAGCAATCCGATCATATGAAGTAATGAAAGGATCAAAAGAATATCAATGTTACAAAAAATATTACCCCGTTTTGACTTTATTATAAAATGCAACTAACTAAAACGAGATAAAACATAAATAACAAGCTTGATTATCAAAAATGGCATCATAGAACGGGAATTACACTAAGTGGGTGATTCCGGGGAATTTTTATCGTCATCCTCTTTTTTATACTTCCCAACTAAGTTCAAAAACCCTTGTGCAAACATTTTTGTAAAATGCTAACACTACTTATATTAGCAATCTATGTAAGTCGAGACTTAACTTTTCGCTCCCACAATTATATAAATACTTAAGTGACTGTGCTTTGTTTTCAAAATTTTGATCACAAAAATCGACATTTATTAAAGTTGTTAAGTATTTAAAATAATATTAAATTGCTAACAACCGATGGCGATTTGGGAATTAGAGATTCAAAGATGAGATCACTCCATGTAGCGACTTTCTTCTCAGCTTATCCTTAGTAAACTTAGGAGGCTAGGTTTTCACCCTCGAGAATAGTATCGGAGCTCACGGGGTCTTTGAAATCGGAAATTTCCAAATGTTCGTCAAATTTTTTATAAGACTTTGACTAATACTAGTTGAAAGGTCGATTTAAATTTTACAACAAGCAAGTTTCGCAAATTTATTCATAAACTTCACTTTTTTTATTTTTTTTTTTATTTTTTTTATTTTTTATTTTTTACTTAACTTCTTATAGTACCATGACTCACGGAGCTTCACGGGGAAATTCCAAGACCTTATACCTTAGGAATAAAGGATCCAAGGGCCGTTACAACGGAGAGTTCCAAGACTTTAGACATTCCGGAAATGAGGATCCAAGGTTGTTAAACCAAGACCTTACACCTTCCTGAATAAAGATCCAAGGGCCGGTGCAAGAGGGTAGCCAAGACCTAAACGCCTTTTGGAAATAAGGATCCAAGGACCGATCTCGAACCGTAGCTTAGGACTTTATTTATTCATACTCAAAACTTAAATTTTGCAACTTTTACAAAAATACGCTTGTTCCGAAATTTAAACAAAACTTTGAACTAGTACTTTGTCAAAATCGTATAAAACCTTTTAACAAAACAATTTTTATGTTCAAACTTTTGAAAATAAGCACTATTTTTAGTCAAATTAGGATCTTATGGGAGAAAAAGCCATAGATTACTTATATAAGCTCTAAAGAGAACCAACTACTCCACGCTTAGCATTTTCATTTGCACAATTCGTAAAAACTTAGCCTAAACGTTAAGGGTAGCAGCCAAATCAACACTTTGGCAGAGTCAGGATTCCCTTGTTCTAGCCTAATCAAGTCTAAACTTCCACTAATACCGAAGTATTAATGTATGGCAAATTATTTTATTTGTGCAAAGCACTTCTTTTTAATGCAAAATACGATAAAAATTTTAAAATTTTGGTCAAAACGGGGGTGCTAGGGGACTAGTAGGTACAAAAATGTGAAAAATTTTCAAATTTGGTCACAAAAGAATTCCCCCCCCCCCCCCACACTTAGAATTGAATATTGCCCTCAATATTCAATGTACCGGCTATTATGCCGAAACTATAGAACGTAAAAGGGTAAGATTACTACCTAAGTGTGGAAACGAAATCTTTTTCACAATAAGGATTAAATAAGATATCCCTGGATGTTAGTAGAAAAGATCGGATATTGGGCGGCTGGATTGAAAACAGGCGCGTCAATCATCACGATCTACGGGAATCCTGAAAACAAAGGCAAACATACAACCAAAAAGCAACAAGTAGAGGAATTCCCCCACACTTAGTGTTAGAAAATAAAAATAAGATAGAAGATAGGCATGGGTTGCCACCCACGAAGCGCTTGTTTTTTATCGAGTCGTATAGCTTAGACTCGCCCCGAATTCATTTGTTCTTGGGGGAGCATGTGGAAGAGAAAATATCCATCGGACTTTCATTCAATATGTTTGGATAAACATTGAAGTGCTTGAAAGTTCCACTCCGATGAGATACACCCGACTCAAAAGAATGATAAATGGAGATGCCGGGGTCAAAGATGGTGTCTTCACTCCCTAACAAGTGAAGGAAAGGAAAATCTACCTTATAGGTGAAGAAAGGTAGAAAAACTCGAACGACATATGTGAAGTCAATATAATGGCGATCCTTAAAGGGAAATGTCACATTTGTCGGAGAAATAATATCTTTTTGAATCTCGGGATTAATAATTGAGGTCATATTATCAAAAATAATAGAGTCTTTGACCTCATCGTTCTCTAACACTTCAACAAAAAGAGGATTTACGTTGCTAGAAAAGCACTCGTCATCAAATTCAAAAAGAGTGTTAGAGAAAATCCCGGAAGTAACCTCAGAGATGTCAAGAGAATCTCCAAAAATTTGCAAATCACATTCACTGTCGAATATTTCCTCAGACTCACTTGGGATTGGGACAAGGTTCTCAGCACTAGACTTTATGAATTCGTCCGATTCCTTTTCAGGAATAGTGCTAAGATGCTCATCCCCCATAATGAGAGAGTCCTCGGAGTCCATAGTCGGTAAGATGGATGTGTTTGCAATAGACTGAGGGAGTTGAGAATTGATATCATTCAAAAGAATAGTACTCTCCTCGTCGTCCTCTCCATCATTGTTGCTAGCATAAACAGCTTTAATAAGTTCTATTTGCTCTTCTGCTAGCAATTCTGCAATACTCTTGTTTTCCTGATTTTTCTGGACGGGTGTGATTGCAGCTGATGAATTTTTGTAAAACTCCCCAATTTGAATAGTGTCCTCATCATCGTCATCGAGAATGGCAGCCTTGAGAAATATGGAACGCCTTTGCGCTGCTCGTTCTCTGGCTAGTAATTCTGCAATAGATTTTTCACGAGGATCTTCTTGGGGAGGTTTATTAGTCAAATCCTTAAGATCTTTTATTAAATCAAGAAGACCAATAAGAAGTTCTTGAGGAAGTGGCTGAGGTTGTGGTTGAATCATTTGGTACTGTGGAGGTTGGTCAAGATAAGAATAGTCATAATTGTTACAAGGGACATGCTCATAGACAAGCGGGTTCCTTGTTTGACAATCAGAGCTATAGTGAGGACCTCCACAGTACTCACAACAATACGTTTGCTGTGACTGATTCGGTGAATTATATGGATAATGGTCATAACCAAAGTTTTGATTATTACATGAAACTTGCTCATAGACAAGCATGTTTCCTGCTTGACAATCAAAACTTGGGTGTGGACCTCCACAATATTCACAAGAATATGTTTCCATCTCATGGTGTGGGGGTTGGTTAAAGAAATTGGTTGTTTCATTGTAGGGATTTTGGTCATAGACAAACCCGTTTCCCGAATTTACAATGCTACAACCGGGGCAATTTCCACCATTTGGAGGACCTCCACACCATTCACAACCATAATGGTAAGATGAAGACATAAAGAAGAAGAATTAAACGGATAGAGGGTAAGAAATAAAGAATTAAACGGATAAGAGGATTGAGAAGAATATTTTTGGATTTTTAAAATTTAGAAACATGGAAAAACACAAAAGAAAAAGGAAAATAAATTTGAAAAGAAAATCTTTTTGGGTTTTTTGAAAAGTTTTAGAAAAGGAAAATATTTTTGGGTTTTTCAAGGTTTTTCAATTTTTTTGGATTTTTTGATAAAAAATATTCACAAGAAAAACACGAAACTTCACGAGGAAGGATCTTCAAGTCACTAATCGTCAAACCGTAACGATATTGTCGCAACACACCTCCCCGGCAGCGGCGCCACTTTGGTAATGAGTTAAAATAATCACAAGTCAAACCTTTCACGAAGAAAAAGGTCAACGTGCGACGATTTAACGCAAAATCGATTATAATAAACCGGATAAGAGAATACCCGGGTCGTAGTCCCAACGAGGCGTTAAATTGAGGATATCGTTTTCGGTTTGGCATTAAAATGCTTGAAATAACGAGGTTCACTTTTGGTTTTTAATATCTAATAAAACAAAATTTAAAAAACGCGAACGGTGAACTAATAACGAGCATAAACGTCAAATCTTATAAAAACTAACCCTACGGATACCAAATTAATTTTCCTACGTCCTAAATGACAAAATAAAATTTTGGAAAAAAGAATTATATTTTTTTGACTTTTTAATAATTAAATACGAATTAAAAACTAATTTAAAGAAAATAAATGATTAAAAATACTAAATGAAAAGAGAAAAATCTGAAAATTTTTCTAAAAATACTTTAAGTTAAACTGAAGCTAGGAGAAATATAAAAAAGGTCCCAACTTATTTCAATAAGCTGGGAAAAAGCTAAATGATTCGAAGTGCTTAAATGGAAATCAAGGTTAACAAATAAATTTTGCGAGCATATATCGAAAAAGACCCAAGGGCATTTGGTAAGGTGTTGGTGTTGTGAGCTAGAGGTCCGAACCCCAGTTATTGCATTTTTTTTGCAAACATTTTTTTTTTTCCTTTTTAAAACTCAAGAAGCTAATGATCATAAGCATTTTTAAAACTGGAAAGCTATTTGAAAGTCAAAGGTAAGCTCAGATTAAGCTCTGGCTTATCTGATCAGTTAGGCAAAAGAAAGGGGAATAAGCTAAAAAAGTACCTAAGGCTGCATAAGCTGTAAATAAGCTAAATGGGAGATTGAAAAAGCTAATCTTATTCAAACCTATTCTAAATAATCCAAATTACACCAAATAAGCTAAACTTAAAAGCAAAAAGCACTACAAATAATCAAAAATTAAAAGAGGGTCTGCTGATTCATCAGAGTGCAGGGCAAAATAGGGCTTTTTCAAGCCCTTAAAAAGCTGTCTAAATAAAATCCTAAAAATCTAAAAAAAATGGTAATGGAAAGATAAGCTGGCCAAGTTCATTAGTGCAAAAATTTAGCTTAAAACAACTGAAAATGAGCAAATTAAAAATCAACAATAAGGACTGAAAAAGGGAAAATGCAAAAAATTGCAGTCTGCTATTACTGATGAGGGCTGATATGGGCATTTTAAGGGCAAATCTAAGAACAAGCTACCAAAGGCTACTATCCTAACTCCGAATAGCATCAAAGTAAGCAGATAAGCATAAAGAAACACAAATAAGCAATAATATAAGCAGTAATAAGCAGTTGACTTTTGTTGACAAAAAAAAATGAAAACAAGAAAACTTAAATTTTCATTAACTGAAATTAAATTACAATACTGGAAATTAAAAAAAAAAAAAGATAAGTAACAATAAGCTAAAAAGATAATTACCTAAGTTAAGCTAAAAATAAAACCTAATGAACTACTGTAGCAACACTATCTATTTATACTAGATAAACTAGGGTTTTCTTCTCAGTCCTTGTGCTTCTTGTGTGAGTGGAATCCCAGTTGTTCATTTGTGCTATTTTCTAAGCCTTTGGATAATAACTTGGTGCCCACAACTTTGATTCTGAGCCGTTGATCATAATCTTGTGCCTTGGATAGTTGTGGGGGGGGGGGGACCAAAGGTGGTGTTCTTGGATGGTAGTGGTGATGTGGAAAAGATGAAAGGGATGGGGAAGTGATTATGAGAGGCTAGGCGGGAAAAGCTTGTTTAGGAGATGATGAATAGTTATTTAGGCTGGTGTTTGACTATCTTTGGTTGATGTTTGACCCCGGTATTAGATTAGCTAAGGGAAAATGGGTGTGGGCCTTGTGGTGATGGGCTTGTGGGTTTAAGGGGGTTGGGTTTTATTTTGTAGGATCCGGATATTGGTATTGGTTTTAGGATAAAATGGATTTTTAAAAAAAGACCGAAGTTGTAATCTTGGAAACTTCAAGGACCATTCTTGCCAACTTGCAAAGTTAATTCTAAGGACCAATGTTGTCAAGTAAGAAATTATCCAAGGGCCATTTTGGGATTTTTGAGCTCGAACTAAATCCAAAAGAAAAATGTCTTTTCCGGCTTCGGTTTTCGGCTCTTTTCCATTCCAAGCTCGGTTTTGTCCATATTTGCCTTGTTTTCAATCTTTTTGTACCTGAAACACATAAAACATAATCCAAGGATATTTGTAACATTATATGGTCCATTTGGGTGTTTTTGGTCGTTTTTGTGGGGTTTTTCGGGTATAAAATGATAAGTAAAAGGCCAGTCATCATACACCCACAAATACAAATTCACAAAACCATCCACAAAAGGAGTTGTCACTCCCTGATTGGCTTAATCAGAGAGGAGCTATATAAAAATACACGAATCATGAGTGACACCTCCTTTTGTGGAATGTTTTGTGAATTTGTTTTTGTGGGTGTATCATTTCTCATCAAGAAAATCCGAGCAAGAACTATGATGAACTAAAATCAACACATAAATCAAGTTTAATAGATAGAACTCAATTACAGAAGCATTGTTTGCTTTCATCAATTTAATTAATGTATAAGCCAAAAAGTCAAAGAAATGACTACCGGCTGAACATCTTGTTATATGTCCATAATTCTCGATGATGAACTCAACTCTCTTATAGTTTGTATTTATGTACCTTCAAAGATATGCTCTTCGTGGGTACCTTCGAGGTACCACTCATATAGCTCAAGTGGCAGTCCCATCTACTCTTTAAGCATTCAGTTAACATTCTACTGTGCATATGAAAGACATTTGGGAGGTCTTACTTTCAGTTCTCCTACAGGCAAGGATCAAATTTATCATTTAAATAAGGTAAGCCAGTAATGAAGGGACTTATAATTCAGAAAAAATATCGATAGTTAAAGTGAATATTGACATACCGACATAGTGTATTTGAAAGCCCGTCTAGTAGAGTAACATTGCTAGAGTTATCGTTCATAGTTTTTGCCTCGGTGCAATTAATATATATATATATATAAGTCCTCATTAGCAAAGTGACAAAAGGTAACGTGTTAAGTCTCGTGGACTACTAACTTAAAAGAACATCAAGACTAACTTATGAGGAAATGTAGGAGTCAATTTCTCACAATAAATTTACTAAACATATATAACCTATATAAAATAATAGTGGGCCGAGCTACTAACCTTCCAATTTGCTAACTCTTCTAAATCACGTGATCTAGTACGTGAAGCCAAATCGCCAACATTGAGACTTCTACCACCATGGCGGTCATCATAACGCGACATATTTTCTGAAACAACAAATAGATTAAAACATAAACATGAACTCAAAAGGACAAAGATATGATAAGTTCAAACTTTTATAGCTAATGTATAAGAATCCAACATAAATAAAAGCCCTAAGGAAATTTCTAAAAGCAATAAGCATATCATATTATATATTGGTAAATATCTACATTATAACACACATATTGTATACTCACCAACAATAAAACACATAGGCCAAACTTATATATGAGATTTAAGGGCTGTTCGAGTAAGCTTCACATTAATAGCTTATTTAACCCCCAAATGGTCATAAGCTCTCCAACATAAACCTAAAACATACACATTCAAGAAGCTTGTAAGCTTTCTTAAAGCAAAGGTATTCTTAGCCAAACATCCCCTTGATACATATTGTTAGCTTTTAACACTTTCACTTTTACTATAAACAATTACAATAACACATATAACCAACAAAACACCAAAAACCCAATATCATTACTTCATATTGCAACCACTATCTCTCAAGACTTCAATCAAACACTTGAGTTGGTCGGATCCATTATCAGTGTACTTCAAAATGACCATCATAGAATTAGTTGTGAAATTAAAAACATGTAGCTTATGGTCGATAGAACGCGAGATGGCATGTAATCTCTCTACTAAAACTGCCCAACAATAAAAAGATTATATGTTAGCCACACCAGCTATTTTGTAGTATTCACTTTTCTTTTTCATCTCAGCAAGCCAAGGAACATGATTCATCTTTTCTTTTTTTGAATAAAGGTACAATAGGTTTCTATTGTGTACTTTCATGTTTAGAAAGTTATATAAAAAGAAACAATTGTTATGACTAACTAAAAGTATATGAGATGCAGAATAACTTACAAAAAAGATTCGATGCATTATAAGTTTATTACTCTTTCCCTGCCGCATATATCTGCACTACATTATTTGGATAGTGAAAAACCACAGACAAAGGCTGAACATATGCACCATATTCTTTAGGCAAATCTCGCATGTCCTCATATGGTTTGTGCTTCTCTAAGAGCTCTTGTGCAGAATCCATCAATTCTGAAACATTGTCTGGATCCTTTGCATGAATCAACTATAAGTTTCCATTCCCACAACCACCCATACTTTGTGGAGCATATGGAATTCTGCCATCATCAAGAGACAAACAGTCATGATTATGATGACGGATCTGCGGTAGACAGCCCATCGTGAGTTTGCAGTTCTTTTGGTACAAGATATGCAGCAGACATCGAGTCAAGAAATTGCTGGTCTTTGGCGCAGCACTTGCAGAACCCCTGGTACTCCTCTTAACATCTTCCCTATTAACATCTTCCAGCAGCCCCCATACAAGTAACCAGAACCTAGATTCTTAAACTGATTGACAACTTCTTCTTTGTTTCCATAAAGGTTGCCATCATGCAATTCCTAGCAGCATTGAAGGCACGGGTCATTATGACAGGAAGGGCAGCTTCTATGCAGGTCAAAAAATGAGGTTTTACAGCAGTCACTGCATAAATTAGGTGACAAAATTAGAAAAATCCTGTCCAAAAGCAAAATCCTTGACACTTGTACAACGGCTGAAATGACATACCAGTACATGCGTTCATCCTTGCGACATCTTGTCTTCTTCACTTGCACTTCCAATAAAGCACGTCCTGCTCAAGAAGATAAAATCAGAAGAAAACTACATAAAAGAACAGATGATTGCTACGAAAACTATCATCATTCCAACACACTATCAAGCTAGGATAAATTAATTAAGCCGCAACATTTAATAGGCCATCATTTTTTAAACAAAATACGGATTTTCTGAAGTTTGGCAGAAAATCAAACACTAACCAAGTATCCATACAGTAAATCATTTGTTGAAAGTACGTCTATGCACCTAATCCAATTATGAAAATTACTTGAAATTTCCCCAAACATCAGTAAAGAAATCTGAATGTATTACCTAGCAATAACACTCGAGAATCAAGGAAGAAAAACGTTAAAAAAATATCTTGATTTTTGGCCTCAATCTGTTTCTCATTTTTCCTCGCCACAAAAATATCCTTGTTTTAGCAAGGCCTCCTATTAAAAAAACATGAACAGAACTATGTGACTAAAAAAGGGTATTAATGTATCGATTTCATTGGATAAATTTTATGTAATCCAACTTTTGATGCTTACAATGAAAGCTTTGTAGCCTTTTTTGTTTCAATTCTGAAACCAAGTTGATTACATGACACGTTTAGAATCTGTGACACTCGGAAAAAAAAAAAAAAAAAAAATCTTCAAATGTTGTTATAAGTTAATAGCAAATTCCTTAAAAAATAGCAGAAAGTTTACGAATATAACTAAGATAATAATGATCGTGTTTTGGAGATAATATAAAAGAGGTTCATGTATATTAATGAAGTGTTTATTCAAAAACACCAACAATAAAGCGATGGAACTTACCAAGTGAGCATTAGTATCCGCACATCGTGTGATCAACTTGCAGATGCAGATCTGAACATAGACTCAAAAGATGAAACACAGAAGCCATACCTTGCATCGATGGTTCGAGTTGGTGATTTGACTTTTTGTGTCAAGGGATATACTACCTATCTGTTGGGTTCCGCTTATTTTTTGTTTTGCTTTACATTCTGGTCCAAAACTATGGATAAATAACCATCAACTACATATGTATTTTTGCTTTTCTTTAATATGAATATATAAAAACGAACTTTTATAAATTTTGGCTAAATCAAGAAATATTTAGCTATTTTTTACTTCTAAAATATATATAAAAATGTCTAACTAATTCAATTATTACTTAATAAGGTATGATTTGATTTTTTTGAAATGAAAAAGTCCCCACTTGGGGTTTTGTTTTATTATATAAAAGATTTGAGGCTATTAAACTCGTGAAATACTTGTCTAGTATAATAGGGTAATTGCATTACAAAAAATCTATTGCCTAAATCTGTACCAAATATTTAACTAAAGAAATGAAATTGGGTAAATGTAAAACCTAACACTCTGTTCTCGAGGTTTGGTTTTTTTTTTTTTTTTTTTTTTTTTTTTTTTTTTTTTAACTAATGGAAGGGGATGGGAAGAGAAATAAAAAAAGAGGCGTTCTTGAGTTTTTTTAAGATGGAAAGGTAGGGGACGGGAAGGTGGGAGGGAGGGAAGAGATGAGCTTTTATGTGTATATGTAATCCGTCCATAATTGGGGGGATTAGGAGGGAACGGGTAAACTGACAACATGAACCTTTGTTAAATGACTATTATATCCTCATACTCGTATATCAATTCACTGACTTGCGGCTGCAGTTCTTTGTCCCTGACCTTGTGTATCTCCTTAGATATGGCATCAATAGCTTTGATTGATACATTAAGTTTAGTTCTTAACCTTCATATAGAAGCCTCTGCAGCCTCGATCTTACATTCTTCTCCATTGGCAACTAATAAATGTGATAATTAGAAAAGGAGAAAAAGAAAAAGAAAAAAGTGTGATTGTGTTTGGTGGTGTATGTGTACGACTGTAGGTGGCGACAGGTGACAACGGCTGGCGGCTGCAGTGGGCAACGATGGTTGTCTGCTTTCTCTTCGTAAGGGTTTTGATTTTTTTAAGTACTATGAGTCTATGTTTCTGTGTGTAATCTTCTGTGGCGATTGTAATACAAAAAGAACATTGGTTTTTGAGTTTTTAAGTTATGTTTAGTTGTAGATGAGGATGCAAATGGGCATTTATTCCATAGTCAGAAAAACAATTACTCCAGTCAGACCATGTGTAGTGGGGTGGTGTGGAGAATGGGGGGTTGTTTGCCACGTGGCATGTGGGGTATTATGGGGCGCTGTTGAAAAAGTGGTGTAGTGGAGAGGGGGGGTTGTTTGACACGTGGCAGTCATTTTTTATTTCTTTTTATTTTTTTTAATAATAAAAATTAAATAAAGCCAAAAGCTGTGGGCATGCAAAAGTTATTCCCTTTTTATTCATTTTTTAGTCCTTTTGGTGTCAGTAGTATTGATAAGATTCGATTTGTAAGAAGCAAATGAGCGCTGTCAGAACAGCGAGCCAGGCAAATTTTAAGCCAACAACGCCCCTCCGTTTTGGGGGAGGGGGCGCTGTTGGGGGCTTTTTCGGGTGCAATAGCGCCCATTACGGACGGTCTCAGTGAAAGAGTAACTTACAAATTTCCAAATATTTATACCCCCGTCTCAAAATAATTGTCTATATTTTTATTTTGAGATGTCTCAAAATAATTTGTCCACTTTCCTTTTTAACTAAAAACTAGAGAATATAATAGGGGAATATTCTCTTTCAGTTGTTGAAAATAAAAGTGACCCCACCTTTTATTAAACTTTGTGATACTTGTTTCCTGACAATAAATAATTTTGAGAGGGAGAGAGTATATTGTACAGTAATTGATAGTTTCAATAAAAGTAAGTAGGCTAATTAGTTAGTCAAAGTTGCAGAGCATTGATTATAGGCTGTGATAACCTCACCCTCCCTATGTAGGGAGGGTGTGTTGACTTCCTGCTTTGTCGGCTTGTACTGTCTGCTTTGTCGGCTTGTACATTCCTTAAAAGTAGGTTTTGTCTCTTATGTAGGGAGGGTGTGGTTAACACAACCCTTGATTATTATGAGGGGGAGTTGATAGAGTTCTTTTTTGAAGGGGATACAAATAATAAATGTGATAGAGTCAATTATGTTTTGAGGGTCCTATTTAAAATAAAAACTCAACAACACAAACAAAAATAAACACTTTGTCGTGTCATTCCTATCTTTACCGTTCCCATGTTCTTTAAAAACGAGTTGGGCAACGATCCGCCGCGTTGCGGCGGGGCATTGTTTTATTTCGTTGATTATTGCACGGTATTTTTATTAAGTAGAAAGTAGGCCGAATTTTAAGTTTTGATTTAGTTGCAATTGCGGGTATTTTTTAGAAATTTCTGAAAGATATTTTTTGGAAAAGTACTACTTTTGCAAAGAGCGTGAACTTCAGGGGTATTTTTTGCCAATTTTTAAACAGATTTTTTGGAAAAGGACAAATTTTGCAAAGAGTCGCCAACTTCAGGGGTTTTTTTTGCCATTTTTCCATATTTTTCTATTGTTTTTGGGCTACTGTTTTGGGCTAAAAAAATTGTTGGGCCAAATGATGATGTCATCATACGTCACTTTACCTCTCATTATTATATACGAGATGGGCGGCGGTCCGCCGCGTTGCGGCGGGGCATTGGTTCACAGCGGTGTTGATTATTGCACGATATCTTTTGCCTGGTCAGTGAAGTGGTTTAACTATGAAAATGTACTAAATCAGTACAATTATCAACATACCTGCATCCGCTGCACGTCATCTATCGTTGTCTAAAACCGGTCGATGCTGCACGTCATCTATCGTTGTCTAAAACCGGTCGATCATGTACGGCAGTGGTTCGTATATTTACACCTGTTAAATTATGGCAACAACATATGACTAAAAGTTTGGACAATATGCAAGTGACTAATAGATATAAAAAGGCAACATTATTATACAATATACTCCATAACTATATACACATAGGAGCTATCTTCATATGCATTATAGAACTGAACTACATTTTCATGACCACTTAAAGCTTGCGATATCTTTACTTCCCTTTTAACATCTTCCACAGCAACTGAAAGAAGAATCATCTGTCCAAAAGGGAAAGTAAAATTTTAAAGTTATTAATTCAACACTTTCCAACTATATCAGTTTCAAAAACGACATTTAGAACTCGGCATAGTAAAGCTATAACAAACAACAAAATACAAAACATATTGCCATATAGGAAATTTGAGCAGTTATATTACACGTCAAGTATCCATTCATCACATGATCTTTCTAAGCTTCAAATCTAAGAAAACAAAAGCATAACCATACGTACTAATACTTGTGAACTAAAAGAACTAATGCCAAATTCAAGCAAGCTAATATTGTTATAAATATCAGATAATATTCTCAAAAAACATTATCAAATTAGGACCATAAGTCAAGTAAAGGAAATAATTGTCATCAAAATCTTTCAAATATCCAAAATTAAGCATATAAAAACCCAAGTCAACAAAAACTATATCAGATAATATAAAGGTAGTGACTAATATATACAAATGAAAGGAGTCAAAGTAAACCGAACCTTAAAAGCATACATACGGTTATAAGCACCCAAACACTGTATCTTAAGAATAAAATCTTCAAACAACAGTGAAACCGTAGGCCGCCGACTTGCACCTTTGCCAAACTGCTATGGTATAACAAACACACCCGAGTACCTAAAATAATTTCATCTTTAACAGCGAGAATAAAAAACCTCCAATCTTTTGACACCAACCTCAATCCACCTTTCTTTCACAGCATCTTTGTATTTCAGCCCATGTCTAAATTAGCTAAAAAAAAAAACAAAAACAAATACCCACATCTCAATTACCTAAAAAACCCAAACCCTAAATCTATTATCCAACTTGCTGATATAAATTGAAAAAATACCTTCGGTTAACCAAAAATCGGCCTTTCCCATTGCGATCGCCATCATAAAACCATTTTTTAGATCACCATATGTGTTCATGATTGCTGCCAAACGGGAGAATTCTGGAAGTTTTTAGAGTATGTATGAAGATAGATCCGGAGTCATGAAATAATAAAAAAGAATGGCAGGCCGTTTGGGGGGCTGTGGACTACCAAAAAGTTGGGCTGCAAAGATGGGCTGTAAAATGACGTGACGTCATCTTGCGTCACTTAACGTCGCATTAATATATATAGTAATATGGTCTACTGTTTTGGGCTAAAAAAATTGTTGGGCCAAATGATGATGTCATCATACGTCACTTTACCTCTCATTATTATATATAGTAATTTGACTTGAAAACAGAGGCCTAAACCGAAGCAAGTTGGGTAAACGACACCGTACTAGTTTCTTCCCTCGCAATTCTCCCCTAATTTTTCCGCCAATCAATCAATCAATTCACACTCTTGAACCGCCATTACTCTTCCAAGAAAACATCATGAGAAAAAACAAGATATTGAAAACTAGAAATCAAACCAAGCGACCCCAACCTCAATCAACCGGTAATTATACTTAATACTCTCTACCTATCTATTACAGTATATTTTTTTATTATTATTAGTCTTATGTCTCATTTTGTTTTGGAAATGACAAGTCACTGTAGTAATTATGTTTGAAAAATGATGTTATTGTAAGTTTTTTTCTGCATTGATAATGTTCACTATATTGGTTATAAATTTTGGGTTTTAATATGGTAATACAATGTGATTCGCTAGTAGGGTGACTAGTGTGTACCCCTAATCAGCACACTTTGTTATGTAATTATTGAGCCCATAACTTCTTTTTTTAATAGTTTTTGCAGTTAGCCCCCTTTATTGATATCGATATTTTGTTAAAATTAAAAAACGAATAACTTAACTAACATGATATTATGGGTTAAAAAAAATTTGTTTTTTGTGCGATATATATTGCTATAATTTTCGCGTTAAGTTCGAACATCGCCCTAAAAATAAATATGATGGAATAAATGAGGCAGTTTGTGGATTGAAGTCAGGGATTATAGATTTATAGTAAACCTATTTGTATGTAAATAAACTAAATGAATGTGTTGCCGTTTTACTATTAGTATTTGAGCATCATACCTACTTAAGTCTTCAACCGATGCATTTTAGTAAACTTGATATAAAACTAGAAGTGAGACCTTGAAACCCTAACTGATGAAACACTTAACTCAATCGAGAAAGCAACACCGTAGGACCACCAAATCAGTAGTAACACTGACCAATTAAAAAATGATCGAAACCCTAACTGATGAAACACTTAACTCAATCGAGAAAGCACCACCGTAGGACCACCAAATCAGTAGTAATCAAGAGCAAACCCGCTCTGATACCATGAAGAAAAGATAAAACTGAGAATAACATAAGCTTCTTCTCATTTATAATTGGGAATAACATAAGCTTCTTCCCATGTAATAATAAAACCAACTCTTGTTCTTATTGATAACTGATAACAATTACACATGAAACAATAGAGTTGGGTGATCCAACAACATGGAGGAATACTCCAACTCCATGTTGACAACTGAGTAGCAAGTATACTCAGAAATATAGAACTTGGATACTAAACAAGGAGCTAATGATGCAGACTATATACTAAGGAAAGAAAACATAACCGTTATCCTTCACATAGCTTTCACACAGAAAGATGCCACACATCCTTCTTGACTGCAACAATGAATGGGGCAAGAATGGGTCTTAATCCAGAATACATAAACCAAGAGTGGAGATACAACTTCAGTCCTTGTACTTCTTAGACATTCCACTTCAAGGCATAACTTTGGAGAAGGCTACAAGGAGAAAATAGAAATGACATAATAAGCCCCTGAACTTATAAGGATAAAAGTGTCAATATTTAACAGTATTTGAAATGGGGTTTTATGGTTTCAGATTATTGACGTGAAGGGTTTATTCTCAATGTTGCTAATGTTAAGGAACTAGGTTCATTGGCAGTTTTATTAATTTTTCAAGTTACTTTTTTATCAGACACACTTGCTAACACGTCAAAGGGAAAGGCGAAAAAAGTTAAAGTTGATAATGATGCACAAACTATATTAGATGTCGAGGGTTCATCAACGCCTTTGAAAGCTGATGATGGAAATTCTCAGCAAGCTAAGTGTGAATCGGAAGATGAAATGGCTGATTCAGATTGGGAAGATGGATCGAATCCCAATTTGAATTCTGAAAATGATCATTCAGGTATTATAAATAAGGATATTACTATAGAGTTTGATTCGTCACCTGGTACTGCTAAGCGGAAGACTGTGCGTCGAGCTTCTGCAGAGGAAAAGGTAGAATATATTGTATTGGTCAAGAATATCCTTCTAAATGTGTAAGAAGTTGTAATTTTTTTTTATTGTTACAGGCAGTGGCTGAGCTTGTGCATAGGACACATTTACTGTGTTTACTTGGAAGGGGACGATTGATTGATAGTGCATGTGATGATCCTCTCATTCAGGTTATATTAGTTTATCATTGCTTACACTTGACATCGAGTGCTTAAATTTGGCAGATTTAATGTTGTTTTGTGTGGTACTCATGATGGTATACATACTTTCATAACAGGCTGCATTATTGTCACTTGTGCCAGCAAACTTGCTGAAGTTAACGGAAGTTACAAATCTTAAAGTGGCTGCTTTAACTCTAGTCAATTGGGTAAACCTATTTCTTATTCTTTTCTACTGCTCTTAAAATACTTTAATATTTTCTTATATTTATGTATGGATGGATTTTTTTTTTATCACTTGCAGTTTCATAGTAGGTTCCACGTCAAAAGTTCAACCATTGACAGATCCATTAATTCAGCTCTAGCCGCAGCTCTTGAAACCCAAATAGGGACTTCAGAGGAGGTATTTGTTTAGATTTTTTTTGTATTTTGGAGATGAACAGAAAAAATGAATAAATTGCTGAACAGAATATCTTTGAATATAAACGGCTGATCAATCTGTGGCATTGTTCAGAGCCTTGAATATTTCAACACGGTAAGGTCTCAACTCAGCTAAGCTAATCAAAACTTGTAGATCATTCAAAAGTAAGATCTGTGCGGATGTTTATCATCATAAGAGTTGTTAGAAAGAAAATAATGATTGACAAGTTCTGTTTGGTATTGCTTGTTTAAAATTAAATGCGTATCCACATCATCAGAGATAAATTATTCCATTTGTAATGGTTAACTCATCACTTTTCTATATGTTTTGGCCATAAGCGGGGTGTATCTTATGAAAAAATAAGACAGCTTACACGTGAATTTCGGTTTTTGCCATGGCCTATTTGTAATATGGACATATCTACTATGGCTTCCAAACCCATTGTCTAAACTTTTAGCATGCAATTTGTTTACAACATTTTTTACTATCCTCTTAATCGTTTTATTAGATTGTTTGAATATGTTTGGATAATACATATCTGTCTTTCTGATTTCAGGTTTGTGTCCATGTTAGATGTTGCGTCTTTAAAACCAGATGCCGATAAATCTGAGGATCTGTTCCAAGGTAGAAAAACCCGTAAGGGGCTATTTGATTCATCAACTGTCATGGTAACTCGACCAAATGAGGCTTCCACATCTTCCAGTAAGCAGCTGGAACCAATTAATTGCAACAAAAAGAACGCATCTGAAGCTTCTGTTAAACCTTCACGCCAAAAGAAATTAAAAAAGTCAGGTCAAACCATCATTCAAGATCAGTCAAACGAGAGAATGGTGGATTCACCTAATCCCTTATCTTATGCATGTGCTTCAACATCTGAGGGCTTAAAACGGAAAGGGGATCTTGAGTTTGAGATTCAGATGGAAATGGCTCTTGCTGCAACTGCAACTGCAACAAAGAATTCTGAACTCAAATCTGATACAGATATAAAAAATATAAATAGTTCACCAATCATATCTCCTTTTAAAAAGCTGAAGACGGTCAAATGTGTGGAGTCGGCATCGTCCTCTCATGGAGAGTCAACAGCAATTGGATCGAGAAGAACAGGAGCTTCTTTGTATTGGGCTGAAGTCTATTGCAGTGGAGAAAACTCAACAGGTAAATGGGTTCATGTTGATGTTGTAAATGCAATCATTGATGGGGAACAGAACGTAGAAGCTGCAGCTGCTGCTTGTAAAACTTCTTTGAGATATGTGGTTGCTTTTGCTGGTCGAGGAGCCAAGGATGTGACTCACAGGTTATACATTTTTCCTCTTAGTGATTCATTTTTTGTATTCTTACAACAATCACTAATGAATGTAAGCAACGTTGAACTTACAGGTATTGTGCAAAGTGGCACAAGATTGCATCACATCGAGTTGATTCAACTTGGTGGGATGGAGTGTTGCGGCCACTAAAAGAATTAGAGGCTAAGTCAACAACGAGTGTCATAAATGAGGATAATGTGAAAAAAGAAGAAAGAACGTATCTTGAGGATATGGAGGTGCATAAATGTGGAAATTTACTAATTTATGCATGGATACACTTTTTATGCTCTTATTTATCGTTATGGGATTTCATTCCTACATCCAGGCATATAGAAGTCATCAACTGTATGCTCTTGAAAGATGATAAACAGGTTACCCATATACCCGTTTAATAAACAGGTCATGTTCGGGTTGACTCGTCAATTCGTTTTAAGTTTTTGAGTAAAATGCAGAAATGGTCCCTGTGGTTTGCCCAAATTGCAGGTTTAGTCCCTGACTTTTCGAAAGTGCAGGCGGCCTCCCTGTGGGGAAACCTTGGTTCCGTTTTGGTCCCTGGCCGTTGCAGAATTGGTCCCTGTAGTTTGCTCATAATTGCACGTTTAGTCCCTGGCCAGGGACCAAAACGGAACCAAGGTTTCCCCACAGGGAGGCCGCCTGCACTTTCGAAAAGTCAGGGACTAAACCTGCAATTTGGGCAAACCACAGGGACCATTTCTGCATTTTACTCTAAGTTTTTTAGATAAAGATTTTTTTTGCAAATTTTATAGTTGAAAAGTCAAATGAAAAAAAATAAAAAAAGAAAAAAAAATAAAGAGGTATGAGTTAAATGATCAACTCTTAACCAGTTTGAACCACCAACCTGTTCGGACATAATTGTTGCATGGCTTATGCTTTATATGTATAAGGGTTAGGCTTCACATGTGTAACCCGATTACTTAAAAGATGTCATGTTCAGGTTGTTGGGTAGTATCACCCGCTAACTAAACCTGACTAAAATTGTTAGTCCCAACTTCTATATAGGCATATGAGTATATGACCCATTTTTATGTAACCGATTTATTTTGTTTTTCTGTTTTGTAGATATAGAAGATAAGGTCGAGCATGTTCTGAACTTGATTCAAAAAGATGGTGATTCATTCGCTAGAAGGGCAGAAATGTACTACAAACATCGGCCAGATGTCATAAGCTTCGTTGAGGAAACAGTCCTGAACGGTATGATAAATTATCAACTGAATTGGCAAAAGCCAACACCACCATAGCTTCTATTTGCCCGGATAAAGTCGATTATAATGACGATGACGATTACACTGTCGTTCCTTCAAACACTGCCAAAAACGTCCGTCAAAACACAACCAAAATCCCCGAAGCCCCAAAACTTCCTGGTAAAAAATCGAAAGTTTCCAAGACTAACAATGCTTCAAAGAAAACAGTCGAAGCAAATCCTTCAAATGATAAGTCAAGTGATGAGACCATAGAAAATTAGAAATGCTAGAGGCGAAACAAGAAAAGTTGACCCAGGAAGTTAAGTGGGAGCACGAGAGATACCAGGAGGTTAAACAAAAACTTGAATCCCTTAAACGCAAGTTTGACTTGAACCAAGTCAACAATGTCGATGAGTCAAAGTCAAACAATGACGAAAAGGCTGAAGAATTGGGAGGGATTATTGACAAGCTCATGAACAAAATGACTAGCTTAGAAACATCGGTTTCATCCCAAACATCTCTTACAGACACGTTAAAAAAAACAAAACGCTGATCTACAAACACAAATTCAAAGCTTGGAAGCCGAAAAGGCTGCCTTAATGAATTCACGGACAGCCACTAATCTTGAATCTAAGAAGAAAGAAGACTCAAGTTGGCAAGAGATGTTGAACGGTTTAGAAGACAAAGATGAGATTCTTCTAGAGGAGTATATAACCATCTTGAAGATCTTCAAAGATACCAAGAAGAAACTAAGTGAAGAAGAAAAAAGAAACCAAGGAAATCTTTCTTTCATGAAATCCGCCATTGTTAAGAGGGATAACAAGATTCAATTGCTCAGACAAAAACTAAAATTTCTTCAAGAAACTATCGGTGATGATAAGGTAGACATACCTTCAATGGACTTCCTTGATGAACCACAAGTTGCTTCCGCAAGTGAAGAAAAACTAAGGATGGATATTGACGCCTAGGAATCTTGATTTTTGGTTGAGATTCAGCGCTGCATTTCGTCAAGTAAACAAATTCAAGACAATGGTCAAAGATCTTCAGGAAGAGGTAAATAAAGTCAAGACGAAGGGACTAGCAAGGAAATCTAGCACGTCTATGTTTACCACTGATATAATATCAGATATCAAGCCGATATACAAGAATCTTAAAGAGATGAAAAGTAAACTTACAGCATGGTTACAACAAAGCACATTGCTTAAAGATGAAATCCAGGTGATAAACTCGTGTTTATCAAGCATCCAGGAAGAAATAACTCAGGCTTTGAGGGAAGGTGTGGAAGAGGACGAAATCAAGTTCAGTACACATCACGCTGCAAAGTTCCAAGGTGAAATATTGAGCATTAAACAAGAAAACAACAAAGTTAATGAAGAGCTTCAAGCAGGTTTAGATCAAGTGGGACGCCTTGAAACATGAAATAGAGAAGACCACAGAAAGACTAGAAATGGAGTTTGGCCTTTATAACAATCGGATTCAACAACGTAAAGGAAGGTCATCAGGGCGGCAATTAACCACTTTCGTGTTTAGGCCATCAAAAGAAGTCCACCGCATATAAAGCTTGCTCCAATATTTTGAGCATGCCTCGTCTCCAATATTTTGATTTATCATTTACACAGTGGGTTGGGCTGTCACTTCAAAGACTCATGTATTTTCGGAATGGGAATGCAGTAAAGATCTCATCATCTAAGTACAATCGTTCTTGCTAAGACTCCAATGTTATGTAATTGATCTAGATAACATCTAAAGTCTCTTGCTAATATGTAATTTAGCAGCAACACGATATCCGCTTCATTTAGAGGTATTAATTAAATTCTAAGGAGAAAACAGCTGAAAATGTTGAGCAAACTCAAATAACACTAAATATGGGTTTTTTTATAGATAAAAGATTGATCAAGTCACCTTAAGCAAATAGCTTACACAAGCTATAACAATTTATGGTGTGAGAGAACATGAAAGTCAAATCAATATCATAGTAGCAAGTTACAGCTATCATAAAACTTCTAGCCTCACAAAAGCTCTTGCAAATATATCAACTCATCTACACATACTCAAGGTTGAAACCGTTGAATGAATACTATCCAAAGTCTTTAAAGTATTACTTATAAAATACGAATTATCTTCATTAGACATAGTGGTCCTCAGATATGGTACAAGTAGCTACGCACTTGAGGTTCTTTATTAGAACTTAGAAGTCTCAATCACAAACAGCTATGTAACAATCCATTGCAGTTGTTTATTGAAGCAACACCACATATTAGATAATACTATTTTTTAGTTATGATATTGAAGAAAAATGTTTAAACCAAAATTTTAATTTCTAAAGAATAGACAGATAAGGTATTCCCTGTTGAGGTTACATGGGAGGGTGAGTGTTTGACTCAGATGTATATGGCCTACCGGAGGTATCCCCGTGACTGTTTCCGACCCTTTCTCTAGCCGTCCCCAAATGTGTACCAGTGAGGACATCAAAGTGCCTAACCACTAGGCCATCTTACTTTCTAACGAATGTGACGTATTAATTTAATTGCAGATTCAAATAACCTCTAGCCTAATAAAACAACCTTGAACACAAAAAATGGCAGACTCAGAAACCCATAACCCCAAGATGATTGTATATTTTACAAAAAACAAAGCAGGAAGCGAAGTGTGAGACTTACAACGGGCATGGAGGATTCCCGTTATTTGGGTTTAAATTGTATATTTGAAACACATCCTATAACCAAACACAATCTACAATTCCCATTTCGTCATTCAAAAGGGGTAGTGAATTATGTATAAGTACAACACAACCAAAGCCAAATATTAGATATGTGGAAAAAAAAAAAGGGGGGGGGGGGGGTGATTCCCGAACCAGTATGTACGTCACTACTCACTAGCAATACTCTCTCTAAACCAACTAAAGGCACAAAATGTAATTTGCGTATGTTTAATTCACAAACTAAAAATCTAAAACCAAACCACATAAAACAACCAACAATAAAATAAATAATTAGCTAAGCAGCATGACATGTAACTCGTTCCTTAGGGGTTACTTAAATTAGAGCAGTGAAGTGATATAGACACTCCGATACAAAGTTACGTACTCTTCAGATAGGTTATTAAACCATGCCTAATTAGAGTTACCTAACTAGTTCCTTAGGGGTTACTTAAATTAGAGTTACCTAACTAGTTCTTTCACTTTTTAGACCTTGCCTTCACCCCTCCAAGACCAAAAGCACCAAATTAACCTTAAATTTTAAACCTTAAATATCGAATATCTAAACCAGCTGAAAGCACAGAATCATAATCGTAATTATTATAAATAGAAACATTATGTTACTTACAGTGTCACTTGATGACGTATAGTCTATACCCGGGTCACGAACCCGGTTAGTGAACAACACTAACAATTAAGCCCACCACGTATGGGCCGCAACTGGACTACCAGTTATGCGGCTTGGGTCGACAAGGCCCAAGCCCAAAGTTATTTCCGGATAATATATAGAATATCTTCTAAATAAAGAAGATATATACTATATACCCGATGTCGGCTAACACGCCGAAGAGTAGGGAACACGAAACCCACTAGGGTTTCATGCATATATAAAGGGCACCCAAGCCCTCGGTAAAGGTACGATCTTCAATAAACCCTAACCATAAACTAAACCCTACATTCGATTACTTACTCTCACGCCGGAGGATAATCGGGGGAGACAATCCCTCGATAAGCCTAACGGTGTTTGTCCTTTTTCTTAGTGCGCAGGTCTCATCAAGCATTAAGATTCGAATTGGTACGAGAATAGAAGCCCTATCAAGGAACGCCCAACTTTTGTATCAACAAGTGGCGCCATCCGTGGGACCCTACACTAAGGATTTTACCAGAAAACTAGAATGACGAAACACGGAAGTCATAAGAATCCGCATGGGAAGAAAACGCAGGACGATCCACTAGGAAAGAAGCATCAAATTGATACGACTTCTAAACAGGCCTCTGGGACAACCAGTACGCCTCAAAGCTTAGGAGCGCACCCAAATCAGGTCTTTCCTGCAGTGGAATCGCTTACCAGGTTTACCCCCGCTATTACGACAAGTACTAGCGAGATAGAACTGGAGCGCACACCTCTTGCCATGCCAGAAGTGAACTTCACTGAGCCTCCCAACGCGCCTGTGCGAAACAAGGATCCAGCTTTGGAAACCGACTCTATCGCGCTAGAAGGAGTTACCTCCGAATTAGCCCCAAGTGATTTCGTATCTCAGAACTACGAAGCCTTGACTGCGCTCATGCGAGAGGAGGCAAAGAAGAGGTCAAGCCAAAGTCTGCACGCCAGACTCAACTTTGACCCTAATCCTGACGCATCCCCACCGCGCTACCGAAAGGAAAGACGCGAGAGGGATAGCCGTAAACAACCAGTATTCGCCAGGATTGGAAGGAAGGTTGTGGACGATGAAGCAGCTGACCTTCAACATCTGGAAGAGCCTGAAGAGGGGGAGCGGCGCGCCAATGTCCACGCTAGGCTTGGCAAACGCAGGATCCAAGATAGGCTTGGGAGACGATGTTCCCCAAGTGAAAGCCCCTCAAGCTCTGACTCTGAGGATAGTCGGCGCAAGCGCCGCAGAGGAGCAAGCTCAGACTCTGATGATAGTCGACGCAGGCGTCACAAAAGAGTCCGCTCATCCTCAAGAGATTCCTCGGACAGCGAGACTGGACACTGGAAATCAAGAGAGAAATACCGCGACCAGGATGATGAAGACATGTCTCTCCCCTGGCGTCGCCAAAAGGTTGATGCGTTTACTAGGCGCATCAGTGACTTTTCTGAGAACAAGAAAAGGCGCATGCCTGCTAATGTCAAAACATATGATAGGACAGGTGATCCTGATGATCACCTAAAAATTTTCGAATCAGCAGCTACTATCGAAAATTGGCCACAGCCTGTGTGGTGCCATATGTTCAACTCCACATTAGTAGGGAATGCGCGCAACTGGTTTAGTAAGCTTCCACGCAGAAGCATTGGTGGGTTTGAAGAGTTGCGCAGAGCATTTCGCTTAAACTTCACTCAAAGGAAGAAATGCGCCAAAAACCCTGTCGAACTCGCTAGGGTTAAACAGCGACAAGGGGAATCTACAAGTGCTTTTATGGAACGCTTCAAGGACGAGTGCATGAAAGTCAAGGCGTGTCCAGAGATACTGAAAATATCGGGTTTCATGAATGCAATCAATAATCCAGATCTGATAAAAAAGCTAAACGATAAGGTTCCCCTAACCTTCGATGAGCTCATGAAGCGCACAAGGTCTTTCGTCCAAGGAGAAGAA
The DNA here is from genome assembly GCA_021014915.2 of Artemisia tridentata subsp. tridentata. Taxonomy (NCBI): domain Eukaryota; kingdom Viridiplantae; phylum Streptophyta; class Magnoliopsida; order Asterales; family Asteraceae; genus Artemisia; species Artemisia tridentata. Next base: position 374,873,451 of record CP139503.1, read on the forward strand.
GCCGCTGCAGATAGCAAAAAAGGCTATTCGAATCATAGACCACAAGAAGAGTCAAGGAGACAATCCAATGACCAAGGTGGCAGTCGTAACAGCCGCAGCAGAGGCTATCGCAACCAAGGGAGTGGAAGAGACAATGATAGATACACACCCCTCACAAAAACCCCAAGGGAGATATTTGTGACGGAGGGCGCAAACTTCCCGAAACCACCACCAATCCGCACCCCAGAGGATAAGCGCATAGGGAATGGATATTGCGAATACCATGGACAGAAGGGCCACACAACCAACGATTGCGTCCAACTGCGCCAATTGATTGACAAATTGGTAAAGGAAGGAAAGATGGACCATCTCGTAAAAAACATCAGAGAAGGGAAAGACAAATCAAAACCAGGGGCCAAGAAAGAGACACCAAAAGAAAAGGCAGATATCATCTACATGATACAGCCATGGTCCCGCGCGACTAGACAGAAAGTTAGTCAGCGTTTTTCTAAGGGAAACGAAATTTCTTTCCCCTCCCTGACTGCGAACAACGCAGTAGTGGATCCACTCACCATTGAAATACATACGGGGGTCACGACATCCGTCGCATGTATATAGATGGAGGTGCATCCGCTGATATCATATACGAACACTGTTTCAAGAAGCTGCGACCTGAGATACAGAGTCAGCTGATCCCAGCCACAACGCCGCTCACCGGCTTCACAGGGGAGAAGATATGGCCCACGGGGCAATTACGTCTATTTGTAGAAGTTGGTGACAAACCACACTCTACAACTACCTGGATGAACTTCATGGTAATCAGATCCCCCTCCCCGTATAACGGTATTATTGGGAGACCTGGAATATCATCCATCCGCGCCGTCCCATCCACAGCGCACGGAATGCTCAAGTTCCCAGTGGAAGGAGGTATTGTCACCCTTTACAATACCACCACACCACCCAAGGAATGTAACGCAGTGACAAGTGACGTAAGTATTGTTCCAGAACAGCGCGCAATCAAAGTCCCAAATCTAGCGGTCGCCATTCACCCTGAATACCCGGACCAACAGGTGTCTATTGGTGGGTCTCTGTCTGACAAAAGCAGGTCAGCTATATGCGCACTCTTGCAAAATAATTTGGATATTTTTGCATGGGAACCTAAGCATATGACAGGAGTACCACGCTCCATCACGGAACATAAGCTACAAATCCGACAAGGATATCCTCCAATACGACAGAAAAAGCGCGGACAAGCTCCAGACCGCGCAAAAGCCATCCTGGAAGAAGTACATAAGCTGGTAGACGCAGGCATCATGCGTGAAGTCTACTACCATGACTGGCTCTCTAACCCAGTGATGGTAAAGAAGAGCGATGGCAGTTGGAGGATGTGCGTAGACTTTACGGATCTCAATAAAGCATGTCCACAGGACTGCTACCCGCTACCGGAAATAGACTGGAAAATTGAGTCTCTATGTGGATATCCCTTCAAATGCTTCCTGGACGCATACAAGGGATACCACCAAATTCAAATGGCAGAGGAAGACGAAGAAAAGACGGCCTTCCACACAAGTCAAGGGGTCTACTGCTACACAAAGATGCCCTTCGGCCTCAAGAACGCAGGAGCAACATACCAAAGATTGGTGGACACTGCGTTCGAGAAACAAGTGGGACGCAACTTGGAAGTATACGTCGATGATCTCGTCATCAAAAGCCATACAGAGGATGAGCTGGTGCGCGACATGGAGGAAACGTTCAAAACACTCAGGAGAATCAACATGAAATTGAACCCCAAGAAGTGTACATTTGGCGCTACGGAAGGCATGTTTCTCGGGTATTTGATAGAGCCCGATGGGATCAAGCCTTGCCCAGAGAAGACTCAAGCAGTCATTGACCTCCCCTAACCGCGCACACTAAAAGAAGTTCAGTCACTAAACGGCAAGCTAGCTGGACTGAACCGATTCTTATCCAAATCAGCAGACAAGTCACTTCCCCTATTCAAGACACTCAAGAAGTGCACCAAAAAGGGAGACTTCAGGTGGACTGCGGAGGCAGAAGAAGCCTTCCAACAGCTCAAACAACACATAGCAGCGCTCCCAAAGCTTGTTGCACCCCGACCAGGGGAAGAGCTGATCATGTACCTATCTGCGACTCAAGGAGCAGTCAGCGCAGTCCTTCTGACAGACAGGAATTCCGTCCAAACACCCATTTATTTTGTTAGTAAGGCGCTGAAGAAAACGGAGATTAACTACACTGCAATGGAGAAATTGGTCCTAGCCTTAGTGTTTGCAGCGAAAAGACTACGCCGGTACTTCCAGGCGCATCCAATCGCTGTTATCACAGACCAACCCATCAAACAGGTTATATCGAAACCCGACGCATCGGGACGCCTACAAAAATGGAGTGTATTACTGGGCGAGCATAACATATCATACAGACCGCGCACTGCAATTAAAGGGCAGATATTGGCCGACTTCATCATCGAGAAGCCGGATACAGACACTCCACCTGCGACAAGCAAGGAGGAACTTCAGGAACCATGGATTCTATTTACTGATGGATCCTCATGCGTAGATGGATCAGGAGGCGGCCTTATTCTCACCAACCCAGAAGGAGTTGAATTCACCTACGCACTGCGTTTTGAATTCACAGCCACGAACAACGAGGCAGAATACGAAGCACTCCTAGCTGGGTTACGCATCGCAACTCAAATGGGTGCACGCAACCTAGAAGTAAACGTCGATTCGCGGCTAGTAGCTAACCACGTTTCAGGAGAATATATAGCAAAGGAGGAACACATGATCCAATACCTCGAAAAGACCAAATCTCTGATCCAGAACTTCGATAGATTCATCATCAAGCAGGTTCCCAGGAGTGAAAATAGGAAAGCAGATGCGCTGAGCAAAATTGCATCCACCAGTTTTGCGCATCTCTCAAAACAAGTTTTGGTGGAAACCTTGAAAAACAAGTCAATCACAGAGATGGAAATATCCACGGTGATAGAAGAGGAAAATCCTACGTGGATGACACCGATTATTGACTTCATCAGCAAGGGCATACTTCCCCAAGAGCAGAAGGAAGCTCGAAGAATCCGACGCACAGCGCAGCGATTCGAGCTCAGAGACAACGTCTTATATAGACGTTCATTCCTACAACCATGGCTTAGGTGTGTTGGACCTCTCCAGGCAGACTATGTACTTCGAGAGATCCACGCAGGCTCATGCAGCATGCACTCAGGACCACGATCCATTGTAGCGCGCGCCCTTAGGTCTGGATACTATTGGCCAACTATGCACCGCGACGCACGCGACCTGGTACGAAAGTGCAATGATTGCCAAGTTCACAGACCCATTCCGCGCCGACCACAGCATGAGCTAACACCTATTACATCGCCATGGCCATTCTACAAATGGGGTATCGACATCGCTGGACCTTTCCCCATTGCCGCAGGAGGATTGAAATTCCTCATTGTGGCAATAGATTACTTTACCAAGTGGATCGAAGCAAAGGCAGTAGCGACTATAACAGGTAACCAGGTAAAACGATTCGTGTGGGACAACATAGTATGTCGCTTTGGATTACCTGGAGAAATTATCTCTGATAACGGAAAACAATTCCGTGATAACCCGTTCAAAGACTGGTGCGAACAGCTGAACATCACGCAACACTTTGCATCAGTAACTCATCCACAAACCAATGGTCTGGTCGAGCGCGCAAACAGAAGCCTTGGCGAAGGAATCAAAGCGCGCCTGGACAGACACAAAGGTAGATGGGTAGAAGAACTATCACATGTTCTTTGGGCGCACCGAACAACCATCAAGGTCAGCAACGGGGACACCCCCTTCTCTTTGGTCTATGGGACAGAAGCTGTTATACCAGCTGAAATTGGAATGCCAACCATCCGTACTGCGGAAGTTAATGCGGCAACCAATGATGATGAGCGGCGCATAGACTTAGATCTATTGGAAGAGCGACGTGAACGCGCAGCAATACGCGAAGAGAAAGCCAAGTTGAGAATGAAAAAATACTATGATGCCAAAGTGCGCAGCACTTCATTCAGACCAGGCGACTTCGTATACCGCGAAAACGACTCAAGCCGCGCAGAAGACACTGGAAAGCTAGGACCAAAGTGGGAAGGACCTTACGAGGTCATAGAAGCACTTGGCAATGGAGCGTACAAGTTACGCGACAAGGACGGAAATGAGCTACAGCGAACATGGAACGTCCGCAACCTTAAACGGTGCTATCTTTGAAGAAGGCTACGGCCCAACATGGACACTCTTGCGCTTTAGAAAGTGCCCTCAATAAAGATCCATGTAATTTTATTATCTAGATAAACATTTTTTCTTTTCCAAAACTTGCAAGTATTAATAAAACGTTATGGTTTCTAGCTAACTCCATAACACATTTAACTTTATTGTTTGCATCTTTTATTATCATGTTTCAATATTGTTATATTCTTGCCTACATGGCGTGCATGCACACACTAAGACCCACGATGGCAGAAAGGATGAGTAAACCTAATAAACTACTCGTTGAGTAAGAGGGTTGCAAACCCATCAACACCGGATCACGAATCCTTGTTAAACACCTTGCGCTCAAGACGTTGGCGCAAGTTCCTCACGCACCCCACGACGGATGCGCGATAGAGCACACTGTGCGCGTTTAACAACTCAGGAAATCAAGACTCTTGATTCCTTAAAAGTACAATACGACAAGTAAACTTACAACAATACATAGACGACTATGATTAAGTTGGAAAAATTCATACACGATTATGACCCTTATTTTCTAAGTACGCTTAAACACTTAAAGCTATCTTCACGCAAGGATACATAAGTCATATAAGAACTACGAGTTCAAAAAGCATAAGTATTTAGAAGTTATAGACACACTAAGTACAAAAGCAACTTTTTATTTATAGAATACGTTTCTACAAAAAGGCTTATACAAAAAGGCTAAATGCTATAGGCACGCCTTAGCTGGCTAGAGCCCCCACCAAAAGCCGCTTCCTTTGCATCCTCGAGTCGCTTCAGTAACTCGGCATCATCAAGGGAAACAGTGGCCACGCAGACAGGCACACCATCGGATCTAGGCTGATGCGCAGCGCCTATGCCGCACAGAATGGCCTTTCCTTTCTCGCCTTTCTTTCGTGCGACCCTGGAAACATGCGCATTTAGCGACCTTTGCAAAGAAATCTCTTTCTCAAGACGAAAAGGATTCAGAATGTCACGAGGCTGAGCAAAAATGGGTACCTTCAACTGCGCCACATCAGGCTTCAAGTAGAAGTCCACCTGCTGATCTGCATCATCCTGCAGATGCCTAGGAAGAGTGAGCCCCGCCATGATCACGCTGATCGGCTGGTCCTGATCACGCTCCAAGAGAGCGATGTGCGGAAGCTCAAGCTTCTTTAGCTCCTCCATGGCAGCAACAAGCTCAGCATGGGCATCCGCCTTATACCCAGGCACCTCAGCAAGCGGCACGGTCAGCAACTTGGCCTCCGCAAGCTTGTCTGCGGCCGAGGTCTCACCGTGCGCAATAGCGCAATTCACAACCTTCCCAAAGGATGCGGTGACCTCAGGATGCTCCAGCGTACACATGGCGGCCAGATGAAGACCATGACTGATCAACCACCTACGAAATAACACAAGTGTTAATAAGAAAAAGGGTCCCAAACATATACAAGATATAAAGAAGTAAAACAGCATGTACCTGCGCTCAGCCACAGACTGAACAAGATGGGGGTACAGCTCCTCATCGTACTCAATGCTGAGCTGGCGGAGCTTCTCCTCTTGCGTCTTCAGGGCAAGCTCAATGCGGCTGCGGAACTCTTCAATATTGGCAAAATGCTTGCTCCTATTCTGTTCCAAGTACTTCAGCGCCCACAAAGAGTTACGCCTCTGACGGTCTGCAAAAGCGCGCTCCCGCTCCAACTCAGCCATCACCATAACCTTATCCTCACCCATTCTTCGCGCAGACGCCTCCGCGCACTCCAGTTTAGCCTTGGAGCTTAGCTGCTCAGCTTTAGAGCTTGCTAACTCAGCCTGCACAGACGCTAATTGCGCCCGCAGTCTGGAAACTTCATCAGACTGGTACATCCTGGCTTGCGAAACCAGCTCAGACTGGCGCACAGCTATGGAGGCCAGCTCCTCCATCGCGGAGTCAAAGGGACTTAACTCCACTGCAATGTCCTTCGATGCAGACGCCTCAAGGGGACTCTCCTTGGGTGGCGCACTCTCATCAACAACACCAGCAGGCTGTTCACTGTACGAAAAATCAAGAAGCAAGATCAGCGTACGGAAAACAGTCAAGCATATACAAAATCCTAAGGGATTACTAAAAACTACTTACGTGGGGGGAGGAGTCGAGGACACGTTTTTCTCCTTCTCAGCCTCAGTTGAGGACACGTCCTTCTCCTTCTCAGTTTCAGTCGTGGACGCACCTCCACCAGACTTCTCAGCTTCCACACTGAAGACACGGAGCAACACGGTTAGAATAAAATACAACTTGACAAAAGTTTATAACTAACAATTCAGATACTTACTCCATCTGCACCTCAGTAAAAGATGGGCCTTCCCCAGCCTCAGTTCGCGGCCTCTTGGAAGGCCCTTTACCATAACCACCAGACGCTCTCTTCCGCGTCAGTGGGGAGCCCTCCTCCATATCACTATCAGAATCCTCTAAATGGATCAAGGGGGGAGGAGGCTGCGCAGTGTCAGGACCCTGCTGCACAGGAGGAGCCACAGACTGAACTGGCTCAGCTACCACCACATGAGGGGAGCCTTCGGGATCTGGGATAACCAAATCCACGACGCGCCCTGCCGTCGCCTGCAGAATAGTCTGCTCACCGTCCCCCAGAGGACGCACTCCCACCGCCACAGCACGCGGATTCTCCAGCCTCACAACAGCGAACAGATCCATCTCTGCGCATCAAGTAAACAGAGAGAGGCAAGTTACATAAAGTATGGAAAAAGAAGAAGCGCTTACACTAATAACGACAGTAAGGCGACAGAAGGAGCACCCACCCGTGCCATCCGCATTCAAGAATGTGGGGACCTCCGTCTCATGCTCGAAGTAGTTGCGACTGATGCCCATATGCACCAGGAATGCCTCCGGATATGGCTTGATGGGAATACGGTTCTCATCAATGATCGCCGCATGATCCGCGTTATACCACGTCTCAGGGGGGCGCTCATCCTTGGGCAGATCGGCACGGGTGTAAAATGGAAAATGGTCAGGGAAGACGGCTTCATCAACCCAAAAGAATTTTTCCCTCCAATCCTTGAGCTTATCTACCTTCTGCACGTAACACTGTAACTTTCCAACGCGCTTTGAGAAGGTAACCCACCCATTTGACCACGTTGCGTGATAAAACGCGCGAAATAAGTGGAGGGTTGGGTGAATCGCCAACAAGCGACAGTTCACCTCAAAGTTAGCAATCTTCCCAGCACCAATACAATGCAACTGGGAGATGTGGAGATTGTAATAATTGAGTATGTCACTCAGTAACACGGAGATGGGGACGCGCTGATTCGCCCACTCGAAAAAGCGCGTATATAACCCCACCTTCCCAGCAGGGAAATCCGCGATGGTGTCATTTGGGCCTGGTACCTCAGGGCGCAGGCCCATAGGGATAAAATAATCCGAGGTGAACTGAATCAGTTCATCCTCGGTTATGTTAGAATGAAAATCATGAAGTTGCGCTACCATATTGTGACTCAGATTATGTGCGCACGCGCAATTACCTTTGAATTATCTTTTTTTTGGAAGAAGATTTGAAGATGTGAAAATGGTGGAAGTGTGATTTTTAACTGTGGATGTCACAGTGAATAAGCGGCGGTAGTTTATATACTTTTCCTATCCACCACAGATGATCGCCACGTGTACCCCACTAGCTCAAATCGTGTGGCTAGGATAAATGACGGGACAAGGCAAGTGGGCAACCTCTCCACTTCCCAAGGTACCCCAATTGCACTTTTTTGGACTAGATACATTCCACGTGGATTTTAGGCGGTATATTTTTGAAAGCTTCCCGCGTACGCGTGAGGAATTATTTCGACAAGACCTTAGTCTAGCATCCGCAGGTCTTACCCTGCGCACACTAGACTGGGGGGACATGATGACGTATAGTCTATACCCGGGTCACGAACCCGGTTAGTGAACAACACTAACAATTAAGCCCACCACGTATGGGCCGCAACTGGACTACCAGTTATGCGGCTTGGGTCGACAAGGCCCAAGCCCAAAGTTATTTCCGGATAATATATAGAATATCTTCTAAATAAAGAAGATATATACTATATACCCGATGTCGGCTAACACGCCGAAGAGTAGGGAACACGAAACCCACTAGGGTTTCATGCATATATAAAGGGCACCCAAGCCCTCGGTAAAGGTACGATCTTCAATAAACCCTAACCATAAACTAAACCCTACATTCGATTACTTACTCTCACGCCGGAGGATAATCGGGGGAGACAATCCCTCGATAAGCCTAACGGTGTTTGTCCTTTTTCTTAGTGCGCAGGTCTCATCAAGCATTAAGATTCGAATTGGTACGAGAATAGAAGCCCTATCAAGGAACGCCCAACTTTTGTATCAACATCACTGGGAATGAAGTTGCAACGGGGTTGGTTGGTTTGTTTGTTTGTTTACAAAGGCGCCATATGATTCCAGTGTTTATTTGTTTTTGCGTTCGCCAAACAAAGATTCAAGAAGTAAGTAGAATTGGGTCGGTTGTTCACTTATTTGGGCCTGAACCGGGCTTTATATTTGCATTTATATTTTAGGCCCATTCTTAAGCCCACACCTGTGTAGAGTGGATCGTTCAATGCCTGCGGCAAATACCCATTTTTGACATATTGGTCCTAGTATCATAGGCGACCGAACGGCCGCCCCCTAATTACTAGACCGACCTCCTATAATAATTCCATAAACACCTAGCGAAGATATTCCAGAAATACAGAAATTCCACGGTAGAACTACACTCTTAATGAGATAAATGTGGGCTCAAAACCTTTACAATTTCTTAATTGTTGGACTTATTAAAACTACACTCTCTCCAATAAATGGCTAACTAAAATATTTATAAGTAACCACATAATTTAGTAAACACAGTTTTTGTACATCTTTCCTTTCAGATTCCTTTCAAGCAAGAGTTTTTTTTTTTTTTTTTTTTTTTTTTTTAATATTTCATGACAAGAGATTAATAAACTAAACTAGTATGATGCTATGAAATAGAACGTACCAAAAGCCATACAAGAACGACCTTAAAACAATTACGTTCATCAAATGATTGTCACATACTACAAAATGACACAAATCGATACTTTCAACAAAGACCCTACAACCATAATGATACTAGTAAACACAAAAGAGAAAATGTATATCAAGAGGAAAAACCCAGCCGTATTCCTCTTGAGCAAAAACCTAGCTGTATTTGAGGAGAATTTGAGGAAAAACCCTCTTGAGCAGAAAATGTATATAAAGAGGAAAAACCCATCTATTTAAGGAGAACTTGAGGAAAAACCCAGCTGTATTCCTCTTGATTCCCAAACCTCTCGATTAGTGTATGGGATACTGATGGTGAGTTTCTCTTAATCAAAGCAGCTTTTCACCTTCCAAAATGGCTCAACCCCGAGACAAGCACCAAACGTATCTTGTGTTTCTACATATGGCACCACAAACCCTTCACGATCTCGCCCTCCACCCAAACACCCTGTGCAGGTCGGTCTAGTAATTAGGGGCAGTCATTCGGTCTCGCCCCCAAAATGGCTCACCTTCCAAAATGGATCGTTGTGTTTCTAAATATGGCAGCACGAACCCTTCACGATCTCGCCCTCCACTCAAACACCCTGTGCCTTTTGCCCTTCTTCTTCAAATCAAATTCCCCACCTTTATGGAAAGCTCAGGTATGGAGACAATCTTGAAGACGAATGGTTCGTTGTGTTTCTACTCTTTGAAATCTCACGCAGATTCCCAAACCTCTCAATTAGTGTATGGGATACTGATGGTGAGTTTCTCTTAATCGAACCTGCTTTTCACCTTCCAAAATGGCTCAACCCCGAGACAAGCACATCCCTCTTGAGCAGAAAATGTATATCAAGAGGAAAAACCAAGCTATTTGAGGAGAATTTGAGGAAAAACCCAGCTGTATTCCTCTTGATATACATTTTCTCTTTTGTGTTTACTAGTATCACTATGGTTGTATGGTCCTTGTTGAAAGTATCGATTTGTGTCATTTTGTAGTCTGGGACAATCATTTGATGAATGTAATTGTTTTAGGGTCGTTGTTGTATGGCTTTTGTTACGTTCCATTTCGTAGCATCATACTAGTTTAGTTTATTAATCTCTTGTCATGAAATGTTTTTTTAAAAAAAAAAAAAAAAAAAAAAAAAAAAACTCTTGCTTGAAAGGAATCTGAAAGGAAAGATGTACAAAAACTGTGTTTACTAAATTAAGTGGTTACTTATAAATGTGTTAGTTAGCCAATTATTGGAGAGAGCGTAGTTTTAATAAGTCCAACAATTTAAAAATTGTAAAGGTTTTGAGCCAACATTTATCTCATTAAGAATGTAGTTCGACCGTGGAATTTCTTTGTTTCTGTATTTCTTGAATATCTTCGCTAGGTGTTAATGGAATTATTATAGCAGGTTGGTCTAGTAATTAGGGGGCGGCCATTCGGTCGCCTATGATACTAGGACCAATATGTCAAAAATGGGTTTTTGCCGCAGGTGTTGAACGATCAACTCTACACAGGTGTGGGCTTAAGAATGGGCCTAAAATATAAATGCAAATATAAAGCCTGGTCCATGCCCAAATACGTGAACAACCAACCCAATTCTACTTCTTGAATCTTTGTCTGGCGAACACAAACAAATAAACACCAGAATCATCTGGCGCCTTTGTAAACAAACCAACCCCGTTGCAACTTCATTCCCAGTGACACTGTAAGTAACATAATGTTTCTATTTATAATAATTACGATTATGATTCTGTGCTTTCAGCTGGTTTAGATATTCGATATTTAAGGTTTAAAATTTAAGGTTAATTTGGTGCTTTTGGTCTTGGAGGGGTGAAGGCAAGGTCTAAAAAGTGAAAGAACTAGTTAGGTAACTCTAATTTAAGTAACCCCTAAGGAACTAGTTAGGTAACTCTAATTAGGCATGATCTTGGAGGGGTTAGGCATGGTTTAATAAACTGTCTGAAGAGTACGTAACTTTGTATCGGAGTGTCTATATCACTTCACTGCTCTAATTTAAGTAACCCATAAGGAACGAGTTACATGTCATGCTGCTTAGCTAATTATTTATTTTATTGTTGGTTGTTTTATGTGGTTTGGTTTTAGATTTTTAGTTCGTGAATTAAACATACGCAAATTATATTTTGTGCCTTTAGTTGGTTTAGAGAGAGTAATGCCATCATCATGAATTTCCATTATCATACTCATATGTATTAAGAACCGTTTTCTTTCACGCATTGAAACTGTCTAGTATTGCTAGTGAGTAGTGACATACATAATTCGGGAATAACCCCCCCCCCCTTTTTTTTTCACGTATCTAATATTTGGCTTTGGTTCTGTTGTACTTATACATAATTCACTACCCTTTTTGAATGACGAAATGGGAATTGTAGATTGCGTTTGGTTATAGGATGTGTTTCAAATATACAATTTAAACCCAAATAACGGGAATCCTCCATGCCCGTTGTAAGAGTCGGTTTAGATACGGACTCCCTGTACATTAAAACCTCACTTCGTCTCACACTTCGCTTCCTGCTTTGTTTTTTGTAAAATATACAATCATCTTGGGGTTATGTGTTTCTTAGTCCGCCATTTTTTTTTGTTCAAGGTTGTTTTATTAGGCTAGAGGTTATTTGAATCTGCAATTAAATTAATACATCACATTCGTTAGAAATTAAGATGGCCTAGTGGTTAGGCACTTTGATGTCCTCACTGGTACACATTTGGGGACGGCTAGGGAAAGGGTCGGAAACAGTCACGGGGATACCTCCGGTAGGCCATATACATCTGAGTCAAACACTCACCCTCCCATGTAACCATGTAACCTCAACAGTGTTGACCTCTTAATGTTATTATAAGTCAAAGATCAGAGCATTATTATGTATTTAGTTTAAAGTTTATGTAACAGTACATTAGTCTAAAGTTTATGGGTCGAATGTTAAAGTCTGCTATGGGTCCAAATATGTTAACCCAAACAGGCCCATATGCAGGCAGTTAGGGCAGTTAATTAGCAGTTATTTTGTTGACGGTTATCATCCTAAAAGTTACAACGTTTGGATGAAACATTAACTGTCATTAGTGTCGTTTAGAAAACTATATATAGGAGTCAAATGTAATGTAATTAGTGTGTCTTTTTTCAATGTAAGCGTTTTGTTTGCATGGGTATTAATAGAATCACTTTCTTGTTTCAATCTTTAGTTCATTTGAATCTGTAAACATGAATATCGAATTCTCTACAAATCAGATTCTACAGTGGCATCAGAGCCCAAGGTTAAAGATCCTGGAAGAACATAAAGGAACCTGTGAAAGAAAGAAAGAAAGATTGCAAGGATTTGATTCGACTTTGATCATAGCGATCAAAGGACGCTGGTACTTTTCGTTTCCAGAAACAAGGAGACGAAGAACATGGAAGGAGAAGACACCAAGACTATTTTGGTTTCGATTGGAACCAAGAATAGGAGACGCAAGGGAGATAGTGCACGTGTAAACATTGACACCAAATGAGATTGGTGGGATAAAACTTTGTTGGTGACAACAAAGGGAAGGAAGCACGCGGAGTGATCTAAATAAATTTGTTAAGTTTGCATAAGATAGTTGAAAGCCTTGGAGGCTACGTATCAGTCACTTTGGGTGACAAATGGAAGAACATTGCACATATGCAAGGACTAACAACTGAGGAAGGAGACACAATCAAAGGGTGTTTTCAAAAGTTTATAGACTTGGTCATGGTGTACCATGACACTGCTTGTTGAGGTCCTGCGGATCTTGGATCAATCGTGATGAACACATGTTTGAGTATGCACAACAAATCGATGTGCAGTGACCCTTTTGTATAACAACAGAGGGTGGGTTATGTTTCTAATAAACACACTGATATATTATTAATATTCCACACTATAAAACGTTTACAATTGATATGTATATATACTATGTCAATCGGTGTCATTGAACCGATGTGACTCTTCTAAGGGTTATCTATGAAACGATACATCCCTTCCTACATTACAGGAAAATAACTATATTACAGTTACTAACTATCTTTATAACACTATTGGTCCTTCATGTTTCAAGACTTATGATTCTTGATTAATTTCGATTCCAACATTCACTCCCCTAATCAAGACATCATAATCTTCATCATAATCTTTACTCTGTTCTTGTTCATCCTAATTGCAGTCCCGTTCCTTCTTCTTTGTCATTCATATTCTGATCGCCCTATTTACTTGTCCGGTCTTTCATGTTCACTTGCCTTTTGTTGTTCCATGGATCATCGTCCTTGTTCATATTATCTTCATGTGATCCATCCTACCAAACCTGTCCATTACTTGTTCTTGTGTTCCATCCCTAACTGCTCCATATTGCAAGCCCTGTGGGTCTCTATCTTCTGCAGTCCAACTGCTTCTTCCCACTTCTTCTTTTTGGCTTCTCTTCTTGCAGTGTCATGGTAACCATTATCAAGTCTATGAACCGTGTCTTGTTCCCGCCATATGCGTAAGACATCTTTCTTTTGGAACGTACTGTCTTGCAAATAACATGACCTTCTTTATGTTCTTCATACTTCTTGCGTTTCTACCCAAAACTGGGTCGTCTTCATAATTTTTCTTCATGCCCTGTTTTCTAGGTTTTTCTTGTTCTTCATAGGCGCGATACTTCCTGGACTTGCAATGATCGATCCACGTTAACCTTGTCTCTCTGATACCATGTTGAGGTCCTGCGGATCTTGGATCAATCGTGATGAACACATGTTTGAGTATGCACAACAAATCGATGTGCAGTGACCCTTTTGTATAACAACAGAGGGTGGGTTATGTTTCTAATAAACACACTGATATATTATTAATATTCCACACTATAAAACGTTTACAATTGATATGTATATATACTATGTCAATCGGTGTCATTGAACCGATGTGACTCTTCTAAGGGTTATCTATGAAACGATACATCCCTTCCTACATTACAGGAAAATAACTATATTACAGTTACTAACTATCTTTATAACACTATTGGTCCTTCATGTTTCAAGACTTATGATTCTTGATTAATTTCGATTCCAACACTGCTCAAATCCAATGGACAACAGAGAAGCCAGAATTTGAAAGGGGTGAAAGCAGTTGGACTGCAGAACAAAGGAACCCAGGAGGCTTGGAAGGATTGACAGTTAGGGATGGACATGCACGACAAGAGATGAACCGGCTTGGTGTTAGGTTTGAAGAAATAAAACAAGAAGAAGCAAGCAATGAAGAAATGGAAGATGCAAGCAGTGTGGACAGCAATGATTTTCACATCATTGTTTGAAGAACCAGGATGAAGATCACTCAAGAAAGGATTTTGACTTTAATAAATTAGGGGGGAAATGTTGACCTCTTAATGTTATTATAAGTCAAAGATCAGAGCATTATTATGTATTTAGTTTAAAGTTTATGTAACAGTACATTAGTCTAAAGTTTATGGGTCGAATGTTAAAGTCTGCTATGGGTCCAAATATGTTAACCCAAACAGGCCCATATGCAGGCAGTTAGGGCAGTTAATTAGCAGTTATTTTGTTGACGGTTATCATCCTAAAAGTTACAACGTTTGGATGAAACATTAACTGTCATTAGTGTCGTTTAGAAAACTATATATAGGAGTCAAATGTAATGTAATTAGTGTGTCTTTTTTCAATGTAAACGTTTTGTTTGCATGGGTATTAATAGAATCACTTTCTTGTTTCAATCTTTAGTTCATTTGAATCTGTAAACATGAATATCGAATTCTCTACAAATCAGATTCTACAAACAGGGAATACATTATCTGTTTATTCTTTAAAAATTAAAATTTTGGTTTAAACCCTTTTCTTCATATCAGAACTAAAATATAGTATTATCTAATATCTAGTGTTGATTCAATAAACAACTGCAATGGATTGTTACATAGCTGTTTGTGATTGAGACTTCTAAGTTCTAATAAAGAACCTCAAGTGCGTAGCTACTTGTACCATATCTGAGGACCACTATGTCTAATGAAGATAATTCGTATTTTATAAGTAATACTTTAAAGACTTTGGATAGTATTCATTCAACGGTTTCAACCTTGAGTATGTTTAGATGAGTTGATATATTTGCAAGAGCTTTTGTGAGGCTGGAAGTTTTATGATAGCTGTAAATGCTTGCTGTAACTTGCTACTATAATATTGATTTAACTTTCATGTTCTCTCACACAATAAATTGTTATAGCTTGTGTAAGCTATTTGCTTAAGGTGACTTGATCAATCTTTTATCTATAAAAAAACCCATATTTAGTGTTATTTGAGTTTGCTCAACATTTTCAGCTGTTTTCTCCTTAGAATTTAATTAATAGCTCTAAATGAAGCGGATATCGTGTTGGAATGTTTTTGTTTGCTGATTCTAAATGCTAATGCTGATATTTCCTAAGTTGCTGCTAAATTACATATTAGCAAGAGACTTTAGATGTTATCTAGATCAATTACATTGGAGTCTTAGCAAGAACGATTGTACTTAGATGATGAGATCTTTACTGCATTCCCATTCCGAAAATACATCAGTCTTTGAAGTGACACCCCAACCCACTTTGAAGTGACACCCCAACCCACTGTTTAATTGATAAATAAAAATATTGGAGACGAGGCATGCTCAAAGAATGTTCTAGGGGAAATGAGTATGTGTGCTTAAATTGGCATGCATTGAGTTCCATGTTAGCATTAATGTAGGCTACTAATTTAATTAGTGGTTCTTTTCATTTACCATCATGGAGCGGTTTCCACTATTCTGTGTTAGTTATTATTTTCTTTGCATTTAAGCATTAAAATGAAAAGGAAAACATAGATGATTACAAGCAAATTTGGTGTTGCTCTCACCCTAAGCAGAAGTGTAGAACATTTATCTCTTCTTTTATTTGAGCTTTGATTGGGACCTATTAATAAACCATACAAACAGTTCTAGGTAGTCGTACTCATTCTCATTTCAGCGCAATCAAACCGATACCCATTGATCTTGACTCTAAACCAAACACACCACTTTTGTATCTATCTATTTTCTAAAATCTTGCATTGATTTTGTTTTTACATTTGCAGAGATATCACTGCTGACAGAGCCTTGGCTCTTTTAAATTAACTGGAATGTGATACTGCAAGAGAATGGCTAAAGCCGACGTGTCATCCATCTTTTCCCAGAAGAACACAAGACTCGCTGAGGACACTGTCTTCTATTCCATATTTCCCGACTCTTCTCTTTCACCGGACATTAAGTCCCAAAACCCTATAACAATTCCTCTTATATCCTCACAACTTCAGTCTCTCCACCTTGAAATCCTCCACTCGCTCTCATCCTACACCACTAACTTAGAGCTGGCAATTTCTGACCTGTTAACACGACACGACACGACCTGTTCTTAACAGGTTTCGTGTCAGGTCTTAACAGGTTTCGTGTCTTAACAGGTCCGGACCTGTTAAGACACGTTAAGAGACCTGTTATAAGGTTATATATATATGTTCAAAAATAAACCCTATCCTCTTTCCATATCTTTTTATCTCAGTCTCAGCCTCCATAACTCCATTCCTCCAATCCAACTTTAATCGATCCACAATCCGATCTCAACATGGAAATTTTTTAAATGATCGATCCACAATCCTAGATTAAATCCCTTTCCCTGTTTCTTAATCGATCCACCATTAATCTATCGATCCACCATTAATCTATTAACAGGTAATCTATTGATCTCTTTCACTTTGCATCTATTGATCGATTTATAGTTGGATTTATGTATTAGCTGGATTTATGTAATCAAGTTTATATGTAATCGATTTATATGTTATTTTTTGAAACATTTGTCAGCAAAATGTTCAGTTTAACTTTATAATTACAAAAGAGAATAATCTAGCTGACTCAAATCAACTTACTAAGTTGAGGTAGGAATGTCCTTTTGAAATAGTTTACGAATTCATCTCGTTGTTGCGTTTTCAAGTTGCAAATAGTCAACTTTCAATCAGTGTTCGGATGGATGCAGCGTATGTAAAATTATTTGCTTCTTCTAAGGCGAAATTATTACTATAGTTTTTAGTAATCAGTTTGAGACATTTTGTCAGTTTACAACTTAAAATGTGATATAATTGGGTGAACATAAAATGTGATATAATTGGAGGAATGGAGGCTGAGAATCTCAGGTTATGTATATGGTTATATACCAAATAACATCGAATTTATATCACTTGTTTCTTCTATATTGTAGATGGATCCTGAGTGTATTGAAATTCACCCGGAAAAAAATAGCTCAAAGAATGTTGATATGCAATCTGATGAGGTCCAATCTGTGGATATGGAAGGAGGAGTGAAGAGAAAAGGGAAGGACCGATTTGCCGTATGGAATTACTTTGAAAAAGATAAGAACGCAAGAAAAGGTGCCAAAAAAGTGCAATGTAAGTGCAACAAGTGTAATACTGTTTTCACATATGATAGTAGTCAAGGTACGGGTAATCTATTGCGACACATAGATAGATGTTTTGGTAAAGGTTGTCATGATGTTGGTCAAATGCTATTTAATAGTGACATGGCACTACGGTCATCTAGATTTAATCAAAATACTTTTCATTTGCTTGTGGGTGCTACTGTTAGGCATGAACTGCCTTTGTCGTTTGTTGATTATAAGGGTGTTAGAGATTTAATTACGTACTTGCAACCTGATGCAAACGTCATTACTAGGAATACTGTAAAATCTAAAATCTGATTTGTTGAAAATGTTTAAGAAAGAGAAGGAAAAAATTAGAACAATGCTTATGGAATCATCAGGGATGTTATGTTTAACTTTAAACTTATGGTCTTCTATTACTACCGATGGTTATTTAGCAATTACTGTGCATTTTATTGACAAAGATTGGGTTTTGCAAAAGAGAGTCTTATCATTTTCTTTCATGCCACCACCTCATTTGGGCATTGCTTTAAGTGCAAAAGTGTTTTCAATTTTAGAAGAGTGGGGCATAGAAAAGAAGATATTTTGTGTGACTTTAGATGATGCATCTTCTAATGACCGTTTTGTTGATCTATTAAGGGAGCAATTAGGTACAAAGTCGCCACTTATTTCTAGTGGTATGTTTTTTCATATGAGATGTTGTGCACATATTTTAAACTTGATTGTGCAAGAAGGGCTCAAGGAAATTGATCAAGCTATTTGCAAGGTTAGAGAGAGTGTCAAGTATGTTAAAGGATCGCATTCACAAGTAAGGAAACAAAAGTTCTTAGATTGTGTTAAGTTGAAAGGTTTAAGTTCGAAAAGGGGGTTAAGGCAAGACGTTCCTACTAGGTGGAATTCTGCTTTTATAATGCTTGATAGTGCCATTTATTACCGAAAGACGTTTGAAAATTTAGAATTAGATGATTCTAATTATAAGAGTCCAAGTGCTTTAGAGTGGGACACCATTGAAAGGATTTGTGTTTTCCTTGGAGTTTTTTATGATGTGACTAATGTTTTCTCGGGTACCAAATATCCTACTGCAAACTTGTACTATCCCAACGTGTTTATGGCTTATTTAACTTTGCATGATAGTATGAGTTTGGGAGATGAGTATATGAAGGATATGGCAACATCTATGATGGAGAAATTTCAAAAGTACTGGTCTGATTTTAATCTCACTCTATCCATAGTCGTGGTATTCGATCCAAGATACAAATTGCATTTTATTGAATGGCGTTATAAAAAAGTTTATGGAGAGAGCAACTACCAATTTTGTATAGTTGATGAGTTATTGGATTCCACTTTTCAAGAATATGTCATGTTAAATGTGGATAATGGTTCCTCTACAACCTCAAACCCCGCAAGTAATTCAAATGCTAGCAAAGTTGTTGAAAAAACAAGCGATGATGCAAGACGTTTCTATGGAGTTA
Organism: Artemisia tridentata subsp. tridentata; assembly: GCA_021014915.2. NCBI lineage: Eukaryota > Viridiplantae > Streptophyta > Magnoliopsida > Asterales > Asteraceae > Artemisia > Artemisia tridentata. Next base: position 374,892,543 of record CP139503.1, read on the forward strand.
AATCAAAACTTTTGGTAATTTATTTGTGTGTTATATATATTTATATATTGTCTTTGAATAATGATTGAATTACAACTTTTTAACTATTGTTTTATAGGATTTTGATGATTTTGAAAGCACAGAGTTTGTAACTAACAAGAAGTCGGAATTGGAATTGTATTTGGAGGAGCCAAGAATGGAAAGGACAATGGAACTAGATGTGTTGGCTTTTTGGAGAGCCAATCAGTTTAGATATCCCATACTTGCGAGGATGGCTCGAGATTTTTTGACCATTCCAATATCTACCGTCGCATCAGAGTCTACATTTAGTGCCAGCGGAAGAGTACTTGATCAACATCGAAGTTCACTTAGTAAAGATATTGTCGAGGCTCTTATTTTTTTGGGTAAAAGGGTAAAAGCACCCTGGTAAATAGATTATCCAAAAAAACGTTCAAGTACAAATGGAATATGGCTTAAATACCATATTAACCTCAAGCTAAAAAGCTTGATAACCACCTAACACTAGTGCTTAAGACATGCCAAAAGCACTTACAAAACTAGAAACAAAATGCATCTAGAAAAAGAGCTAACAACAGCTAGCCAGCAGAAAACGTAGTCGATGAACTTGCCCCCATATACTGTTGAGGCTCTTATATGCACAAAAGATTGGTTATATGCAGATTCAAATGATATTGATCTTGATCAGCTCACTGAAGATATAATGTCGCTTGATGTTAATGCTGAATCGGATGCTTCAAACTCAGTCAACGTTTCCGACCCACTTAAGGTAATCATTCTGATCTGATCTTGATATAATGTTAGTGCTGATCTGATCTGATCTTAAGATATAATGTCGCTTGATGTAATACATTCTGATCTTGAACATTTAAATTGGGACGAAACTTTAACATTTTTATAAGAGCAAATAAAGAGTCTGATACTATTGTGTGTGAACATTCTGATCTTGAAGCAGTCTGATACCATGTCAAAAATCTGATCTGAATGACAATATGTCAAAAATACTAGATTCATGCAAAGTAATCCACAATTTTAATGGCATGAAATGCAAGATTGCATCCCATTATTGTTTCTGGATTTTATCATATTATTATTGCTTATGTAAAACTGATACCTCTGAAAAGCAAGCCACTAGCTAAAGAGCAGTGAGCCCAGTAACCATTTTCATCTCAGTGATTTATTGCCTTTCCAGATTTTCTTTGACTAGTTATACTGGTTGTTGAGTGGGTTAAATTAGATCTAGTCCTACATGTTAGAAAAAGAACTTAGAACAGTAGTGGCTAGATGTAAACTTGCAATATACTTGTCTGGTGAAGAAAAATTGGTGGTCGGATTGTAACTATGGTTTCCAATATTTGATCATGTAATGCATTGTGAACATTCTGATCTTGAAGCAGTCTAATACTATTGTGTGTGTTCTTGTAGGTGTAACCGTGGGTTCGTGGCCTCCAAGTTGCTTTCAGACACAAATGCATGAAGTGAATCAAGAAATGCGTAAAGGTGGAATGAATGAAATGGCTGAAATTCGAGCAAAGGTGGAAAATTTGGAAAAAGAGTTGAAAAAAACATTAGAATTGTTTACTTTTGTTTCGTTATGTATTAGTTATAAGGATTTATTAAGGACTTTTTGTTTCGTTATGTATTAGTTAAAAATATTATTAGGAACTCTCGTTAAATTGTTTACTCGTTTTGTTTCGTTATGTATTTTTGTTAATAGGTCCCTTAACAGGTTCCTTATCGTGTAACATGTTAATTTTCGTGTCGTGTTCGTGTTCGAAAAAAGTGACGATTTGTTATCGTGTCGTGTTCGTGTTCAGGTCATTCATGTTCGTGTCTTATCGTGTTCGTGTCTTATCGTGTCGTGTCAGACACGACACGATATGCCAGCTCTACACTAACTACATATGGCAGCACGAACCCTTCACGATCACGCTCTCCACCCAAACACCCTGTGCCTTTTGCCCTTCTTCTTCAAATCAAATTCCTCTTATATTACTAGTACAATATCATTGGTGCCTGTATGACTATGCTCGAATCATATGTTAATGCCTATTTACAAATCTAGAAAAGAAAACACATAATCCCAAATAAATGATGGTCGTAAGCTTAATAGCTTCCTACCTACCATGATTTTATGAAACTTCCTACCGACCATGATTTTCATGAAAGTGTTGCAAAACAAGGGCTACAAGGCCGAGTAATCGTCGATTACTCGCTACAAGGTAAATGACAGATAAATTGCCGACTACTCACAACAAGGTCAAAACCCAAATCATATAAGGTCAAAACTCGGTCAAAATCTAGGTATAACTCAGCCAAAACTCGGTTTGAAGTATTTTAACAATTTTGCTACCAAATTGGAAATTTATATATAAAAATTCCAATCTGCATAATCCTCGATTACTCCCCGCTTAGGCAGTTTACAAGCTACAAGGTAGTCAACCGCACAACTAGCGCATAGCATTTTTTGCAACCATCAAATTCAAATGTAACAAATCTAATTTGAAAAACTTTCACACAAATATTTGCGATTATTACTTTTCAGCCTAACTTTGCACTATGTACTTTCTTCCAATAACATCATAAAACATATACTTATGTAGCACGAGAGCAAATTTGTGCCCTAACCACCTACAAACACATTTTTGACATAATAAAACAGATCATGGATTCCTATGTGCCTATCTATAAATACTGAATTTCAAGGTATACAATCCTCATCCTCACATGTAAATAAATAAAAAAAAAAAAAAAAAAAAAAAAAAAAAAAAAAAAAAGAAGAAGAAGAAGAAGAAGAAGCATGATTTCATTACTACCTATTTATAGAGCCTGAATTCAAAGTCTATCCTCACATACCAAAATGGCCTAATTTCACACCACGAGTTAGTTCGAAGCCACATAACCACAAACACAAAGTTTAACCTAAATTTGTTAACTAGCAAATATGTAATAGTAGCTACATATGAAATTAATAGGCAGACGTCTCAAAAGTTAACATCTTAACAATTAAAACATCTGTCAAACAGCAAAATTCATAAACGAAACTGCATACTGTACATCATTCCATTTTTATGTACTATAAGTTGACTATATAACAAAAGCTACATCATAAAACAGCTATCAAATATCGACGGACCGAAAAAGCACGATATATTGACAATATTGAATTAACAAATCGTTATTTTATCAACACCTATATATAAATCCTGAATCTCAAAGTCCATATCCTTACACACAAAAAAAGCCGTAAATGCTAACCAAAAGCTAAATCATATAACAGCTATCGATACGATACCGTATACTTAAAACAAAAAGAGCCTAATCTTATATCAAAAGTTAAATAGATATATTTAATCGATAAAATTTAACCTGATTAAATGAAAATTAACATCTATAAACACAAAAGGTCATCACCCGCTTCTTCATAATCACTATCTTCAGAGTCATCTGTGATCAATTAATGTTTTGGTCACACCACGCGGTAGAAACAAATAAGTTAGATAAAATTCCATAAAATCGCTATCTCTATTCAGGTAACAATATGACTAGCAAGTAGTAACAATGATTCATATGAATAAAAACTAGCCCAAATCCATGCCAGAGGAAAAGTCTTCATCAACATCATCATAATCTCCATCAGCATGTGCCCCATTTGGAGGTTTCCTTACCGACTCAATTTCTTTCATAAATCGCTCCACATCGAAGTCCACGTCATTTAAATTTCTGAAAGAGAGGATAAAAGCGAAATCAGTTTTTGTAGAAAATCACAGATACGCGGTGCATTTAATTAATAGAAGGAAAGACTTGCCTGTCTCCAGGAACTTCTGCTCCTTCAAAGCTTGACATCTTCTGAACAAAATCTTGCATTGATTTTGCTATGTCACCAAGATCATAATCATTTATATTTGAGGAAGACGAGGGACCCACATCCTCATGATCTTTTGGCTTTTTATTCTTTTTATGATTCATGTTGTAATCTTCCATCTCTTGTTGTCTCTCAAGAAGAGCAGCACTTAATTCATCCTCACCATTGTACATCCACGAATCATCATGTGATGGAGGGAGTTCTTGACCCTTAAATTCATCTGCTGAACCGGGATTAGAAAGGATATCATCTATGCGCCTAACCGGAGCACTCATTATTTCACTGCAATAACAATATAATTACAAGCATCAGCAACAAAAATAATGACAAAACAGCAAAAAATTATAAATAAATGATAAAACCATCTGTTTTTAATTATACCTTTCTCTAGAATGTAAGGAACTTTTTGGGTAATAATCTTGTGCATTTTCGATTAATCTTTTATACTCTTTTGACCCAGGAAGCAACCCTTCAAAGTAGCCACTCCTCTCTAAACTCTCTCTATACACCTCCCACGTGCTTCCTTTCCCTTCCAACCCTTCTTGTTTTCTCGTTTGATAAATCATTTCAAACCCGCATGCTATCTTCATCCCCAACTCTGCTACAGCATAATCACTGTCACTCCTTGGTGGCATCGGATAACACTTTGGGGCCTGAAATGTCTGTTGCATCAACTGTGCATACATTGCACGCGACATTATCACCGACACTTCAACTATCTCGTCACCACTTTTATTAGGCAAAAACCGTTCCATCTTCGCCGCGTACTTCATTGAATCTATGTCTCTGTCATAAAACCCTTCCACAGCTAGTGAGATTAAACATGGTTCATTCTTCAAGATTTGTGCCACTAATACCGGAACCCTAACCCTAACTCTATGCATATTCTTAACTGCCCTATTGGGATAGTCCCCAATTCGATTCTTTATGGCTAATTGAACTGAACTTGAAGCCTTGGTTTTCTCCTCATGTGTCGATACATATGAAAGTGCATCGTATAAGGTAGGAACTGTAGGGAATTGATAGGTTGGAACAATATGTAAGTTGCCACCACGGATAAAGATACGGTTGGTGCTTGTCTCGGGGTTGAGCCATTTTGGAAGGTGAAAAGCAGCTTCGATTAAGAGAAACTCACCATCAGTATCCCATACACTAATTGAGAGGTTTGGGAATCTGCGTGAGATTTCAAAGAGTAGAAACACAACGAACCATTCGTCTTCAAGATTGTCTCCATACCTGAGCTTTCCATGAAGGTGGGGAATTTGATTTGAAGAAGAAGGGCAAAAGGCACAGGGTGTTTGGGTGGAGGGCGAGATCGTGAAGGGTTCGTGCTGCCATATGTAGTTAGTGGTGTAGGATGAGAGCGAGTGGAGGATTTCAATGTGGAGAGACTGAAGTTGTGAGGATATAAGAGGAATTGTCATAGGATTTTGGGACTTAATGTCCGGTGAAAGAGAAGAGTCGGGAAATATGGAATAGAAGACAGTGTCCTCAGCGAGTCTTGTGTTCTTCTGGGAAAAGATGGATGACACGTCGGCTTCGGCCATTGTCTTGCAGTATCAGATTCTAGCTAATTTAATAGAGGCAAGGCTCTGTCAGCAGTGGTCCTGGGATATTTTATATACCTAGGGCACTGCAATACAAGCCAACATGGAAGCTGCCGACGTACATCATTTCAGACCTATTCTTATACATGGCATAGCATACCGTGTATCAGGCTTTCACTGTATTAAAACAGAAAACTGGCAACAAACTCTTCATAACAAAACCTCACTCTCATTTACCAGACTCACAAAATTGGATCCTATACCATCTGAATCATTCCCAAACCACTATTTCAACTTTGTATCCTACAATCAGTTTCCTAACCAAATATTTGACCCACGCGACAAAGGAAAAAAAGAATATCCAGTTCTTACAGGTACCAACAAACAAATTTAAATACCTTTACTTACCATAATAACAAAAATATGTATATCTATAACTATGTTTAAATGTGCAAATTATATTGGATGTTACATTACATCCGGAGAACCACGAGACAATGGAAATCCTAACAGAACTCAATCAAGAATGCGAAAAGTGAAAATACAAAATTTGAAGTAAGTCATTTTTCTAAAAAAATTAAAAAAAATTACGTGTACAATAGATTAAATGCATGACATATATTTGAAATTATTTACATTAACAATCGAAATTCCATTGAATTGACATTATGGGATGAGCTCGCCGATAGATTTGAAAAAGAAGCTATTGAGGCACTTGAAAGGCCAATCATAATAGCCATGAGTTCATGTAGAGTTTCAAAATATCAAAACAAAGGTACTTTTAGTAACATTCATATAAAATCATGCCTTATCTATAAATAAATGTAATAAAAATTATATGGCTAACTGTTCTCTATTTATAGACCTGCAACTTTCATCAACCCCAGCAACATACTATTACATAAATCCTAAAATACCACAGCTTGAACAAATATAAAGTAGAGTAATATTCGTATATCCTTAACCGTTATTATACAAAGTTTAATTGGAAATTTATATACTTAAACCAATATGCATATGCAACAGGTACAGCGCACTCTATCAAGAAAGGCGCACTCTATCAAGAAAGGCCACCATTATGTGTGACCAGGTACCGTTTACAAGACATTAAACATGAAAAAAACAAAAACCGTATCCCATTTGCAATACTACTTACACATAATCCAGACACCTACAGGGTCAGTTACAACAACTAATGTCCATTTATAGTTCAACATCTATTACATACAACAGCTATATATGACATATCATTTTTCATTCTTTATTTGGGAGTCCGGTTTAGTTGTGAAGCAACAATAATGGGGCTGAATAAGGACAGAGGGTGGTACTACACTTATGCACCTTTTGCAACTTCAAAGCTACAAAAATCAATGGAAACTATGAATGCAAACAACATGGAGTTATACCAGCTCCTAACTACAGGTAAACAGATAACAAATACACCACTTACTTTTTTTGCAGCCACTTTCCTACCTAATTCATGCATACAGATACAATTTCAGAGCAATTCTAACGGACAACAGCGCAACAGCACAGTTTATATTCTTAACACCTGAGGGAGATGAATTTGTCGGTGACTGTGCAAATTTGGTTTCATAAAATGAGAATGGTGACCCACACCATTTTCCACAAGAATTAGAAGCAATTGTTGGGACAAAGCATACATTTCAATTTCATTACAATCCAACTTGCAGACAAGGGTCCATCGAATTTGTGGTCGATGAAATATTCGGCAAAACAGGAACGACTAGACAAATTGAAGGACAGCCTTCAGGTAAACATATCCATTTGACATGACGGTTCAGTATAAAAGGTATAAACTTTTCAAATCTAAAAAACTAATGCCAAAACATCCTAATTTTTACATTACAGATCCCGCAGCATCAACAAAAGGTTTAGCTGTTATTGATAACATTCCAACAACAACAAGCCTAAACATTATGGAACAACAACAAAAGCCTATAGAGCAGGGAGACTATCCAAAAGGTAATAAACATTGACAACTAAAATAACTTAGTATAACATATTAAATATGATCTAAAATACTGATTTTTTTTTAACTACTATAGAAATGGCAACACCAATAGCAGCGTACACCGGTATGCAGGACAGACCAACAACAAACATACCATCACGTCAAAGCAACTATGTTCCACCAAGAACAGAAAATATTATTGAGGAACCAACACATCAGAATCTAGCAACATAAGAAAAGCAACCAAGTAATAAACTTTTCATACTTACCAAACAACTAATCAAACTAAAAAAATTAATCTTAAACCACAACTTATTTATTTATTCATTTTTTTTTTTTTTACTGTTACAGACATGGCAACACCACCACCAGCATACTTAGGAATGCAAACTAGATCCAAAACAGACATAAGCTCAAGTGCTGGTCAGAAAACAGTCAAACGACCGCTCTTCACAGAAGAACCAACGGACAGCAAAAAAAAGAAGGCATAATATGCAAGGTGCAAAAACACTGTTTTGATACTTCTGAACTTCACCCTACCAGTCATGGCCAATGACTTATATACCCTTTTGCTACTTAATTGCACACTTCTAAAGTGCAGCCTAAAGACGGTAACCTATGCAAGTAACTATCACTACTAGGACTACTCATGGCCATTGACTTATGTGAAAATCTACAACTACTAGCACCAATAATGTTAATGTAGGTTTGTGCATTGACCAGATGCTTAGTTCTATGTTTTGTATAACTACTACCAACATCCATGTAACCATAACATTCCTGTTCAATGGTAGTCAAACCTATATTTGGTGCAACAATTATTTTACTATTCGCATTTGTTAACACACTAAAAACAATCATATGAAATACCAATATTTAATTAAAACAAACAGATGGAGTCGAACTACAAATTCTTATACCAAATAACACATAAGTAACTTCAATCCCATTATTTACTAAAAAAAGGCCAAACGATATCAGCAAAATAGTTTGAATCACCATTACTTCAAATATGAAACAACAATTTAAAGAATCTTGAAACACAAAAGAAATGCAAAAATTTGAATACCTCATTTGAATTTCGTGATTTCTTTCAATACCCTCATATGCTTCTGATTTATGTACGAATTAACCTTTTAAAAGACAAATATTTGGTTAGAACATAGATGCTAACCGTTGGAAAAGAAATAATAATGGTCCGAATTAAATTCCCCAGTCAAACGAATTACCTCTCATGTTCTATCCTCTAAGTTTTGATAAAGAAAAAGAAAAGACAGTCTTGCTCAAGATTCTTTTTTACCCAATTTTACCATATACCTTTTCAACACCTCTTTGTCTTTTATATTGAACAAAAGTTTTTTATTTTAACCAATGTGAAAAAAAATGACAGATACCAAAAAAAAAAAAAAAAAAAAAAAAAAAAAAAAAAAAAAAAAAATCCTCTTTCGGTATACTTCTATTCAAATACAAATTTGTACAAATACAGCCATCAAAAACCACATGGATATGTATATTCCAAATATAATAAAAACTTAAATACATATATGCACATTTCCAAAAAAATAAATAAATAAATAAAATAAAAAATAAATAAACAATAATTATTTTTTACCAAAAAAACACTACTCACAACATCTAAACCAAAACTTGAAATAACATAACACAACTTATACTACATAATCGAAGTAAACACAAAAACAACCATCCCGCAGCGACACGCGGGCAAATATGCTTGTTGGTACCATTTTACATATATTACTGTACATATGATCAAAGAGTTGCAAGCTGGTCAATGATAAAGGCTAACCTCTCCGAAAAAGAAGTAATTTTCGCATGTGAAACTTGGAAGATTGTAATCGAGATGGTATAATCATTTGTCTTTTTGGTTGTCTTGCGGGAGTTGAAGGCCCATGAGACCAAGCAGATTGGAAGCTGGTCCAGGTAGTCCCTCTTGAGAAGAAAACGAACCAAGAAAGCTCTTCACAAGATTCAAATCTACATCTACTGGACTGAACTCCTCGTCCATGTCTCCAGAAGCATTTGACGATCCCTGTATATATCGTAAATGATGTCCATGAGAATCATTAAAATCAGAAAGCCATCTGTTATTTAACTGCAACTATTGAAGATGAGTTTTGTAAACAATGAAGAACATACAGCATGTCCGTTCTTATAAAATATGAGCAGGTTCGGTTGACCCAAAACTATTATTTTTGCAAAAAAAAAAAAAAAATTGTAGATAATAATAAGCACTAATTCTTTTTCAAAAGTGGAATGCAAACTAACCTCGTCCTTCTTTAGTGGCGGTTCATTTGCGCGAACAAAACTTTTATCGAGTGTAGTACTTTTAAGTTCCTTACTCAGAACATCGGAATATGAGCCCATGAAAGCTGCTTGTTCGTCTTCATGATCATCACCCGCTTCTTCATAATTACTATCTTCAGAGTCATCTGTGATCAATTAATGTTTTGGTCACACCACGCGGTAGAAACAAATAAGTTAGATAAAATTCCATAAAATCGCTATCTCTATTCAGGTAACAATATGACTAGCAAGTAGTAACAATGATTCGTATGAATAAAAACTAACCCAAATCCATGCCAGAGGAAAAGTCTTCATCAACATCATCATAATCTCCATCAGCATGTGCCCCATTTGGAGGTTTCATTACCGACTCAATTTCTTTCATAAATCGCTCCACATCGAAGTCCACGTCATTTAAATTTCTGAAAGAGACGATAAAAGCGAAATCAGTTTTTGTAGAAAATCACAGATACGCAGTGCATTTAATTAATAGAAGGAAAGACTTGCCTGTCTCCAGGAACTTCTGCTCCTTCAAAGCTTGACATCTTCTGAACAAAATCTTGCATTGATTTTGCTATGTCACCAAGATCATAATCATTTATATTTGAGGAAGACGAGGGACCCACATCCTCGTGATCTTTTGGCTTTTTATTCTTTTTATGATTCATGTTGTAATCTTCCATCTCTTGTTGTCTCTCAAGAAGAGCAGCATTTAATTCATCCTCACCATCGTACATCCACGAATCATCATCTGATGGAGTGAGTTCTTGACCCTTAAATTCATCTGCTGAACCGGGATTAGAAAGGATATCATCTATGCGCCTAACCGGAACACTCATTATTTCACTGCAATAACTACAAGCATCAGCAACAAAAATAATGACAAAACAGCAAAAAATTACTATATATTATTAATTTCCGTTTAAAACGGTGCCGTTTTGGTGACGAAAGCGTGACATCACGAGCTGGGAGCCCACCAACTAGCCCATCAGTGGCCCAACTGGCCTTCTTATCCATAAACCGCCTGATTTTTTTTATACGGGATAAACTCCACTTCCATAACATTCCAGCGTCTTCCACATACATCCACTCTTAACACAACATAATCAATTTCAATTTCCTCTACACCATGCCGGTTCGTTAATCACAAACCGATCCAAGTGAATCACCAAATCTAGGGTTGTTCATCTTTCTATTTCCAGTTATTTTTTCTAATAGAAACTTATAGGTTTATGTTTAATTGCAGGTTTCAACATGGAGTGCAAAAGAGGATGAAGTGCCGCTGCCCAGTTTTTTTTTTTAATCAAGGTATGTATTCCTTTATTTATTTTTTATTTTTTATTTTTTTTCTGATTTGTGGTTAATTTGTGTTTAGTTCAAGTGGGTATTCATTTTGTTTTTGTCATCCGACCGTTGTTTCACAAACATATAAAGTTGTTCTGGAAAAAGAAAAAAAATATATATATATATAGGGGTCAAGTCATTAATCTTTTGTTGATCACTTTACCTTCATTTTTTGTTGACCTTTCAGTTTTTATGCATTTAATTTAGAGGTGTTTTGGTTTGGGTTTGCAAAGATATTGTATTATTATGGTATGTAAGTTTTATAATGATGAACCAATTTACCAGATGATGAACTAATTTTACCAGGTGACTTCTTTTCTGGATCCATATGGAGGTAAAAAGAAGACCATTGGTTTCTGTACCATTTAGACCTGCTATGGAGTTTCAGTTTGACATACAAAACTTTAGATATTTCTCAATGGTAATTTGCGCATGTCTAATATAGCTTTAGAAATTGTTATATATGAGGGCCTTTAGAAATTGTTATATATGTGCAGGTAGATGCATACATATCATATGGTGAATTGGATGATGGGCTTGGTTATCACTTATGAGCTACTTAAACAAGGGTAAATCATATTACGTTAACTCTTATTTATAGATTTTTACAACACACTTTTGTAGATCCTATACAATTGTTACTTTCGTCATATATGAGCGCTTCGATTCTTTTGTTTTATGTTGAAGATAGAAGTTTTTTGTGTTTTCCTCTGTCTTTATATAAACATGGAGTATGTATAAGAATGGTTTTAATGAATAAATAGTTACTTATACTTGAGTGCTTATTTTATTGCAGTTCATAGCGAAGGTAGGAGGTTATATGGAGAGAAAGGAACGTCTCATTTGATAATCTCAATTGTTGGCACTGAAATCAGACTCGCCCAAGATTAGGTACAATTGTTTTGTTCATTCATTTTATCCCAAAGATTATTATACTAAATAACCATTCTATACTATTTGAAACTGGAATTTGTAGTTTTCATCCGATTGTATAATACAATTACACTATCACCAAAAGAAGACTTAATTTATGGTGATGCTGTCATACTTACACTTGATGAGGTAACTGAGGATTTGCGCTCCTCATCATCATAAGACAGCTTTAACCAACGCGGATTTGGAATGCTTGATGGCTGGTCAGATTTTAACATTCTAATCAAAATGTAAAATTTGGTAAGCATGGCTTATGCTGTGAAAGCATATAATTTATGCTTGGATCTTATTTGCAGGTGTAGATATGCTTTCTGGAAAAACATTGGCCCTTGGATTTACAGAGTTGTTCAGGATATCCCTGGATTTGCTTTTATTTTTTCGTCTTTATTTTTGCATATTCAATTTAACATCAGTTAAATGAATTATGTGTCTGTGATTGAGTATTAGGAAGACAATCTTGCTGACCACATGCTAAATTGCTGTAGACATAATCTAACGATGACTTTGCTGCTATTTTCAGCTGGGAAATGCGTATGTTCAGTTTAGGGAGGAAGAATATGCAGCAAAAGCGTTGAATATTCTTACTGGAAGATACTACGCATGTATGGTCTTTTCTTCGTTGTATGTAACTATAATAATTTTCGCCTAAATTTAACAATTTGTTTATCAAGCGAATTGCTGAGATTCATAACAATGAGGACGTGAGTATTTGAAATTGTTGATAATATTTTAAAAGTTGGTGATTCGCAAGGATTTGCCAACTAACTAATTTACATAATTCCTACTGTATATAGTAATTGAATACTGGTCTTAACTTTTTTCACGCTTCTTTTTTGTTGTGCAGGTTTAACGACAATGTAGTTGTCGACACACCAAGAGGTAAAATGTAACGAAGGTTCAGAAAAGCTTTTAGCGGTACTGGTGGCAACAACAGAGAATTGCAAACTCGAATGCCAAAAGTAGGTCAACCACGGTCCGTGACACTCAGTTGGTACAAGCTCTGTCACGTTCATATGATTCCAGGATGTGTTTGAGAAGCAAAGTTCTCAGGTATACTAGATTATTTATAATCCTTTTACTAATTTAGATTCCTAAATGAGGAGAGATTAACAGATAACTGAGATGTACTGATGCTTATTAGTGAAATGTTTGATAAGTTTCTGACGTTGATTGAATTTTGTTGCGTTATAATGTTAGTTTAACGTAATGTATATGTACTGACAGCCTGCAGTATTCTGTGGTGCTTATTAGTGAACTTTATGTGAAATGTTAAAGTTTTTGGTGTTGATTGAATGACGTACCATTTTTCGTGTTATTTTGGTCTACAAATGGCTGCTGCTACGTAGCCGTGCTGTAAGTTTCTTTCTGTTCTGTTTCACTCTTATACGGTTCCTGGGATTTGATTGCCTACTCATAAAAGCTTCACTGTTAGTCATGTTTTTTACTTTTATTTCCGGTATTACGTTCATACATTTGCGACAATACTTTGCTAACAATCCTTTGAGGCTCTAAGATACCCCCTGCATAGGAATTTCTTTGTGAAGAAGAGCACAATTTTCGGGTTCTATGCTGCGCTGTCATTCTTAGAATGCATATATGGATGCTCTAAGAAAGCCACCCATACCTCTATATATGACCCATACGAATGTTATATTGCTACTCTTTTCATTAGTTAAAACTTACATTTAAGTACGTTTATGATCTACACCTAAAAGCAGGTAAGCTTACATTTGGCTTATATATGATAATACAATATACATTAGTTATTTCTTTGCTTAGGTCATTGCCTCGCCGCAACGCGGCGGGTCGTGGCCGACCTCGTTATAAATAAATGATAAAACCATCTGTTTTTAATTATACCTTTCTCTAGAATGTACGGAACTTTTTCGGTAATAATCTTGTGCATTTTCCATTAATCTTTTATACTCTTTTGACCCAGGAAGCAACCCTTCAAAGTAGCCACTCCTCTCTAAACTCTCTCTATACACCTCCCACGTGCTTCCTTTCCCTCCCAACCCTTCTTGTTTTCTCGTTTGATAAATCATTTCAAACCCGCATGCTATCTTCATCCCCAACTCTGCTGCAGCATAACCACTGTCACTCCTTGGTGGCATCGGATAACCCTTTGGGGCCTGAAATGTCTGTTGCATCAACTGTGCATACATTGCACGCGACATTATCACCGACACTTCAACCATCTCGTCAGCACTTTTATTAGGCAAAAATCGTTCCATCTTCGCCGCGTACTTCATTGAATCTATGTCTCTGTCATAAAACCCTTCCACAGCTAGTGAGATTAAACATGGTTCATGCTTCAAGATTTGTGCCACTAATACCGGAACCCTAACCCTAACTCTATGCATATTCTTAACTGCCCTATTGGGATAGTCCCCAATTCGATTCTTTATGGCTAATTGAACTGAACTTGAAGCCTTGGTTTTCTCCTCATGTGTCGATACATATGAAAGTGCATCGTATAAGGTAGGAACCGTAGGGAATTGATAGGTTGGAACAATATGTAAGTTGCCACCACGGATAAAGATACGGTTGGTGCTTGTCTCGGGGTTGAGCCATTTTGGAAGGTGAAAAGCAGCTTCGATTAAGAGAAACTCACCATCAGTATCCCATACACTAATTGAGAGGTTTGGGAATCTGCGTGAGATTTCAAAGAGTAGAAACACAACGAACCATTCATCTTCAAGATTGTCTCCATACCTGAGCTTTCCATGAAGGTGGGGTATTTGATTTGAAGAAGAAGGGCAAAAGGCACAGGGTGTTTGGGTGGAGGGCGAGATCGTGAAAGGTTCGTGCTGCCATATGTAGTTAGTGGTGTAGGATGAGAGCGAGTGGAGGATTTCAATGTGGAGAGACTGAAGTTGTGAGGATATAAGAGGAATTGTTATAGGATTTTGGGACTTAATGTTCGGTGAAAGAGAAGAGTCGGGAAATATGGAATAGAAGACTGTGTCCTCAGCGAGTCTTGTGTTCTTCTGGGAAAAGATGGATGACACGTCACCTTCAGCCATTGTCTTGCAGTATCAGATTCCAGCTAATTTAAAAGAGGCAAGCCTTGTCAGCAGTGATATCTCTGCAAATGTAAAAACAAAATCAATGCAAGATTTTAGAAAATAAATAGATACAAAAGTGGTGTGTTTGGTTTAGAGTCAAGATCAATGGGTATCGGTTTGATTGCGCTGAAATGAGAATGAGTACGACCACCTAGAACTGTTTGTATGGTTTATTAATAGGTCCCAATCAAAGCTCAAATAAAAAAAGAGATCCTCCACTCGCTCTCATCCTACACCACTAACTACATATGGCAGCACGAACCCTTCACGATCTTGCCCTCCACCCAAACACCCTGTGCCTTTTGCACTTCTTCTTCGAATCAAATTCCTCTTATATTACCAGTACAATATCATTGCTGCCTATATGACTATGCTGAATGAATCATATGTTAATGCCAATTTACAAATCCGGAAAAGAAAACACATAATCCCAAATAAATGCTGGTCCTAAGCTTAATAGCTTCCTACCTACCATGATTTTATGAAACTTCCTACCTACCATGATTTTCATGAAAGTGTTGCAAAACAAGGGCTACAGGGCCGAGTAATCATCGATTACTCGCTACAAGGTAAATGACAGATCAATTGCCGATTACTCACAACAAGGTCAAAACCCAAATCATTAAGGTCAAAACTCAGTAAAAATCTAGGTTTAACTCGGCCAAAACTCGGTTTGAAGTATTTTAACAATTTTGCTACCAAATTGGAAATTTATATATAAAAATTCCAATCCGCATAATCCTCGATTACTCCCTGCTTAGGAAGTTTACAAGCTACAAGGTAGTCAACCGCACAACTAGCGCATAGCATTTTTTGCAACCTATCAAATTCAAATGTAACAAATCTAACAGTGTTGTAAAAATCGGATTTATAGGCCTTAAAATCGGTGATTAATCGCTTATAGGGCTTTGACTGTAATGAAAAGTTTGTTATAGGCTCAATTAATCGCCTGGTCAAAAATGGGTCAAAAATCGGTACTTTTCTGTCAAAAATCGGTACTTTTCGGTCAAAATCGGGACTTTTCGGTCAACCTAAAAGTTGACTTTTTTTTTTTTTTTTTTTTTTTTTTTTTTTTGGCTAAAAGGCGGGCCTTTTTTTTTACTAAAAAGGCTGAGCGGGAATACAGAATACTTTTACTAAACCTCTAAACATAATTTTTAGGTCAAACTCATCTCTCACCAATCCACCGGCGACTCCACCTCCGCCGGCCATGGAAGTTAAATGGGTTATTTATTAATAACCCATTTAACTTCTGCTTTCTGTAAAAACAAATCAGAAAACATGTCAAAGTTTGGAAGTTAATAAATAACCCATTTAACTTCCATGAATATATGTTATTAATATTATTTTTTAAATAATTTATTTAATATTTATAGTCTCCGATTAATCACCGATTAATCGCCGATAAGTCCGATTAATCGCTTATAGGGGGTCGACCGATAACATACCGATAACAGATTTTTACAACCTTGAAATCTAATTTGAAAAACTCACACAAATATTTGCGATTATTACTTTTCAGCCTAACTTTGCATTATGTACTTTCTTCCAATAACATCATAAAACATATACTTATGTAGCACGAGAGCAAATTTGTGCCCTAACCACCTACAAACACATTTTAGATATAATAAAACAGATCATGGATTCCTATGTGCCTATCTATAAATACTGAATTTCAAGGTATAAAATCCACATCCTCACATGTAAAAAAAAAAAAAAAAAAAAAAAAAAAAAAAAAAAAAAATAGCTATGATTTCATTACTACCTATTTATAGAGCCTGAATTCAAAGTCTATCCTCACATACCAAAAAGGCCTAATTTCACACCACAAGTTAGTTCAAAGCCACATAACCACAAACACAAAGTTTAACCTAAACTTGTTAACTAGCAAATATGTAATAGTAGCTACATATGAAATTAATAGGCAGGCGTCTCAAAAGTTAACATCTTAACAATTAAAACATGTGTCAAACAGCAAAATTCATAAACGAAACTGCATACTGTACATCATTCCATTTTTATGTACTATAAGTTGACTATATAACAAAAGCTACATCATAAAACAGCCATCAAATATCGACGGACCGAAAAAGCACAATATATATTGAAAATATCTAATTAACAAATCATTATTTCATCAACACCTATATATAAATCCTGAATCTCAAAGTCCATATCCTTGCACACAAAAAAAGCCGTAAATGCTAACCAAAAGCTAAATCATATAACAGCTATCGATACGATACCGTATAATCGACTACTTAGAACAAAAAGAGCCTAATCTTACATCAAAAGTTAAATAGATATATTTAATCGATAAAATTTAACCTGATTAATTGAAAATTAACATCTATA
This sequence comes from Artemisia tridentata subsp. tridentata, assembly GCA_021014915.2. Taxonomy (NCBI): domain Eukaryota; kingdom Viridiplantae; phylum Streptophyta; class Magnoliopsida; order Asterales; family Asteraceae; genus Artemisia; species Artemisia tridentata. Next base: position 374,909,934 of record CP139503.1, read on the forward strand.
AACACAAAAGGTCAATCATAATAAATGTCAAACAGAATATACTAATTCGATATTTGATCTATGCTACAACAATTAATTGATATGAATAGATTATTAAAAAAAAAAAAAAAAAGTACGAAATCGATTGGTGAAATAGATATACCTAAAGAAGAGGTTATAGATCTGTGACGGTTACGATCAATTTTATCAAAAGAAGAGAGGATAATGAGATTTGTGATTTGTATAATGTGATGAATTCTCTATATATATTATGAAAATCAATTGTCGGTAGCTTTGTTTATTATTTTTTTTATATTATAACTAGCCTAAGGTCGGCTAGCTTAAACTTTTACTGTATTATTAAACTTGAAAATTATTACAAACGTGATGTTAAAATAAGGTATCCGAAAAAATGTATAATGTTGAAGAATAAAAGGTATAAAATAAATAATCTTGAATGTATTGTTTAAAAGATAATACGCTCAAACAAAAAAATGGAGAAAATCAAAGACGATTAAGGACTTCTTTGTACACAACGTTTTGTTGTGTGATTGCAATGGTTCCCATCAGTGTCACAACATAATAGTTTGAGGCCCTTCTTGCTCTTTACCCTTGATACGGCTACATATAGTTGTCCGTGCGAAAATACCGGTCGTTCCAAGTATAGTCCCACCTTAGATAATGTTTGCCCTTGACTTTTGTTAATTGTCATGGCAAAACAAATAGATATCGGGAATTGTCTCCTGTTAAGCTGAAAAGGCATTTTCTTATCTGAAGGGCTAATATTCATGCGAGGAATAGCGACTACCGTTCTTAATTTACCACCAGATATGATCTTTGCCTCGATGTTATTTACCCCCATTCTAACTATTTGTAACCTTGTACCATTACAAAGACCACCTCTTTGGTCTATGTTGCGCAAACACATTATTGGAGCACCAACCTTCAAAACTAACTTATGATGTGGAATACCAAACATTCTTATTGTATTTAAGAATTCTGTTGTGTACAACGACTCGTCGTAATTGAAATCCACATCTATATCTGACACAGAATCTGAACTATAACAAACCTTCTCCCTACCTTCTAATTGGGACATCATTCGGTCATTAATTTTGTCAACCTGTTCGTGTGTGGGAGCAAGAATAGCTCGATCTTGAAAATATAACGGATCCCACAAATTATCCTCCCAATTGTCGTAAGTATCTTTTATAATAGCACCCACGTGATCATCAGAATCAGGAATTAGCATTTCTTCTGGGAATTCTACCTCCACATGACCGTCATTTTTTGCACCTATTTTCCCCTCGCCTATATTCAAAATCCATTCAGCGAACTCATTTATTTATGCTGCATCATTTGGATTGGACCCCACACGAAGCCTCATGTTTTGTGTAAGCTTTAGAACTGTGCAATGCTTCCATAAATAAGACTTGTTAAGTGAAGCGTGTACAACGTCTTGCCTAGAACGGTTTGGAATGACAGGAAGTATTTGGCGAAAATCTCCCCCAAAGACAACTACTTTACCACCAAACACATTGTCAGAATCAGTGTTGTAATCACCTGAACATATGTCTCTTAATGTTCTGTCAAAAGCTTCAAAAGCAAGCTTATTAATCATCGGAGCTTCGTCCCATATTATTAACTTTGTCTCCCTTATCAAATCAGCAAGGTCTCCATCAGCTTTAATAGTACACATAGAATCTTCAACAATATTTATAGGGATAGCAAACCGAGAATGGGCTGTTCTTCCCCCTCAAGCAAAAGGGATGCAATACCACTCGATGCAACATTTAAAACAATCTTACCTTTAGACCTTAAAGCTGCAGTCAACGTCTTGTACAAAAAAGTCTTACCGGTGCCTCCGTAACCATATAAAAAAAAACATGCCTCCGCTATTATTGTTGCATGCATCAATAATAGTTTCATAAATCCCTTTCTGCTCGTTGGTTAAACTGTTGAAAAGGATTTCATGTTGGATAATGAGTTCCGGTATTTTATAATCCAATTCATCATAAATCAACCGGTTGTAACCTTCCATCGTAAACTCATCATTCAGGTAAGGCATATTGACTATATTTTTAAGACTCTTACCGCAACTTAGCAGCTTTTCCTCAATGTACGTTAAACAAATATTGTATCGTTGTGTATCCGTTAGTTGAAGATCTGCAACCAAGAGACAATATGTTACTTAATATAAACGTATTAAAATGATCAAACATGTATGTTATTATGAAGAATACAAATGATTAAATACCTGGATGATTTAGTTTTCTCTTTTCTAATTCTAACACATCATCAGCTAAAAGACCCCATGTCTTCTCCCATACAACCTCAGGCCGGGACATACTGTCGGTTAATATTAAACTTACAAAATAATTTTGTAAGTAATCTCCCATTCCCCATTCACTTGCTTCAATCAATCCATCTATATATTCCTTGTCCTCATCCAACAATCCACGGGCATAACATGCATCTTTACATGTAGGATAAACTACATCATCAAACTCCCTAAAGTCTTCCCACTCTTGAGGACCTCTTACATGGTTTAACAGCCTTCGTAGATAAAACACCTCGCCCCAAGAAACAGGAACATGATGAATCAGTCCAATGCTTTTACCTATTTAATCAAAAGATATGGCTGTTAAAACTTATGGCTGCTAAGACCAGCATACATATTTACATTATGTGAGACATTGAATAATATGATTGTTTAAAAATGAAATTTTACCTTGCTTTCTTTTAGTCCAAATTTTGTCATTTCTATTCCAAACATAGAATTTTGGGATTTCCACATACAACAACTTTCTCGCTTCGACATCAGTTTTATTTAAATCCATCCAAGCTAAGAACTTGGAAGTGTTTGATGAAACCTTATCAAGTTGAAAGTCGATGCTTTCAGAGGGATCAAAAATGATAGATTGCTGGTTTGGGAGGTGAAAAGGTAAGCGTTCAACAGCGGGTGACCTATGATGTATATCAAACCTAAAAATCCTCCATGCAGCCTCACATGAAGAATGGTACCGACAGTCTAAGTAATCCTTAATCTCATCTGTTTCTTCATCTTCCACAGCCGCAGTAACTCTATCCGGACCCTTATTAATATACTTAAAAAGGTATTTGATTGATCCAAATTGATTGCAATATTCTACGTTGATGTGAGCTTGGTACCTTATAGACAACAAACGATACAACTAAAAATAAGTATAGTTAAAAGAATTACAATATAAACGATAAAACTAAAAAATGTTTTGTTTTGGTACCTCTTCAATAACGTAGGGTTGTACTGGACAACAAAGCCACCGTCAAGCTCAGCTCCTTGTTTGCTAACAGTTCTGCCATTATCGCTCCTTTTGTATATGCAATATCCACTTTCATCAATGAAAGTGGACTCATTGAAGTGCTTGGGGAATTTCTTAGAACACTTATTCTCAACCATGCACGGGCAACTTGGATATTCGGGACCACATGGGCCGTGCATCATAAATTCTTTAACCAATTGGTGTAGCTCGGGGTCTGCCTCTTTATCTGGTATTTCTGCCGATATACACCTGTCTACATCAGCCGGTAACCTCAACTTATCACCGGATTCCAACCATACACATAAATGGCAATGAGGCAAACCGCGCTTCTGAAACTCTATCGTATATACTTCTGTTTAACAATAGAAAACAGAAATAGATTTTAATAACATAAAGACAAATGACAATATGGGCAGTATTAAATATATCATGTATATTTTATATGGATTGTAAGTTACCTGCTCGCACACGTCCAAAAATTCTTTTCTCTTTTATATCCTTTAACAATTGATCAAGCTTCATTTTAAATACCCTCGTTGTAACATCTGGTCGGTCTTCAGATTTTAGACCCCTTTTTCGAAGAAACCTTGTAATTTCAGGCCATTTCGGATTACATGTAAACGTAATAAACAAATCGGGGTATCCATAAAACTTGCACATAGCCATGGCATCCATGTAGTTTTGCAACATGTAACGTGGACTACCGGTGTATGATGACGGTAAGATAACTTTTGTACCACGTTTCTTTTTTTGTTGGTTGTTTGACTCTGCCGCTTGTGCTAATCTTGAGTACGTTTCACACCTAAGTTCTTTGTTTTCCCTACGTACATATCTCATCCTTTCAGCCTCAACCATGGTATAAGCGTCAACCAAAAATTGTTGGAATAATCTTCTACCATTCAAAATTGGTGAATACACGTTTGGCCGTTCTTGAAGACGGTAAGCAAACCATTCACGCATAGTGACATACTTTTTTTTACTGTATGGTGTATCATCAGTAATACCTTGGTGATAAATGTCCGTACGATAACCATCTTCAGCGTACGGGAACAATAGCGGATACTGGTATGTGCTTTTTCACATACCTTTTCTCGACCAAAAACCGGACCCAAAACGACCAAAAACCTAACCAATTATGCCAAATATTTCGTGTTTTTGTGTTTATGTTTGTGCAGGCACGGATATCGAGAAAAAAGGACAAAAACAAGCAAAGACCGGGAAAACGAGCACGGGATGCGGAAAAGACTCAGAGCCGAACCGGGAAAGACATACTTGGTCAACAAATCAGAAATCACCCTTAGATCACTTTGATGAATTGGCAAGATAAGTCCCTTTAAATTCAGAATTACAAATTTGGTCCCTAGAACTTTAAATCCCTTAAACCTTTCATACCAATATTAAACCCGGATCCCACTTTACACAGCCCAATCCCACACCACTTAAATCCTAAACCCACACTACACACTACCAGTCCACCAGCCCACCTTAAAACCTAATCCAAATCCAAACCACACAATCCTCAGCCCATAACCACAAACCCACGATCCACTATCTTTATCATAACCCGAATCCAAAAACAACCCGGGTCAACCAACTCAAAAATGACCAGTCAAACCCGACCCACACCTAAGAAACCCGGTCAATGCTTATAATATAACACCTTAGTCAAACAAATGTTAATAAATCTACCCGCGCCCAATTTCCCCTTTTACCCAGAATTTCTACTGTTCCCATGAACCCTAACTTTTGCCCGTACAAATTCACCGCAATTAAGGGCAATTACGTCCAATCATGAGGTTCTAGAAAGGTCAGGAATGTCAGATAAGAGCAGAGAGCGCACGAATGGACAGGTGGCAGCCTCCCATTGGACCGAACACCTCACACTATTTGATCTAAGGGCTATGGGTGATTGAAGATTGATCAAGGGCTGAAAAGGACTCAAGGAAGCACGCGGATCAGTGACGTGGACAGCTAGAAGCTTCACCCCGGGGCTATAAATAGCCCTCTTCTCTCACGGATTGAAGGTGTTAGGATTTTTAGGTTAGGAGTAGGGTATAATTTAGTATAACTCTAGGATTAGATTAGCTTAATGTTTAGCTTATTGTAGCTTATTGTTTCAGTTTATTGTTAATTTCCTTTTCAGCTTTTACATTTGTACTCAGATTTAAGTTTTTGATTAAAGTCAACGATAGTCAACTACTGCTTATTGCTTATGCTCATTGTTCTCTTTCAGTTTATTTTCACTTGTTTAAGCTTAGTATAGTTAGTTTTATATTCGTCTTTCCAAGTTTAAGCTTATTTTGTCCATTTTTAGTTTTAATCACATGGCAGTCCTAGTTTAAGGAGTGTTTGGGCAGTTACATATTTTTGGTAAAAGTTTTTTGGTCAATTAGTTTAAGTTTGATAAGCTTTTATTTGGTTGTTATAGTGATTCACAAGTTAGATTAAGCTGTTTTGAATAGGTTCAGGTTCATCAGTTAAGATTTCAAAGGTTTAAAGTTTTAAGGACAGCTTAGTTTTGCTTATTTGGATGAAACAGTTAAAGGTCTTGTAGGAGTTCAATTTTGAGTCAATTTGGTTTAAAGTAAGTTTGATTTAAAGTTTTTATCAGTATCTTTGGGAGTTAATTTCATTTGGTTCAATTTTTCAGTCCTGTGTCAAGTTTATAAGCCAAAAACAAAAGTGATGATCTGTCTTAACTTTTACTCCTTTCTACAGTTAAATTGTTTTTCAAACCTCTTTCAAATTGTTTTTTGAGTTATTCCATAGCTTATCTTTAGCTGTTTTTACCTTTTATCCCTTAGCTTAATCATAATCTAGCTCATAATTGGCTCTAAATCTGCTTAGTTGTCCCTCAGTAGAAACACAGGTCTGCTATTGCTTTTCTTCTTGTTCTTTTTGATGGAAATTTGGTTTGATAAGAAGCTAGTAATATCAGATTTTAGGTCATGAGCTTGTTTTTGCACTTTGTAGTTTAAACAGTAGCTTAATATAGGCCTGCAATTCAGCATTTTCACTCTGTTTATCTCTGCACATCAGCTTTTAGTTTTTATTGCATCTGAACTTAGGTCAAATTAAGCTAGCAATAGTGGATTAATTTTGGGCATTTTAGGGCTGCTAGTAGTCTGATTAATGAAGTTTCAGATTCTGCTTTTGCATTTGAGAAATTAGCTTATTCATAGCTTATTAATTAGCTGCAAAAGGGGGCTGATAACCCATTTGTTCTTGTTCTCATTTGAAACTGATTCAGCTACTTTTATGCTTAAAGCTTGTGATTAATTGTTCACTTTCAGTTGTTCTGTGCTTATTATAGTTAGCTTATCAGTTCCTGAGCTTCTTGTAATTTTTGGCTTTCATTTACTTATTTTTAGCTTATTTCCTAGAGCTTATTTTGACTGTTCAGCTTATTTAAGCTGAACTGAGTGCTGATCTTATTTTTCCTAGATTACTCCTTTGATTTTAAATTTACTCAGAAATTTTCAGAATTTTCCAAGCTGTTTTACTATTTTTAAATCATTTAAATAGTTTTAATTAGTTTTTAATTCATAAAAAATTATTAAAAAGTCAAAAAAATATTTTTCTTTTTCAAAAAATTTTCTTTTATCAGTTTTAATATAGGAAAATTATTTTTATATTTTTAGGTTTTAAATTTTAGAAAATCACTTTTATTTACGTTTTATAATTCGTCGCGTAACGTTTTTAAAATTCAAATTTTCGTTTTTAAGTTCGTATGCTTAGTTTAATTGTTTAATTAGCTTAATTAGTTGTTTTCATTTAATATTTCATTGTTCGTAGTGTAAAATCACAATTCTCACTTATACACACTCATTCACTACACGAATCACGTTCCGGGAACACAAATTCCATTCGATCTTCGTCGGGACAAACGACTCGGGTTAACACATATTTCTTTGTGTGTTTTCCTTGGACTATAAATCGACGAATCAGTTTTTGGCGCCGCTGCCGGGGAAGATTGAAGTGAGTTCGTGATTTCGTTCGTCGAATCGTGTTTTGAAGACCCTTCCTCGGAAGTTATCGTTTTTATAAAAAATAAAAATACAAAAAGAAAATAATTAAAAAACACTTTTCCTAAAGTGTTTTCACCATTAATAATAAATCCTCGCTCTCGAGAGGGCGTTGTAAACCATTCCGAATAAACAACAAAAGAGATCGTGTAGTTAAACGTTGCTTGGATTATTTCTTTACTACAACCTAATTACGGGGTTTAAGGAAGTCTTGACATTAAATTGCAGACTGAAGAGAGATCCATTCTTCTCTCCCGCCACGCTGCGCGTAGTTTTGAAAGAAACGAGTACGGTTGATAAAACGATCACCAAAAATATAATTATCTTTCCTTTAATATAAAAATCCAAAAAGATTTTATTTTCAAATTTATTTTCCATTTTTCTTTTGTTATTATCTATGTTTTTAAACTTAAAAACCCAAAAATATTCTTCTTAAATCCTCTTAAATGTTTAATTCTTATCTTCTTAATCCTCTATATTTTTAATTATGATGGAATCGGTTATCCCGTGCGTCGGTTGTGGAGAACCGCTTTTTGGATTACCGTGTCGGTGGTGTACGTGCGAAGGGTGCGGAAATGATATTCGAAACGGAAGTTGTTTGTTTTGTGGTTCAAGGAATTCAGTTGATTATAATCCAAATACGAATTCATTCAACGACTCTTCAAATTTCTACAACTACCCACCACAGCCCGATATATCTTCGTTCGATCAACGTTATTGCGATGGGTGTGGAGATTCGATTGATCCGACATCGTCTTATTGTCAACGGTGCACTTGCGAGAGGTGTGGTAGAAATTTGTTCAATGGATTTTGTTCGTTTTGTGCTTCGGAAGCCGAAAATTCATATGCTTATGATTTTAATCCGAACATTTCCGATTATCCTCAAAACAATTTCAATCACCCTCCTCAAAACTTTTATGAGCAAGAACCGTATTTCAATGATACGCCGAACTTTTCTTGTACAAATTGTGGGGGACCTCATAATGATTATCAATGTCAATCGTGGGGTCAAAATTACTATGAACCTAATCCTTGCTATAATACTCACGGTTTTGACAATTACCAACCCCCACAAAATCCCGTCAATTATCCAAATCAAGTTGGAATGCGCGAAATTGAAAAACTTGTGGTTCGATATCGAGAGCAAGCGGCTAGTCTTAATACTCCTGGGAAGTCCATGGAAGAATTACTTGCCGAGGAAAGAGCAGCTAAATTTCGAGAGAGCTTAATTTACTATGACGATGATTCCGATGATGACGAGGAGAGATTTGTTCCGGTAACCTTCCCTCAAATAGCACCCGTCTTTCCTACCGTAGAAACCGAGGACTCTCTAAAAATGGGGGACGAGCTTCTCGACACTATTCCGGCAACGGAATCAGACAAAGTTGAGAACCTCGTTCCAATCCCAAGTGAGTCCGAGGAAATATCCGACGATGAATGTGATTTTCAATCTTATGGAGATTCCCTTGACGTTTCCGAGATTACTTCCGGAATTTTCTCTAACCCACTCTTTGAATATAATAACGATTACACTTTCAGTGTTGTTAATCCTCTTTTTGATGAGGGGTTAGAGGACGTTGAGGGCGAGGAGGATCTTCTTTCTAATCTTGATGAGCCCATACCGGAACTCACAGATTCTCCTCGTATTCTCGAATCTCTTCATGAGGAGTTCTCAGAAGAACTCACTCATATCATACCTCCTCCGGAGTATGATTACTTTGCTATTGATGAAGATCCTGACCCGGGGGGAGATGTACTCTCTCCTAAGAGTTTTATTATCAAGGATATCACCCCGACCCTCCCTCCCGAGGTTTTTCAGAGCTCTAATGATGAAGAATGGATTCTCATTCTAATTATGATCTTTCTTCCTTTCTTCACCTACCCGGTGATTTCTCCTATCTTTCATTCCTTCGGGAGTGAAGATACCGTCTTTGACCCCGGCATCTCTCCTTCTTTTAAGCCGCGGGTATCTCATCGGAGTGGAACTTTCGTATGCTTCAATGTTTATCCAAACATCTTGAACGAAAGTCCGATTGAGATTATTTTTTCCACATGCTCCCCCAAGGACAATTAAATTCGGGGTCGAGTCAAGCTCATGTGACTCGGTTACCAAAAACAAGCGCTTCGTGGGAGGCACCCCATGCTTATCCATCTATCTTCTTTCTATTTTCTTAATAAAATGAGTGAGGAGGGTTTCCTCTTCCGTATCTTGTGTTTCGTGTTTTCTGTGGTATGTCCAGGAATGCCCGATGATGAAGACTCTCGTGCTCGTAGTTTCCTTCACGCTACTCGAGTTTCATCATTCGTTGCTCATCCGATATCCTAAAATCTTATCGTTTTACATCTATCTTTTGGCATAATTAATAAACGGCCTTAGATTTATGTAGGAGAACCCTTACCTTTAAGACATTGAGGACAATGTCTCGTTTTAGTCTGGGGGGTAATCTTGCGATTTGATTTTTTTGATTTTTTGCCTTGCATTTTTGCCGTTTTCTCATGCAACCCCGTTTTTCCTCCGAAAATTGAAAAAATCCAAAAAAATGAGAAAAATTTTAATTTTTTTTTTGCAAAAATATAATAAATTTTGACATTTTTGTTGACTTTCCGCTGGAGAGAGTAGGAATAAAATTCTGACTTGACCGGGCGTGTTGAGCCCTAGCTTGTTCCCTTAACCTTTTATAATCTATAAGCTCGTGCTAGTCTTTTACACAAGGAGCTAGAAAACGCGAATTCTTTTTAAGAGTTTGCAAGTTCCCGTATTCGACTTTATATATGCATGGCTTGATTATTTGGCTAAGCATTCGCGGATCTTATTATTTAAGATTTTAAATTTGCGAAGAACGAGAAATGATAGAGTTGTTTATAAGTTAGATTGCTAAACGTGGAGTAGTTGGATCTCTTTAGAGCTCATCGAAGTTATTTGTGGCTTTTTGTTCCCATAAGCTTGTTTCACCCAAAAATAGTAATCTAGGAATAATTAAAGGTATTTTGGTTTTGGCGATAATTAGTTTTATTTCTTCCTTAGAGAATCCTTGCTTATGAAAGTTGGGTACACATCAAGGTACTGCCAGTGTTACGGTGTAATAGACTATTCCATCTTGCCGGCTCGCAACCGATGTTGGGATTGTTATAAAAGCCGTAGGACTCGGGATTTGGCAAAATATATAATGAATAATAATAATAATCCAAAGCCATAAAAAGTTTTCTGCATCTTGCCGGTTCGCAGCCGATGTTGTAGACTTCTAATAAAGGCAGAGGAAAAATTCCAAGGTCATAATAGACTATCACATCTTGCCGGTTCGCAGCCGATGTTGTGATTGTTATAAAGGGCCAAGGACTAAATACGTTAATGTGCTTTATAATGTTAAAAATGCCAAACTTCGACTCCGGGGGTGTCCTAATAAAGGCTTCCGTCTCTGGACTCGTAGATGAGTTGTTTCGGTCGCAAATAAAAGGGATATCCTCAAAATCGTGTTAAATCAGAGACCTTGATGTGGACCTCATTTTTGTATGCAACGGTTTTCGAGGGAAGGCTTGGAAACTACTTAGCGTCTAAACTAGGTATCTTTATCGGCTTAAAAATATTCGAAACGAGAATTTGAAGAAATTCATTTCTCACCAAAAGTAAAATAAATAGAGGAAAATAGGAATTTGGGAACAAGAGGTAATACACAATTAGCTTTCTGAGTAGTGTCGGCAATCTAACTTGTAAATAACAATGATTTCGTTTTTAAGCTTAGTTTGGGGACTCGTAAAAAATCGGGGACGACGAATTTTATCCGTATGGTCACTTCTTTATGAGTCGTGTTTCCTGCTCGAAGACCCTAAAAGTTATCGTCAGATAATGATTGTCAACAAAGCCGTCACTTGAAAAATGAGAAAAATACAAAAATAGAATAAAAAGGAAAATCGGGGAGTTTTTAGAACTTAAGATTTCTTGATCTCTTTTGAAAATTTTGCTACTTTTCAAAGTTAGTAAAAAGAGATTGGAAATTTTCGGTTTTGAAAACGTGTTCTTATAACATTGCATGAGGACATTGCAATAGCTTAGTCTGGGGGAATTTGGTATGTGCTTTTTCACATACCTTTTCTCGACCAAAAACCGGACCCAAAACGACCAAAAACCTAACCAATTATGCCAAATATTTCGTGTTTTTGTGTTTATGTTTGTGCAGGCACGGATATCGAGAAAAAAGGACAAAAACAAGCAAAGACCGGGAAAACGAGCACGGGATGCGGAAAAGACTCAGAGCCGAACCGGGAAAGACATACTTGGTCAACAAATCAGAAATCACCCTTAGATCACTTTGATGAATTGGCAAGATAAGTCCCTTTAAATTCAGAATTACAAATTTGGTCCCTAGAACTTTAAATCCCTTAAACCTTTCATACCAATATTAAACCCGGATCCCACTTTACACAGCCCAATCCCACACCACTTAAATCCTAAACCCACACTACACACTACCAGTCCACCAGCCCACCTTAAAACCTAATCCAAATCCAAACCACACAATCCTCAGCCCATAACCACAAACCCACGATCCACTATCTTTATCATAACCCGAATCCAAAAACAACCCGGGTCAACCAACTCAATAAATGACCAGTCAAACCCGACCCACACCTAAGAAACCCGGTCAATGCTTATAATATAACAACTTAGTCAAACAAATGTTAATAAATCTACCCGCGCCCAATTTCCCCTTTTACCCAGAATTTCTACTGTTCCCATGAACCCTAACTTTTGCCCGTACAAATTCACCGCAATTAAGGGCAATTACGTCCAATCATGAGGTTCTAGAAAGGTCAGGAATGTCAGATAAGAGCAGAGAGCGCACGAATGGACAGGTGGCAGCCTCCCATTGGACCGAACACCTCACACTATTTGATCTAAGGGCTATGGGTGATTGAAGATTGATCAAGGGCTGAAAAGGACTCAAGGAAGCACGCGGATCAGTGATGTGGACAGCTAGAAGCTTCACCTCGGGGCTATAAATAGCCCTCTTCTCTCACGGATTGAAGGTGTTAGGATTTTTAGGTTAGGAGTAGGGTATAATTTAGTATAACTCTAGGATTAGATTAGCTTAATGTTTAGCTTATTGTAGCTTATTGTTTCAGTTTATTGTTAATTTCCTTTTCAGCTTTTACATTTGTACTTAAATTTAAGTTTTTGATTAAAGTCAACGATAGTCAACTACTGCTTATTGCTTATGCTCATTGTTCTCTTTCAGTTTATTTTCACTTGTTTAAGCTTAGTATAGTTAGTTTTATATTCGTCTTTCCAAGTTTAAGCTTACTTTGTCCATTTTTAGTTTTAATCTCATGGCAGTCCTAGTTTAAGGAGTGTTTGGGCAGTTACATATTTTTGGTAAAAGTTGTTTTGGTCAATTAGTTTAAGTTTGATAAGCTTTTATTTGGTTGTTATAGTGATTCACAAGTTAGATTAAGCTGTTTTGAATAGGTTCAGGTTCATCAGTTAAGATTTCAAAGGTTTAAAGTTTTAAGGACAACTTAGTTTTGCTTATTTGGATGAAACAGTTAAAGGTCTTGTAGGAGTTCAATTTTGAGTCAATTTGGTTTAAAGTAAGTTTGATTTAAAGTTTTTATCAGTATCTTTGGGAGTTAATTTCATTTGGTTCAATTTTTCAGTCCTGTGTTAAGTTTATAAGCCAAAAACAAAAGTGATGATCTGTCTTAACTTTTACTCCTTTCTACAGTTAAATTGTTTTTCAAACCTCTTTCAAATTGTTTTTTTGAGTTATTCCATAGCTTATCTTTAGCTGTTTTTACCTTTTATCCCTTAGCTTAATCATAATCTAGCTCATAATTGGCTCTAAATCTGCTTAGTTGTCCCTCAGTAGAAACACAGGTCTGCTATTGCTTTTCTTCTTGTTCTTTTTGATGGAAATTTGGTTTGATAAGAAGCTAGTAATATCAGATTTTAGGTCATGAGCTTGTTTTTGCACTTTGTAGTTTAAACAGTAGCTTAATATAGGCCTGCAAATTCAGCATTTTCACTCTGTTTATCTCTGCACATCAGCTTTTAGTTTTTATTGCATCTGAACTTAGGTCAAATTAAGCTAGCAATAGTGGATTAATTTTGGGCATTTTAGGGCTGCTAGTAGTTTGATTAATGAAGTTTCAGATTCTGCTTTTGCATTTGAGAAATTAGCTTATTCATAGCTTATTAATTAGCTGCAAAAGGGGGCTGATAACCCATTTGTTCTTGTTCTCATTTGAAACTGATTCAGCTACTTTTATGCTTAAAGCTTGTGATTAATTGTTCACTTTCAGTTGTTCTGTGCTTATTATAGTTAGCTTATCAGTTCCTGAGCTTCTTGTAATTTTTGGCTTTCATTTGCTTATTTTTAGCTTATTTCCTAGAGCTTATTTTGACTGTTCAGCTTATTTAAGCTGAACTGAGTGCTGATCTTATTTTTCCTAGATTACTCCTTTGATTTTAAATTTACTCAGAAATTTTAGAATTTTCCAAGCTGTTTTACTATTTTTAAATCATTTAAATAGTTTTAATTAGTTTTTAATTCATAAAAAATTATTAAAAAGTCAAAAAAATATTTTTCTTTTTCCAAAAATTTTCTTTTATCAGTTTTAATATAGGAAAATTATTTTTATATTTTTAGGTTTTAAATTTTAGAAAATCACTTTTATTTACGTTTTATAATTCGTCGCGTAACGTTTTTAAAATTCAAATTTTCGTTTTTAAGTTCGTATGCTTAGTTTAATTGTTTAATTAGCTTAATTAGTTGTTTTCATTTAATATTTCATTGTTCGTAGTGTAAAATCACAATTCTCACTTATACACACTCATTCACTACACGAATCACGTTCCGGGAACACAAATTCCATTCGATCTTCGTCGGGACAAACGACTCGGGTTAACACATATTTCTTTGTGTGTTTTCCTTGAACTATAAATCGACGAATCAGATGCTGTAATGGAAGGAATGAAATGTGCAACTCGCTAATTGTTTTAAGTTTACCACTATTTTTGTGAACAATTATGTCTCTTTCATCAGGCATAGAAGCAAAGTCACCAATGATTAGTGCTGCAACTTCGTTTGATGTTGGAAGGTCATATTGCCTTCCATCATGTGGACGTCTACCTAAAAGCCTGATCTTAACATTTGCCTCACCAGCAGCTAATTTAAGACCAGCATGCCTATACTTCTGAACCAAAGGGTTGTTTAGATCCAACATATTTTTTATGTCTTTTGTGAGTTGCCGGTCTATGTCTTTTGATGAGGAAGAAGATGCGTTGTCTCTTGAACTAATGAAAACGGAAAAAATTATTATTAGAATATATATACTGATAATGTATAATATAGGTTTCTTTAATGTATGAAAAATTTGACATACCTAACAACATTAATGCGGCTTTGAACCTCATTGGCTGGATCATATATGTAAAGCTGTCCAAACTTAGGTGGTTCACCAGGTTTTGGTAACAAATCTCCCAATACATGATTGTTTTCTCCTTGAATTCTAAAACAAAATGGACCTCGTCCAGTATTAACCGTAGTATCTTGCTTACCAGACATCCATGTGAAAGCAAACCTAGAGTTGTAGCGTCGTATGTTCTCCATAAATGAGTCACTTTTTGGGTGTTCTCCTTTTAATAAGCTTGTTAACAACGTTGGAGGACTATTCTTTGCCACCGGTAGTTTAACTTTTCCTCGACCACAACAAATAGAAAATGCATCAACATCTTTTGCGTTGTTAGACCATCTTTTACTTTCGGGAAGCCACAACTATGCACCACATTTGTCGCATTGTTCAGTCGGATCTCCAAGGTCTAAATACTCTGATTAAATCCAAAAAAAGGTTGGTTGTTTAATTAAGGATACTAATATATAGTATGCCTGTAAAAGTGTTAACACGTGTTTACCTTTAGATATCCCTTCTATACGTTCAGTATAGCCATGCTCATCTTCATATTCTTCATCAGACAAATCAATTTGAGGTATATTTGCGACTGATTTGCCTTTTCGAAGGGTGGTGGCATCTGTATCAGAAGTTCTTTGTCTAATAGTAGGACTACCTATTTAATGTATACGTATACTCATTAGGATTTGGTTGAATGAAGAAACATATAAAGAGAAAAAAATATTAAACGGATAATAATATTTAAGCTCACTGTTGGGAATTATATTTTCATAGATTTGATGATACAAAAACAAGAATATGACACTAGATTGGTTTATTCAGCTTCATCAACAAGTTGGTAATGGTTGGTTTTTCTTCATCAGTCATAAAAGCCTATAGAATTGAAGATTCAAAATGGATAACATATGGGTTTCAGGGGAAGCTTCAATGTTCAAGTGTTTATCCAATTATTGTATTTGTGTAACACCACAAAGGAAAGGATATTGATTCTTACTACTATTGATTAGTATTAGTTTGTAGTTGTAAAAATCATATTTGTATAATTTTTCTATTTGTTGATAACATAAAGGGGAAGAGATGTGGTGGATAGCATAGATTAAGGGGAAGACAGTATAGTTTCATTCATGGTGAGATTTAATTATCTCAATTTCTCTACTTCGTCTAGGGAAATTCGTACAAGAATGTTTTTGTTTTGTAATCATCAAATAGGGGAAGATTGTTGGGAATTATATTTTCATAGATTTGATGATACAAAAACAAGAGAATGAAACATGAAGAATGCTGAAATGATAAGCAAAATACGCTAAATGGATGTTGCTGCTAAGGTATTTGATCCTGCTGCTAGTTCAAATCAACCTGCTGCTAGTTCAAATCATCCTGCTGCTAGTGATAAAACACTCTGCTGCTAATGTATTTGACTCTGCTGCTAGTGCAATGACTCTGCTGCTAGTACAAACAAAGCTGCTGCTGATCAGTGAGTCATCCTGCTGCTTGGATGGATAAGATTGAAGAAGATATTATTTGTAGCAAAGTCAAAGATGTACAAAAAAAAATATCTAGATATTTCATCAAGCAAGTAGATGACAAAGCTTATCAACTTTGTAATGATCTCCTTTATACTATAAAAGGGAGATCATACCCTTAAACAAATGTGTGGTTAGATGTTAATCACCAAGGTGCTTCATACTTACATATTACAACAACACCAAGTGTGTTAAAATAAAAAGCACCAAAAAGAGTGTGTGTGGGAACATTAGACATGGGGTCTAATGTTGTTAAGTTTGTTTAGCCTCAAGGTAATCAAGGTCTTCCTTGATCCCTGTTATTGTTTTAGAATAACCGTGCTATATTTGATCAAATAGCATTGGGGCTGTAAGTGTAATAACACTGAGAAAGTTTGGCAAAACCTTGTTGTGATAGTATTGTTTCTTTCATTGAATATTCCGCCAATATTATCATCATGCTTTTCATAGCCAAAATCCTAGATCATAGGTTTAACACCCTAGAGCTCATAAACGATCTCGTACCTTGTTTTAGTAGATGCAAGTTAGTTCTAAAATAAGTTTCCACACTCACCAACGTCAAAGTGAACAGGAGTTTTGTTTTTGAATCTTGAACGCGGGTTAGTCTTTGATGCATCAACTGTATTGTGTAATTCTTGTTAAACAACTTGTATATGATGAAAATATATAGAAATGCA